>CM057814.1:69547024-69942024 GCA_030067965.1 Latrodectus elegans
TACCAAATATGTGATTTTTTTATGTGAATAACTGAGTTCCAAAAATAAAATATAATTTGTAGTGCTTGCTTTTTTATTTAGATATTGGTCGGATGGGTGATAAAATAAAATATTTTGTTTAATTATTAGTAAAATATATTTATATCTTTTTGACAAATCCATTGTATAATTTATTTTCCCTTAAATAGAACATTACAAGTGTTAAATTGGAGTGCTCATATAAATTAAGTTCTAATTCCTCTCATTGAAAAAGATATCTAAATATTAAAATAATTGATATAATGAGTACATATAAAATATATCAAAATACTTGCTGGAGTTATGAAATAATTTAAAGAAATTAAGTTGAAAAAAGGCAAAAAAATAAATAATAAATAAATAAGAAGGTGCTAATATATCATTTACAATAAAGTATTATTACATTTATAAATATTTTTTAGAATCTAAAAACATTTTACAAAAAGAAATGTATAAAATTCGAATTGTATACTTTTTACTTTCTTTAAATATATATTTAATATATATTACCAGGAAATTTCTGAACAGTACGTAAAAAACAGAAATTTTAAGTTTTTGAAAGAATATACTAAAACAATTCTTCCTATTTAAATAATAACATAAAAATTTAGTTAAAAAATGTAAAAAAGTTTGAATAAAAACCCATTTCCACAATATTTTTGATTTGCAAATAAGTAATTCGTAAATCTATAAAATAATGCAATTTACTTAAAAGATATCGTAGTAACAAATATTCCAGCTGTATCTCACAAAGGATACATAATATGAATATAATCAACGTGGTTGGGATAATACACATTTTTCCCCTTTGAAATTAATTACTGAAACAGATTTTCTTCAATTTTAATCCTTATTCACACAAAATTAAAATTTCTTTAAAAAACAAAATTATGATATCTTTTAAAAAAGTTGTAAAATCCAATATATTTTGAAAAATGAAATTTTTTTTCCCTCTACAATAAAATTTAACGTCAATCGGTATTAATTTATTTTGTAAAATGTAACACTATTTTTAACTTCATTATATCATCGAAATTTAATTTTACTCTTTAATAATTTTAATTCCAATAAAAAAAAAGAAAACTTCACTTTTAAACACTTTGTAAGATGGACGGAAATGTTTTCTTTTTTACGCATGCACGCCTTCTAAAAAAATTATCATAATTGATAGAAGAACAATGTTTGTTTTAAGCATTTGCTATCAAACCGGAAAGATAAAAGAAACAATGCATAATTCAAGTTCTGAGCTAGCAAGCATTTCATTAGGTTCATGTCTTGAAAAAGGCGACAAAATTATTGACTTTGATTTTACTGTACTATTTTTTCATACATTTATTGAATAATAAATAACTTACGGTCGCATATACCACTCTGGTCGGCAGAAACAATAGCAGAAAAAGATTACGATCATTCGGTCAAGAAGTTAGATGAAGTTGAGCTGTACGTTGGAATCCAAAAAAATAAAATCGTTTGTCGTGCACACCTCCGCACGAATGACTTTTCTAATAGAGAGTACTGAACAGTATGCTTTTATCAAATCACCGGAAACACCAATAGCTGCTGTGAATGGAATTGCTGAGTGCAAGGTCATTCAATTTTAGAACTATTTGTGGGAGACTTGAAAATGTATTATTATGGAAGAGGATACGATATGAATTTATTTCCTCTAATTTTTTAACACTCGAGGTACCTTGCGATTATGAACAGCAGACGTGACCATCACATGATCTTCCATTGTTCTCACTCTTACAAGAACTCAGAAAATATTCTTTCAATGGATGACATCTCTATGCGCTTAATATTAGCCCATTTATGTTCATGAAAGATTTCTTTATGGAAAATATTTTGCCATAAATAAATAATAAACGATGCATTTAAAAGTATTAAATTTTTGTTTGTTTATGTTTTCAATAAAATATTTCACAGATTTTAAAGATACATTAAAAATTTGAAGTAGTTTTGCCATAATATATTTATATCAAAGAATCTCTTTCTCTATTATATATATATTCTGGAAAGGTGAAATTAATATTAATAAGAAATAATTCACAATATACATTAACGTTTGAAAGATTTGTTTAAAGATAAAAGATAAATTTTAGCACCTATTATTTGGAAATCATAATAGAAATATTTTGCTTATAAATATTTCGAATTAATTTAGAATTTTTTGTTCGTTAAAAATGTTAGCTGTTAGTGAAATAAATTCAAATAAGTAAATTTAATCTGGTAGCATGGTGTGATATTTTGTCAATAAAATATAGTTGAATAATTTTATAATGAAAATGTCCTATATTAAGACATGAAAGACATTATGAATTTAAATAATTGGATAAATTATAATAATTGGTGTCTACATAAATCTAAGAGTCGAGTCTACATAAATCTAAGGAACGAGTCTACATAAATCTGTGTTTATATTAAAAACATGATTTTTTTACATTTTGCTCCTTATAAATTTTTGTACTGTAATAAATAATAAGTGGTATCAAAAATAAATAAATAAATAAATAAATAAGCCGTATTTAAAAGTGCAAACTTAAAATCCTATTAATTGTATGACGTTAATAATAGTTAATTATATACTCTTCAATTACTTACAGAACATTATATAGATTATACTTTTTAAATTTAATTACATTTATATATTTTTTAAATAATATTCATAATATATATTGATGCACTGCATATATGTAAAAAAACATTTCTATAGTGAGATATAACTTATTTAAAAGACATTTTTTAAACATCATATTTATTTAGCATATTTAAAATAAATTCACAATAAAACCAAATTTGAATAAATTAGATATTTGAAATAATATTTCTAAGCCCATATTTTTAAAAACAAAACTAGAGTCTGAATATTTTTGTGAATGTCATAAGTAAATAAAAATGTCATAAATAAAATTATTCACCATAAAAGTGAAGAACTTTCATTTCCTATAAAGTTATTTTATAAGGAAATTAAAAGAAAAGATTAGTTTGCTGGTTTTCTAAATTTATTTCATTCAGTTGTGCACTTTTTATATAAGAGAATAAAATAACCTTTTTCTTTGGTAAGCAAAGATTGTATTTTTTTAAATTTTATGTTCCAGCAATTTCCACAAGTGCACTGTTTCCAAAGATCACCCTAACTTTCACCGTTAAGGAACTCAGAGGGAAAAAAATGTGAAGACATGTCTCCCCATCTTCTTAGTAAAGGACGTTGAGTGATCTCACGGGCTCAAAGAATTCTTTTCTTCACCAGATTGTTGTGTTTACAATACACATGGGGGAATGGGGTCAAACCACTCGAGAGTTGCCTGGGTGGCCGGATGGTACCACCATGCTGCACTGAGGGAACTTCTCCAACTCAGTTTACAAGAGCAGCTTTCATCGAGTGAATAACTTGGGAGACAGTTTTCGATTCGTTCTGTTGAATAGTTTACAACCCTAATAGTATGATCTTGTCGAGAAGGTCTTGACGACAGAATCTCGCACTGATATGATATAAAAGACGCAAAAGATATATGATAACAAAAAACGGTGACATTAATGTATAAAAATTTGTCACTCTGTTGATAATCTTTTTAACTTAGTTTGGAGGGACAAGTTTTTGCTTGAAGTCTTGCTAGATAAAACTCAGGTCAATTAAAATGAGCTGCTTTCATAATTACCCAGATTTCTGTAGTAAACGATATATTTGTACTTATAAATAAGTAATGCAAATAATACTTAAATAATCTATTGTAAAGTTATTTTCTTAAAGGGTTAAAAATTGGCTTAGCAATCTGAGAATTTGACTTTTAATTTTTTTCACATTGCGAACACTTCGAATTCTTTTATTAGTATAAGGTATGATTTTATAAGTAAATTTCATAAAAAATGCTTATAATTTATTCCTTTATTATTTACTTTAAATAATAACATGCAATGCTTAACGAACAATGTAATAAATTTTCCTCTTTTATTAGTTCTTTAAGGAATCAAGGTAATATATTAGTTTAGATTATAATAGGCATATATAAAATGAACATCTTTAAGAAAATTCAAATTTTAGTTTAAATTCATATTAAAGGTTAGCAAAACTAAGTGTTAACTAATTGTATACAGTATTGAGTATTGTAGTAGAAAAGTTAGATAATTTCTTACACAGCTTATTAATCTTAATAAACTTTCAAAAACTATTTAATTTTCTTTTCGAATATTTTTTTTAAATAAAATTTTCAAAGAAATAATCTTTGGTGTGTCCCGCAATGGACCGGGGTGCCTCAATGGTGACCACGTGGAAACTAAGGGGTAAGAATCGTTCCACTGTATCCCAATGCATGACATAAGAGGCGACGAAAATAGGGTTGGACGTAGGATCAATTGCCTTACCTAGTTAAAACTCTTGTTACGAAATACAGAATGCTAAAACCGACTTTAACGTACTCCACTAGAATATCAACGGTTACGAACCACAATGGATCCCGTGCTTGACGAAGATCACCAAGAAGATTGACACTGAAAATGATCTCAAAATTACTTTGCCAGTTCCATCTTTCAAGAAACTGAAAGATGGAACTGGCAAAGTGTCTCTCTGGACAAACTGGGCTGTAAAAGGCGTGCTTGCTGTAAAAGGTTGTAACGCTGTTAAAGAAGAAGTGTTTGGCAATAAATTAATCTAGCATTTGTCATTAGAAATTTTCAAATTAGAAATTTACATTAGAAATTTATCATTAATTCATTAGAAATTTACATTTCTGACTTCACTGATTGCATGCTTCATATCTTGTATATGCTATTCAATCCTCTTCCTTTGCTATTCATATTGTAGATTTCTAGATTTTTCAGAAATATGTTCCTTGTGAGCATGTAAAAAAAGCAATATTCAAGTCATTTTGCAAATGTGAGCTTGACGTTCCCTTTATATATGTTACGTCATATGTTTACAATATATATCTTCAATATTCTATTATATTGTATAAAAATTAATGGAATAATCAATTATGTGTTCTATAAACGTCTAGGACTTAATGAAAATATTAATCAGGTAATCGTTCGAAGACATTCAGACATTCCTTCTATTAGCTTCCTTTTAATTAACTTGGAAATTTCGAATATGCATATAATTATAAAAGCAGCATTCACCGCAATTAAGCTTTATTGAGTAATAATAGGCTTTAATTTTATATGAAGAACAGGAAGTTTTGAAGAAATTACCTTCATAGAAAATACTTTTCCCTTAATTTGAGAAATATCAAAATAAATTTAATATTTTATTTCATAGAAATCGGCAATCTTGACTATTTCATCAGCTAAGGAATCAAAGGTATTTTGTGTATCAAATTATCTTGTAACTGTATTGAACCTGATTATTAATAATTTATTCTCATTCTCTCTCTTACAAGATTCTCTTAAATATCAATTGAAAATTTTCATTCATTTTTTGCAAGTTACAGAAACATCCGATATTCATCGGAAATCGATCATTTCAAATTTGTAGAAGGAATCCAGATTTTTGTTCAAGTAATCAAAGAATAGTCGTCATAACAAAAAGTCATAGTTTATGTAAAAAAAATTTTTTTCAGTTTTAAAAGGCTACAGCAATTGTTTATATTTCCCTTTTATTGAAAATTGAAATGAAAAACATTTCGGAACTATACTTATTAATAATTAATAAACATTCTTGAATCTCATTTTTAAAATGAAATCTGTGATACTCATATGATACATCTAAATAAAATATTTTACATATTTTATTTATAATTTAAAACAATTAAATCATTATTATTCTCTAGGTAAAAATATGTAATAAAAACTATATTTTCCGCTAACTAGTGACTATAAAAGTTATTCGTATTGAAAAAAATGTCATTAAGTCCTCGAATAGCGTATAAAGTATTAAATGTTCTGTAAAAATGATACGGAATTCTGTATATATATTTCAAAATTTCACTTACTAAAATCTATTGATATTATTCATAAAAAGATGAAAGTTGTTTACTTTTGGACAAGTTTCATTATAAATTAATGATAATATAGTAAATTCTTAATAAAATAATTTCACAGTAATGACTTATTTTAGCAATAAAAACTTCATTTAACTTTAATGTTTTTTAAATGATATAAATAATATCCTGTTTCTAATAAAGACTTGACTAAAAAAATTATCATTGTATTACTATATCCGATGTATATATTAGTTAAAAACTAATAATTTAGTTCCATGAATAAATAATTTATTAGTAAGTATTTTTATTAGAGATGCTTCTGTATTCACACACAGTGGACAATAACCTGAGTTATAGCCACATTACATATATTAAAATATTATCTCTCAATGCAATATTTCTTTTTTAATTGTTATTGCACCCGTGCTTGCTCTGTGCACCATACTTATATTCTCATTATTTTATAATTTTATTTATTGAAAGATTATCAGTTATTTTAAATAGTTAATTTCTTTAAAATTGAAAAAATACAATATCCAATTAATCACACATACGTTATTCAATGATTCAATTTTAATATTTAAAATATGTCCTCCCAAAATTTGCTGTATATTTTAATTACCGTCAATGGCAAATTTAGGGAAATTATACATTCTTTCTGTCTTTTCTTCTACTTTAAGCGAAATTTATAAGTGATTTGTAACTTTAGTCATATAACATGGTTGATGCTCATATGTTTGAAAATTACTGGTTCAAAATTCATCAAGGATGAGTCTTAAAACTGCTTGAAGTTTGAAAGCTGTTTATTTAAATTTTTTATTGAAATTAATGATCTTAATGTAACGTAAAGTTGCAATATTAGTAGTATAGATTTGGGGTTTCTGGAACAGGTGCAGCAGTGGATCCGCGGAGTGGGGGTGTGGTAGTAAGGCGGAGGGGGTGTGTTAGTAAGGTGGAGCGGGTGGTTTCTTGGGGTTAGAACCTTATCATGGTTAGCTCCACCTGATATGAAAAGTGATAAGAGATTCCAGAATTATTGCCAAGTGAAAATTTTTGAGATGATAACGATTTCCATACTATTATATTTTTCGACTTTAAATAAGTATTGAGAATTTTTAAAACATACAATTGTTTAGTTAAATGGAGAGTTTTGCATAAATAAATAAATTTTAAATATAAATGTCGGTATACTTGATTTTTAAAAAATAAAAGTATTTTAAATAAGTATTGAGCATTTTTAAACATACAATTGCTTAGTTAAATGGAGGGTTTTTCATAATTATATATAAATTTTAAATATAAATGGCGCTATACTGATTTTTAAAATTACAAGTAGTTTAAATCAATAACATCTTATTTTAACACTAAAAAGGAAGAAGCATAATAAAGTAAACATATACAAATTATATAGACAAAAAAATTCAATTAAACTTAGTGAATAAAACATGAGGACAAAAGATTAAAAGAAAAGCACTTTTATTGAGTAGACTATTTAAAAATATATACATATTTATTTATTAATATATACATATTTATACATATTTATTTACAATATTATACATTATACAAATATATACATATTTATTTATTACATAATTTTTTTCAGATATTACAGTTTCCGTAAGCTAAAGTCCTAATTCCGTCATCCAGAATATATCGTTTATTATCAAAACAGCACAAACCAATTTTCCTTTGTTTAACAGTATATAAGTTATGATTGAAATTTGATATTTTTATTTGATCAATCCTATTGTATTTACGTTGCATAAGACAATTGAAATAATCCTCGTGATGAAGAGTTCTCTTTACAACAATTTTACTTATTCCCTTGGCAGTTTTTTTGCCTCCATCACCAATTTTAATGCTATACATCTTTGATCTTAGACCAACAAATTGTTTGGCAACCATTCCATTTAACTCATCTTTCATTTTACCCATTACCTTTTTATTTAAATTTGAATGAAGAAAGTGATCTGTGGGGTAATCTGAAAAATCAAATTTATCTCGATGTTGTACTAAATCTTGATACAAATCTTCAGTCTCAATCTCATAGCATAGTGAATCTGTATCAGTGAATAAATATTCAGCTTTATCACCATATATTTTCCTAATTGTATTGTAATGAAAATCGTACATGAGTATTTTACTTATATCTAACACAGAAAAACCTGCATATATTGGTCTGTTTAATATTGTTTTTGCTTTATACATCTGCACAGCGACTAAGTCTGAATTGAAGATTTGAAAAGAATAAAATAAGGGAGAAGATATTAATTTTTTAAATTTTTTCTCTGATTGGATTAATTTAATATTCACTCGCTTTCTCAAATTCTCCATCGTTTTACCAAAAACTGCATTATTCATTAACTTAAACAGATCCTTCTCGAAAACCGTTTTGGCGAGTTTTCTTTTCTCTGTATTGAATTCAACATATGGTTTTAACCATGGAGTTTGACGAAATTTTAATATTCTGTAAGTTTTGTTATCCTCATACCAAGACTCAAATATAATTTAAGGTTACGATAGTGAAGAATATATTTCACTTTGCTGCTTAGGTTTGGTGCTAATTTTATTTGTTTTTCATTTGTAGTTATGTTTATATCAACTGCAAGATCTAAACAATATTGTGACAGCATTGAATTTGTAATTTCTATTTTTCAGCTGCTAAAGGATAGCCATTGTGTTCGATGTGGATGGCTTTTGGATACTCCAAATCTGCTTAAATGACATAACCAAACATATCGTCGTCACTTATTTCCATAGGCTTAATATTTTTTATTTCATCCTCATTTAACCATTCAAAGTCAGACTTTTGAAGTGGTTGACTTAACGCCCAACCATACAAGTTATTGGCGTCAAGATATATGATAAATTTGCTAGGTTTTTCAGGGTTAAAATTGGGTAAAAATTTGTTATTTGCTTCACTAAATCTTTTTGAAATAACACTGATGCCTCCTCTGATTCCCTCTTCAAAAAATAAATACACATCTGGATCTGTTAGAAGTTCTAAAGTTATGGAAGTTTTCTTTAGCGCGGCATTCCAAGCAAATGAAGGCAATGTAATTGAATGGGTGGGATCTAAATCATAATAATCGAGACATAACTTTCTAAAATTTTCAAATATGTCCGCTAGTAATAAAATATCTGTTTTTATATATAAATCATGATAATCCAAATTTTGTATATTTAATTTTTCCCATACACATTTAGCATGTTCATAATCCTCATTTGATATATCCCCACATTTTATGTTGTCATAAAATGATTGTTTAGGAGGTAAAGTAATTTCCTTAAACTTCTCCTCACAGTCAATGTAACTGTATGGATAAACCCCTTTCCTAGCTAATAACTTTATTTCCTCATCCCTGAAATGTTCTCTCATTATGTGAAACTTTTCCATTTCCAAATTACCTGCAAGTTTTTCTAAAGAAGCCGAGAGAAACTGTAAAGAATCAATAAACTGCAAATCCCCTATACTAAAAGATATGTAACTTTGCATATTATTAGGAATACATTCTATGTCTTTATCTTTAAATTTCCCAATACTTTGCATTATTAGATGTGAATCATACCCTCTTAAGTTATGAAATATAACAGGTATCCTATTTCGAATTTTATAATTTAAGTTACAATTCGGATGTGCTGCCCCTCTATACTTCCCCGATATGTGACAACGATCTCTAACCCTTTCTAACGATAAAAACTCACCACAAATATAACAAGAAGTTGCATTATTAAAATTATTTCTATCTTTATTTGTAAAAATCATCTCTTTGTTTACTTTTAACATATCTCTTATTTCATGTTCATCTATTAAAGATTGTAGAAAATGAGTGACAACATCACGCCCTCTGTAAATAACAGGTCCTTTAAAAGTCTTACCATCATTTCCAATTATTATGTATGCATATCCGCAAGGAATGTGATGAGATAAGATATTTTCATGCGACACTGATGGGGAATTTTCACAATTATCAGTCTTGACAATGAATGATTCGAAATCTGCGTAGATAATAAAGTATTTGCAAGAAAGACATCGGGAAAAACGTTTTCCTCTCCGCTGTGGTGTATAAAGAACACGTAAAAGTGCATATTCGCAAATATAATGTGAATTCAAATGAAATTCTGTACCCTACCAAAAACGGAGTGTCAATGGACATGACTACGTGGTATGACTTTTATTTAAAGCTTTTTAAATTTAATTTTAATTATACTACTTCCTCATACATTGCAAATATTTTGGTTTTTAATGAGAAAGATTATATGCATGTGCAAACCTTTAATTTTCATAATTTTAATAATACCTTTATTAAGTTAGATTATTTTCAAAAAAATGCTTTAACTGAATGTGTGCAGGATTTCAATGATTCCATCATTGAGTTTTTATTTACTAAGCGTTTGCCACACTTTATAGAAAGTGAACACAGGCTTTTGGCTATTTTATCTCCTGAGGAAGAGAATAATTTATCTCTACGTCTTATTATTTCTCTTGAAAAGGAGTTAACTCATGTTTTCCAAAGCATATTTGAGTGTAATGGGTGTATAATTAATCACCCCAGTCAAAGACAACATAATTGTTTAATTATGTCAAATCTTGAAAAATACAACTCATTAGGATCTGAAATATTTTTATTGATCAATATGCAGCATGTTGCTTCAAATTTTGTGAATAATGTTGATTTTATTAGTGAAAACTTTGTAAAAAATATTTCTGTAAATTTCATAAAAGATGTTTTATTTAAAAATCAATAAAATAAATACAATTACAATCAAAACTTATATTTCTTTATTCTTGTGTTTGTGTGTCATTCTTAAAAATAACTGAAGAGATTTAATTTAACAAATGATTAATAATTTTAATTTTAAATAATAGATTTTTTCATAACTAGTAAATTTGTAACTTTTAAATCTAGCAAATAATTAACTAATAGACAATTAATTACATCTCTTCCTACTAAATTATTATTTTTTCCTAATTCAAAAAAAAAAGTTTTATTGGAGAATAAGAAAACTATTTTAAACAAAATAAAAAAGGAAACAATATTCAATAGTTAAAATTTATTAATAAGATTCCCATTTTAATACATCAGATTTTCTTTTCATTTTAAAGTCTGAACTGTTAATAACACTGGGTAGTTTTAAATACTTATTTTTTATATAATGTTTTGGTACATTCAGTTCACTTAGGGCCGACAAAAAATTGTTCTTGCCGGGAATGTTCATGTTCTTCTTGTCAGAAAAAATGAAATTAAACATGTCCGCAATATTGGAATGAGGAATTGTTTCTCCGTGATAGCTAATTTCACCTTTGTCATTCCAACTTAAAATTTCTGGACGGGTTTTGAAAATTTCAAGGGCATTACCAGCCTTTCTTTTCAAACTGGGGGGAACACTGTTAATAATAATAGGATCGTAATTATTTTGCTGTTTTTCTTCCGTTTTAAGTATAGTTGAGATTTCTTCTGTTGGCACTTCTTCGGCTTCCAAAGAAGATTTCTTTTTAAGTGTAGTTGAGACTGCTTCTGTTGGTACTTCTTCCGCATTTAGCAGGGTTCATGCTCATTTTGCATAATGACGCTGACCCGGGAACAACTGCGACAATTACAGTTCTTGAATATCAGTCCATTAAAGCTAAGAAAAAAGTTATTACAAAAAATTAATACCTCTTGCATAAAGGCTATATGTGAATGTTCTTTAAACACACTTAGAGGAAATATACCGTTGACAAAACATCAGAAAAGCTCTCTTACCAAGTACAAAAGAACTTTGAGAACCTTGGCGAATCGTAAAGTTAATCTTGTGAGAAAACGCAAGTTAATTGTACAAAAAGGAGGTTTCCTCAACGTTTTAATCCCTGCTGCTTTAAGTGTTCTAACAGGACTTATTAATGGAGTTCGCTAGGAAATATGCATTAATCCCCGAAGATATGATGAGTAAGCATACTATTTCGAATAAGCAGCTCAGTGATCTGGATAAAGCAATGATACAAATTTTGAATAGTTCCTTAGATGATCATGAAAAAGTTTACCGTTATTACGAGCTTCTACAGAAAAAATTGAAGATGATAGAATTTAACTCTCCTTTCACACTATCGAAAGCGAACCCTCAGGAATTTTCTTCCGAAGCGGAAGAAGTACCAACAGAAGCAGTCTCAACTACACTTAAAAAGAAATCTTCTTTGGAAGCCGAAGAAGTGCCAACAGAAGAAATCTCAACTATACTTAAAACGGAAGAAAAACAGCAAAATAATTACGATCCTATTATTATTAACAGTGTTCCCCCCAGTTTGAAAAGAAAGGCTGGTAATGCCCTTGAAATTTTCAAAACCCGTCCAGAAATTTTAAGTTGGAATGACAAAGGTGAAATTAGCTATCACGGAGAAACAATTCCTCATTCCAATATTGCGGACATGTTTAATTTCATTTTTTCTGACAAGAAGAACATGAACATTCCCGGCATGAACAATTTTTGTCGGCCCTAAGTGAACTGAATGTACCAAAACATTATATAAAAAATAAGTATTTAAAACTACCCAGTGTTATTAACAGTTCAGACTTTAAAATGAAAAGAAAATCTGATGTATTAAAATGGGAATCTTATTAATAAATTTTATCTATTGAATATTGTTTCCTTTTTTATTTTGTTTAAAATAGTTTTCTTATTCTCCAATAAAACTTTTTTTTGAATTAGGAAAAAATAATAATTTAGTAGGAAGAGATGTAATTAATTGTCTATTAGTTAATTATTTGCTAGATTTAAAAGTTACAAATTTACTAGTTATGAAAAAATCTATTATTTAAAATTAAAATTATTAATCATTTGTTAAATTAAATCTCTTCAGTTATTTTTAAGAATGACACACAAACACAAGAATAAAGAAATATAAGTTTTGATTGTAATTGTATTTATTTTATTGATTTTAAATAAAACATCTTTTATGAAATTTACAGAAATATTTTTTACAAAGTTTTCACTAATAAAATCAACATTATTCACAAAATTTGAAGCAACATGCTGCATATTGATCAATAAAAATATTTCAGATCCTAATGAGTTGTATTTTTCAAGATTTGACATAATTAAACAATTATGTTGTCTTTGACTGGGGTGATTAATTATACACCCATTACACTCAAATATGCTTTGGAAAACATGAGTTAACTCCTTTTCAAGAGAAATAATAAGACGTAGAGATAAATTATTCTCTTCCTCAGGAGATAAAATAGCCAAAAGCCTGTGTTCACTTTCTATAAAGTGTGGCAAACGCTTAGTAAATAAAAACTCAATGATGGAATCATTGAAATCCTGCACACATTCAGTTAAAGCATTTTTTTGAAAATAATCTAACTTAATAAAGGTATTATTAAAATTATGAAAATTAAAGGTTTGCACATGCATATAATCTTTCTCATTAAAAACCAAAATACAATTATTTGCAATGTATGAGGAAGTAGTATAATTAAAATTAAATTTAAAAAGCTTTAAATAAAAGTCATACCACGTAGTCATGTCCATTGACACTCCGTTTTTGGTAGGGTACAGAATTTCATTTGAATTCACATTATATTTGCGAATATGCACTTTTACGTGTTCTTTATACACCACAGCGGAGAGGAAAACGTTTTTCCCGATGTCTTTCTTGCAAATACTTTATTATCTACGCAGATTTCGAATCATTCATTGTCAAGACTGATAATTGTGAAAATTCCCCATCAGTGTCGCATGAAAATATCTTATCTCATCACATTCCTTGCGGATATGCATACATAATAATTGGAAATGATGGTAAGACTTTTAAAGGACCTGTTATTTACAGAGGGCGTGATGTTGTCACTCATTTTCTACAATCTTTAATAGATGAACATGAAATAAGAGATATGTTAAAAGTAAACAAAAAGATGATTTTTACAAATAAAGATAGAAATAATTTTAATAATGCAACTTCTTGTTATATTTGTGGTGAGTTTTTATCGTTAGAAAGGGTTAGAGATCGTTGTCACATATCGGGGAAGTATAGAGGGGCAGCACATCCGAATTGTAACTTAAATTATAAAATTCGAAATAGGATACCTGTTATATTTCATAACTTAAGAGGGTATGATTCACATCTAATAATGCAAAGTATTGGGAAATTTAAAGATAAAGACATAGAATGTATTCCTAATAATATGCAAAGTTACATATCTTTTAGTATAGGGATTTGCAGTTTATTGATTCTTTACAGTTTCTCTCTTTAGAAAAACTTGCAGGTAATTTGGAAATGGAAAAGTTTCACATAATGAGAGAACATTTCAGGGATGAGGAAATAAAGTTATTAGCTAGGAAAGGGGTTTATCCATACAGTTACATTGACTGTGAGGAGAAGTTTAAGGAAATTACTTTACCTCCTAAACAATCATTTTATGACAACATAAAATGTGGGGATATATCAAATGAGGATTATGAACATGCTAAATGTGTATGGGAAAAATTAAATATACAAAATTTGGATTATCATGATTTATATATAAAAACAGATATTTTATTACTAGCGGACATATTTGAAAATTTTAGAAAGTTATGTCTCGATTATTATGATTTAGATCCCACCCATTCAATTACATTGCCTTCATTTGCTTGGAATGCCGCGCTAAAGAAAACTTCCATAACTTTAGAACTTCTAACAGATCCAGATGTGTATTTATTTTTTGAAGAGGGAATCAGAGGAGGCATCAGTGTTATTTCAAAAAGATTTAGTGAAGCAAATAACAAATTTTTACCCAATTTTAACCCTGAAAAACCTAGCAAATTTATCATATATCTTGACGCCAATAACTTGTATGGTTATGTTAAGTCAACCACTTCCAGTGTCTGACTTTGAATGGTTAAATGAGGATGAAATAAAAAATTTTAAGCCTATGGAAATAAGTGACAACGATATGTTTGGTTATGTCATTGAAGCAGATTTGGAGTATCCAGATGCCCTCCATATCGAACACAATGACTATCCTTTAGCAGCTGAAAAAATAGAAATTACAAATTCAATGCTGTCACAATATTGTTTAGATCTTGCAGTTGATATAAACATAACTACAAATGAAAAACAAATAAAATTAGCACCAAACCTAAGCAGCAAAGTGAAATATATTCTTCACTATCGTAACCTTAAATTATATTTGAGTCTTGGTATGAGGATAACAAAACTTACAGAATATTAAAATTTCGTCAAACTCCATGGTTAAAACCATATGTTGAATTCAATACAGAGAAAAGAAAACTCGCCAAAACGGTTTTCGAGAAGGATCTGTTTAAGTTAATGAATAATGCAGTTTTTGGTAAAACGATGGAGAATTTGAGAAAGCGAGTGAATATTAAATTAATCCAATCAGAGAAAAAATTTAAAAAATTAATATCTTCTCCCTTATTTTATTCTTTTTCAAATCTTCAATTCAGACTTAGTCGCTGTGCAGATGTATAAAGCAAAAACAATATTAAACAGACCAATATATGCAGGTTTTTCTGTGTTAGATATAAGTAAAATACTCATGTACGATTTTCATTACAATACAATTAGGAAAATATATGGTGATAAAGCTGAACTTTTATTCACTGATACAGATTCACTATGCTATGAGATTGAGACTGAAGATTTGTATCAAGATTTAGTACAACATCGAGATAAATTTGATTTTTCAGATTACCCCACAGATCACTTTCTTCATTCAAATTTAAATAAAAAGGTAATGGGTAAAATGAAAGATGAGTTAAATGGAACGGTTGCCAAACAATTTGTTGGTCTAAGATCAAAGATGTATAGCATTAAAATTGGTGATGGAGGAAAAAACTGCCAAGGGAATAAGTAAAATTGTTGTAAAGAGAACTCTTCATCACGAGGATTATTTCAATTGTCTTATGCAACGTAAATACAATAGGATTGATCAAATAAAAATATCAAATTTCAATCATAACTTATATACTGTTAAACAAAGGAAAATTGGTTTGTGCTGTTTTGATAATAAACGATATATTCTGGATGACGGAATTAGGACTTTAGCTTACGGAAACTGTAATATCTGAAAAAAATTATGTAATAAATAAATATGTATATATTTGTATAATGTATAATATTGTAAATAAATATGTATAAATATGTATATATTAATAAATAAATATGTATATATTTTTAAATAGTCTACTCAATAAAAGTGCTTTTCTTTTAATCTTTTGTCCTCATGTTTTATTCACTAAGTTTAATTGAATTTTTTTGTCTATATAATTTGTATATGTTTACTTTATTATGCTTCTTTCTTTTTAGTGTTAAAATAAGATGTTATTGATTTAAACTACTTGTAATTTTAAAAATCAGTATAGCGCCATTTATATTTAAAATTTATATATAATTATGCAAAACCCTCCATTTAACTAAGCAATTGTATGTTTAAAAATGCTCAATACTTATTTAAAATACTTTTATTTTTTAAAAATCAAGTATACCGACATTTATATTTACAATTTATTTATTTATGCAAAACTCTCCATTTAACTAAACAATTGTATGTTTTAAAAATTCTCAATACTTATTTAAAGTCGAAAAATATAATAGTATGGAAATCGTTATCATCTCAAAAATTTTCACTTGGCAATAATTCTGGAATCTCTTATCACTTTTCATATCAGGTGGAGCTAACCATGATAAGGTTCTAACCCCAAGAAACCACCCGCTCCACCTTACTAACACACCCCTTCCGCCTTACTACCACACCCCCACTCCGCGGATCCACTGCTCCACCTGTTCCAGAAACCCCAAATCTATACTACTAATATTTAATATTTAGTTTCATAACTTTCAGCTTTGAAGAGCGCATTGCATCTTCTGGGCATGACAGTACTTTCTAAGATGGATTAAGAATTGTCTACCATCCCAAATGAAGATATTAAAGCTGTATTGCCTTTCAAGAGTGATTCTGCATTTTCTTATCGACGTAGTCAAAGCGCTCTTTGACTGGATTGGAATCAGATGACTGATTTGGCTAGTCTAAAATTTTAATTTAAGATTAACAGTTTTGAAAGAGTAACTGGGATAACTATCCTGCTGTAACATCCATTTATGAGGCATCTTTTTACGAGCGTAAAACAGAAGAATTTTTTTAAATATTTGAAATTATATTTGAGACGTAATGCTACCTATATGTAGGGAAGTGACAATATCATCATTTTCCAAACCATTACTGATTCTTTTTCACATTTGTGCTTTGGTACTAATATTCATTCTGTTACCTTTTGAATGATGAATATAATATCGACCATAATTTACTAAAAGTTATATCTGTAATCACACTAAATGATTTATTTCGAATCTTTAATGTTTCACGCTCTATGACAAGTTTCAATAAGGTCTTCAGGTTCTTTATCGAAAAAGAGTTTTATTTGAAGGAATTCAGGCACACAATTTAGTAGCAGAAGGAGCATATTATGTTGTTTTTACATACTGTGTGGGTCTATTATCTCCTGACCTCAGTGTAACAAGCTTCAAAATTGTGAAGAATTGATTCAAAGTTAATAAGTTTTTGATAATCAATCATCTGATTTCAGTAAAATCGTATACCCATAGGAACTTTTTGAAAAAAGGCCTTAGACATAGAAACATTTTTCAGTGGGATAACTTTGTATGTATCTTCAATTGGAATGGACGAAATTTCCACTTTAGAAAACTTTTTAATTCTTTGCCCAGATAATGTACTGCAGTTCTCAAAGCAAAAAGATATGGAATTAAATATTAAATATTGATATATTTTATTATATTAAGGTATTTAATTTGACTAAAAAAATAGAAAAAAAAAACTGAATCTTCTGAGTGATGCTCAAACTTTTTGTTTTTAACTTTTTGATATTAACAATTTTCTTGCTTGTTATTAACTTTCTGTCCACCATATTAAACGATCAATTCTACGATCAAATAAAGTACGTAATTTGGCAAGTTACAAATTACTAATTTATATGGTTAAAAAAATTTGAAAATTTGGGACAAAATAAAAAACACGATTTAAAACTTATTTCTAATTTCTGTATTTTTCAGAACCTATTCAGACAAATGTTAAGGAAAATTTCAAATTAAATGATAAATGTTGTTAGTTATTACATTACTTGATGTATTAAGAAATATTTTTCAGAAATATTTGCCTTGAAATAATGCAGCTCTAAGTATTTCTTTTATTATTTCAATGTGTGAAGTGTAAGTATTGAATGTTGAAATTTAAGTATTTCTTACATTTTTTTCAATGAAGGTCCTTATTAAAAAATATAAATTACTTTAATTAAAGAAACACCTTCTTCCCATATAATTTGGCTATAAAAGACCTAGAGAATTACAACTACCGAAAAAATATCATAAATTTATTTCTTTAAAAATGTGAGCAAGCAGCAACAGAAGGATGCGAACTCAAGTGTGAAACGAAAAGCCTGATCGTGTGCCATACAAAAATATTTGCCGTTTTGCGGAATCCTCTAAAGGAAAATTCGCAGATAAACAGTTGACGCAAAATGTAATTTAGATTCGAGAGGTATGGTTTTCGTTATCAGAAATCGGGTGAAAGCAAAGAGCGAACGATACGATAAGGCCCTTCTAAAGACCTCATACTGCCAAAAGTTATAGCCTGGAAGGTGTCGGACGGTGGGAAAACAAGTTATTCAATTGCCTAGGCACCCTACCGGATATGATATAGACTGGAGTGTTCGCTTCTTTTCTTGACTTTTTTCTCTCATAAATAGAGGCACAATGTACTCTTTTTGAAGTAATTTGCCATTTTACATTTATAAATCTCAAATAACGTACATTGGAAAGAAAATACATACTAGAGTTTTTCAAAAATGATCAAGAAGCAATTTTTTTATGAACAGATTCAATAACAAATGTATGACTCGGCACAAGCCAAACTAATTCAGATGATTGAAATGTTTGGTTGGCATATTTGCATATTTTAAAGATCTTATCCATATTTCAAATGTTGAATTTTGTTATCTCAAATTTATTTACGACAACAATCCATTCATTAAATGCTTAATCATAATTATCAATGTTAAATGGTTTCCACAATTTAGTGGCAAATTTTTTTCTCAATTTTGAAACAATTATAATAAGATAATTTTATTCTTATCTTTTACTACTTAATTTCTCTGTATAATTCGCTGAATATTAATATTTGTAACAGAATGAAGAATGAGATAAGAAAGAACAAAAAATTATCAGTTGCACACGAAAATTATTTTCTAGATTATTTCTTTATTTAAATGAAATTAGAAATATTTAAAGGATATCTTCTGTTATAAATAAGTTTTTAAGCATTTCATTTGTAGAACAATAGTTAAACTCTAGAAGAATTTTTGAGTAACATTTTAAAAAATAATTTATACCGCGTTGATATTTTAACAATTGAGAGTTGTTGTATTATGTATTACCAGTAATGTATAACCAACAAGCAGAGTAAACTTTTCCATGCATTCTACTAATTGTGGTTCTTTATTTATATTACAATAAATCAATAATTGGGCATCCTGCTTATCAATATTACGATACTTCAGTAATTGGGTATGTTGATGCATAATAAAGGGAAAGCATGAAAAAATCTCAAATATCTTCTGATAAACAAATATCTAAATGGTCCAAATGCAATTAAACCATCTTCTATTCTTCAGCAATGATTAAAATAAAACGATTGTTCTATTCTGTTCTTATTAATTTTAGTTATTATTATCTTTTATAATATTACTTGAAAAGTATGTCATGTGTTTTTAGAATTTTTTGTGACAAAAAATATAGTATGGGATAAAATTACTGGAATTCGATCTGATGCAAAAGTTTCATTTTTGCCAAATGTTGCTTATCTTTTAATCTAGTACTAATAATCTTGAGAATAAAAAACAACACTCATTTTTAACAATAAAGTCAACTCATAACGAACTCAAGGGGCTCTTCAATTACTATTGCATTTTCTTTCAAGAAGTTTATATATTATACCATGGAGAAACATTGTTTTTAATGATCATTTGCCACAAATGCTTTCTTCTAGAAATTTGATCTTACTGGCTAATTACTATCAGCTTCTTAACTTTTTCTGTGATGGTTCTAAGTTCTAAGTTTACTTGCGTTTATCTGATATAGAATCTTTTCCCACAATAATCTCTTAATGCATGTATTATTTTAGTTTAAAAAATGCCTTAAAACATTAAGTAAATTGACCAAATATATAAAACACTCACAGAAAATTTTATTTTATTTATTTATTTATTTTTTTTTTGCGGTGATAGGGGATTTTTTAAGATTATTCTACTAATTTTAATAAATTGAATGCGTATAAGTAAAGAATATTACCTGATCGCTTATAAATAAGATTTAATATTCCAATATCTATCTATCTATATATATATATATTTGGTCACCTTACTTAATGTTTTAAGGCATTTTTTTAAAACATGCATTAAGAGAGTATTGTGGGAAAAAATCTAGCTTAATATTCATTTTTCTATTAAATTAATTTAAAGCGCACGCACGCACGCACGCACACACACACACACACACACACACACACACACACACACACACACACACACACACACACACACACACACACACACACACACACATATATATATATATATATATATATATATATATATATATATATATATATATATATATATATATATATATATATATATATATATATATGCAGAATAATTATGCTTTAGGCAATTGACATCATTGTGTAACTGTAGCTAACTTCCAAATCTTGGACCTCTTAATGTAAAAAATAAAAACTTGAATCTTGTATCTTTTAATTCCATAAGCCTCCCATCATGGGGTGAAAATCATGAATCGAAAAAGTTAATGACACAGAATCTAATTTTTATGTTCATTATATATCCAATTTATGTGTCCATAATATTGGTATAATCTATCTAAATGAAAATTTTATTTTTCATCAAACTGATTTCAATATTACACGCATACTTATAATTAATAATAGACATTACATAATTTTAAAAAATTTTATTCTTAACATTTTTATGGCGGTTAAAAGTGTTATTTTAAAAATAAAAGTTTTACAGGAGATTATGCGATTTTTTTATATGCATAAAATTTAAAATGAATTCACTGATTATCTTCTCTTATTGATATTTCATATTTATGCATTTTTATACTTAATAGTTTGTTTTTAAATCCTTAGAAAATATAAATTAATAAGAAATATTATTCATTTAGTTGGTATTAATCATTTTCTGATTAGTCTCTCTTATGAAATACTTAAACTAAAAGATATTATTTTTCTTGAAGGAAAACACACAGAAGAAGAAACAGCAGGTTACTAGAACAGATGATTTTATCTGTGTGACAAGTACACGTCTCTCAATACATAAAATAAGAAGTATAAAAGTTTTAAATTTTTATACTGTATTTGTCATGCTTTAATGAAAGTTTATTCAAAATAATAATTTAAAGAATAATTCAAATCAAAATAGAAAATCACCAATTATTTGTGATAATTTTCTTTTTAATTATAGCGGTATTTTTCTCCGTGTTCTTAAATTGAAACTCTAACACTGTTCCATAACCATAGAAAAATGGAAAAAGAAAGAGTATAAAATGCCTACATATTGTAACCAATGTTAACGCTTAATTTTTCAATATTCAGTACTGAAACTGAAATATCAGGTTATGATAAAAATACACAATGTGTGTAAGATATTAACTACTTATATAATCATATATTGCTATTCTTAGCAATATATGATACATATACATTAATTTCTATTACTGATAATTGATGAATTACATAATTTAACTACTGTGAATTATTTCTCCATTCTTGGTTCTAGGCACTGCTTTATGTGTTCATTAACTTTCTTTTAAAAATATTTAATATTTAGTAAAATTCTAAAAATTAGAATGTTTTTTTTTTCAGAATATTTACGAAGACTTTCGAATTCGACTGTCACGCCTGAGAATAATCGAATTTCAATGGTGCACACCACACATGACATTTGGAAGCGGAACTGCGAGTCTAATAAGAATCTCGCTTCTCGCATCCCGAAACTTACCCTCGACCCTAAAAGAAGTTACGATGGGAATGGTATCCATGGAGACCAAAATGGTCCAACTCTCAGAACACCACGCAACAATGATAAGCAGCTTTATGGATATCGTCGGATACCTACTCCCACGCCACGTGCTCCACCGCCATCTGCAGGGAAAACGCCCAAGTACGAATTCGCATAACTTTTCTGTGAAATGTTTTAATTTTAGCTATTTATAACTATAACAGATGTTTTAAAATAGCACACATTTTTCTATTCTTTTCTCTTCTTACATATAAATGAAAATTTTATTCATTCTCACTCACATATCAATCATATAATATATATAAAAAAATCGAAAAAATTTTAAAACTATAATTTGCATGTCCTATATTAATTGATAAAAATATGTAAATTAAACTCCGTGGCACGACAGCCCATGTGGGCCGCAAGGCCTACAGTGCCCATAACTGTTTTTATGACCGAAGGCCCTAGGTGGTCGGCCTAACGTGAGATCCCCAGTGTTCAGTTTCTAAGCAATCTTCATACTCAGTTTTATCGACCCACTAAAGGGATGAAACGCTGAGTCGATCTTGCCCTGAGGATCGAACCTCAATACCTATGCCTTGGGAAAGTGAAACGCTGTCACCAAGCCACCGGAAGACGATGGAAATAAGTATTTCTGAATTTTCTGGAGCTGATAGTTCTTGAATTTGTTTTTATTTTATTTAACTAGACTTTAAGTGTTCATTTTCTTCAGTGTTACATATTAATAATTAGAACTTTTTCAAAATTTTAAATTTTAAAAAGAAAACTAGAGAATGAACATTCTTTCTCATGAAAAATTTAACCTCCACTTAAGGTTGACCGTATCAGAATCAAGAAATTCCGATGGAATAGATAACAAAGTTTTTTGACCGATTCAATAAAAGTGTAGCTATTAATTATTGAAAATATAAGAGGAATTTCAACTTCACTATATATATTTCAAAAGACAATTTCTTTCAAAATCTTTTCTGTATTGATATATATCCATGTTAATCAAAATATTTTCTTGTAGAACTACATTTATTTCTATTTTCTGATAAAAACGTTATATTACGTTTTGAAAACCCTAAGACAAGCAGCCGATTCAAACCTAAATGTACTGAACAAATATATATTCGTTATAAAATAATAAATTATTTAAGAGAATGTAGGATTTTTATTGAAAAGAAATAATTAGTCATTAAATTAAATTTTCAAAAGCCATATATTAAATTTATTCATGTTTATCCTCACAAAACTATTCATTGTAGCGAAATAAAATTATTTAAGTTTTACTATATATATAAACAATTAAAAAAATAATTATTCTCGTTGAATATATATCTCTAATTTATAACATTCATCAATTTGAATTTTTACATTTATAATAATTAAATAATTGATACTAGCTAAACATAAGGAAATAAAATCATATTAATAATCAAGAATTTGGAGCTTTAATTAGAATACATAAAAATATTAGGCATATAAATTGAATATAGTATGCTTATTAACTAATAAATATTTGAGTGTTGTGCAAATTTTATTTTAAGAATACTTAAGTTTCTGAGAATTAAAAATGAAATATAATATCTTTTCATTATATATATATATATATATATATATATATATATAAATACAAAGAGAATATTTATCTGATAATGATCTTTATTTCTCTATATATATTAACATAAGTAAACAGTTTAATGATATTTTTTATCTATTTGGATCATCTTATTTTAAAATCCGCTTAAACCGCGAGAAATTTCTTGTTTACTATTATTAATAGCGGCTTAAATAGCTAGCTTGTCAGTTAAATGAATCAATGAACAATTTATCAAAATGCTTTACTTAATGTTTCATCTTGAACTTACACTTAAGAATTTCGAATGTTATTATCAGAGCAGAGAACTTTATCAGTCATAAACTCTGAAAACTCCCTTTTAAGGCTTGTATTGACTGTATTTAAGTGCGGAGTATAGACACGTTTAACGAGCTCTATCCTCGTTTAATATCCTACTAAATATTCCCATGAATAACGATTGGCCGATGACAGTTATAAGCGTATTCACGGAAAACATAAAACTGTCAGTAAGACCTGACATTTTATGAATGAGTCTTTACCCCCCACGATATGTTGCGACACCAAGGACCGTAAACACCAACAATCACCGTTCGTGTTTACATTTGGTGAGATTAGGGCAAGTGCTGCGCAAACAATACAAGCATTGATCTTTGAGGCGTTTGCCGACAGTTTTATCTGCTAGTTTAAAAATAAATCGTAAAAGCAGTGAAAAGCCTTCTTGACGTAAAATTCGACTTTAGCCAATAAAAAGTGAATTGGGTTTCTGTGTTTTCATTTTTGATTTAGAAATTTGTGACAAGAATTTCGGAAATGTAGAATTTAAGTTTTATTTTGGAAGTAGAAAGTTATTTGAAAGATTCTTTAGTTATTAATTTTGCTTAAGAAAGTGTGAAGCAAAAGTATTATTATTAAAATATTGTTATAAATTTAAATTTGTGAGATAATTTTATTATGAGAATTCTTTTTCTTTCTTTTTTTTGAGAGAGAGAGAGAGAATTCCATTTAAATAAGGCTATTACAGTGGCATTGCCAAAATTAAAAATTTTGATAATTTTTATTTATATTCTCAAATTTTGAGGAATTGTAAAGTAACTGTTATAAATTTATTATCAAAATAAGTATTGGATACAAGAACACTTAACTGTAACTTTAACAAATAATGTATTGGAAAGCAAAAAGAAGCTTACTCTTAAGTAATATTTAAGTTTTAAAGCTTACCAGAAAGACATTTTGCTATTTAATTCCTAATATTAAAAAAACTAATTTTCAAATCCTTAAGAAAATTTATGTTAAGTAAAAATTTTGTTTCATATTAGTATACAATTTTAAGAAACTTTTACAATTTTCTTTAAAAACATTTGCTTTATTTAAGATCATCTAATGATATTATAGAAGGTAAAATATTTATATTAAACAACTCAAAGCCATTTGTTGCTCTTAGCTATTATCTGAACGATCTAAAGGAAAAAAAATGACTTAAATATCTGCAATAAAACACCAGGCATTAATCACCAGTTCGCAGATTGATTAGTTATATCCATCTAGTCATCTAACCTACAACTTCCCAATTCTTAGGAAATGGAAATCCTTTGTCGAAACCGAAATGGTGGGTCTTTCCAGATTAAAGACCTTTGCTGAAGTGAAATGAAAACTAATGATCATTACCCTTTTCCTCCAGTATATTCCTCAGTGTAGGGCAACGATTCATTACGTTTGGTAATGGGGGGGGGGGATGGCTGACTGTTCCCATGTACAACTCAGAAGGTGGGAAGGGATGACAGCAGAAGATCGTCAGGAATAGAGAATGAATATCATTATTATTGGTGACGAGGCAGGGTTCGGAGGCAAACTTGCATTGCCGGTTTTGGGCCGTTGTCATTTTTGGATGGGATCGGAAGTGAGGGAGGAAATGCTTGTCCTGATGGAAGCTGAAGAGTGATGATGAGGGATGGGAGCGTTGAGAGCGCATTTCTGAGAGTCCTGGAATGTCGTGGAGAGGCAACGATGCGGATGTAATTGGAACGAAAATAGAAGGAAATTGCAGCTCTTCCTCGGGCTGCTTTGAATCGAAAGAAATTCTGTTTGGTCGCTGAATGTTTCTAGGAATTTAATGAAGCGGGAAAAAAATCTATCGAGTGTTTGAAATGTGAAAATAGACACAAAATTATACAGTTAAAATGATTCTGACATTTTTAAGAAATTGTCTGAGGGCAAAAGAAAACGTACTCCCTTAAAATGAGAAAGGCTTAAAATAAAAGATACCTATGCTCAAAGTATAATGAGATTATTTAGAAAAATTTGATAAACTTCATAAATTTAGAGCGTTTATTACATTTAAAATATCAATTATTAATATTAGGACACCATGTTTTACTATCTACAATTTCTGTGTTGATTAAAAAAATCTTGTTTTGGTGGTTTGTAATAAAAATTAAATATTTTTGTTAAGTTCTGAGTATTCATAGATTGCGATTATGGTAAATATTTAAAAATGTTTACCCGAATTAATTTTTTATAGTTCCATTTCTGTTGTGTGTGTGTGTAAAAAGGTTTTCATTTATTTGAGAGGTATGGTACTTATGAAATTAGATAAATGGATTATTTACATTAACCAGTCGGAAATTAATTTAAGTGCAAATAGTTATGAGTCATCGTGAAAAGAAAATTTAGTTTACCCAGTAACATGCAATATATAAAGTTAATTTGATAAATGTCGTAGCTTAAATTATCGTATAAGTAAATAGCATAGCAATCTTTCATTTTAACTGCTGAATTTTTGACCATATTTGAAGTTTACCATGCTTAGAAAAGCAGAATTTTTTGTGAGATTTCTGCTGAATGAAAGTTTTGCTTTTTCTGTTCTTCCATTTTCTCAGATGGATTGTCCTTCTTTGTAAAACTACGAATAATATCCTGATATTATTAGTATCTTTAAGATACAAATAAAATCTAATATCTTAATATTGTAAACTGAGTGATAAGATATTATTTTTATCTTAAGTTTACAATATTAGTTGTATTTTATTCAAACTGTCCTTTCCTTATTTTGAGGTCAGTACTGATATTTTGAACTGTTTTATGTGTTTCTCACTCCCAATATTCATTTACTGTTCAGAGATTAAAATATAATTATTCGTAAATAATACAAAGAATTATTTTGAATAAGTTTAAGTGAGCATTAAAAAACTTTATTTGATTGGTGACATGTGTAACATTTTGATCTGAAATTTATTTAAAATATGACAAATATTCTCACAACTTTTTAAAAAAGATAGTTATTTCTGAACTTCTGCTAATACAGCCAGTAACATACATTTTCTCTTATAAATGAAATTACTTTCTGTGTGCATTGTTTTAATTTTTTATTTAAAAATTAACACATCTATTAGTTTTTAAAAAACAACTAAATGAAACACAAGTATTTAAATTCTGTAAGCATATTATTTTAAGTAAAAATATGCTTCCAGTTGAAAAGAATAAAAATGAGACATCGAAGTTTACGAAATTTCAAAACTTATAACTCTTAAAATATAGAATTGTATTCAAAATTTGAATTCTTGAGCATTACTGAATGCTTTGAATCATAATTTGACATAAACGCTTTCGAAAGTAAAGTATTTTTGAATTAATCAAATTAAAAATCAATGAAATTTCGCTCTCTAAAAATTTAGTTTTTATTGATCAGATGAGTTAAATTCTATTTTTTAAGAAAGTAATGTTATATTGATGATTTAACATCAAAAACATTATTGAAACATATGCTTAAAATATGTTGATTTTCATTATGTTAGTAAGTGAAAGCGATTTGATAGGTCACTAACAACATAGAAAATAACTTGTAACTTTATTTAAATGCAATAAACTTAAATAATTCAGAAATATTTTTTAATGCTTTAAATTCATGTTTTAACTATAGCAATTTTAAATATTTCTTACACCTGATACAGATTTTCCATTTTGTTTTAAGCACCTGCTGATTCAAACAAAAAATAGTTTGAAATTTATTTTTCTTATTCAAAGAAATCAAAAGATTCCCGATTCATAAATATAGATTAAATAAGAATTAATTTGGGATTTGAGAGAGATAATGAAATTTTTTAAATGGGGTAACAAACTAAAAATATTATTTCTAATCTATACTTTTTTATAGTTCTTTATTACAATTTTTAATTTTTATATATTGATTTTGACTCAACTTGAGTTTTAAAAGCTTGCTCCAATTATAATATTATCATTAATTAATTACATTATATAGGAGTTATAGTATACCAATTATACTATAACTCCATTATACAAAAATCGTGTCTTGTGATGTATGGTTTCATATCTGCGGCGAAAAAGTAACTCTTCGGATTTCCACGAAATACTTATATTTTCAGCAAAAATTGGCCCTGAAATGCAGAGAAAAATGGTATTCCATGTAAAGCTAAACTCACGGTTTAATTATCACTGATATAACTCATATCTTTTAATAAATCAAATTTCATTTATTTTCGAAATTTCCTGAAAACTATAAATATAATAAATGTACACAAAAGTATTTTCTCCATTTCCTCTCAAATTTTCCTTTAAATTATATTCTTTCTCGAATTACAAATCCCTGATTCTTAACAAAAAGCGCACAAAACCTTCTTTCAGCCTCTCTATTCCTTTTTACCTATTTCTGAGAGCACTCTGATCTTTCCGATCCATCTCCAGAGAACATCCAGGACAAGCACCGAACCACTGAAACAGCAGCGGCTCCATTTCCGCTTTACAGCGTTTTCTTCCATCCCACCCAAGATCAAGATCATGGAATACACAGGCGATGTTTTCGGGCAGAACAATGCCGCGACTCTTTCTTGCACCGCCTTATTGACCGTGGTTGGTAAAGAGGAATTGGAACAAGCTTGGCAGTGAAGTGACTGTTAAACATCGGAGTCTTTCTCCAGGTCCACCAACCCACCTCCACATAGTGCGGCTCAGATCAAACAAAATGGGGAAGAAAGATTTTTCATTACGTTTACTTGGAGGGAAGTCTACCGCAGTGTGAGAGCCAATTTTCTTCGTTTTTCCCTCGATGACTTCCTTAGAAGGGGATTTTTTCCCTTTTCTCTCTCTCTCGACGTGATTCTGGAAGTGTTTGCTTAATGTGATTTGAAATTAAAGGATGAACTGGTGTTAGAAGAGTTGGAGTGAAAAGGGTGTGTGTGCGGCTTTAAATTTTTATTCTGTTTGCAGAAGAAGTCAGTGCAGTTCCTATTTAATGAATCAGTGGGATGGGGAGAGGTTATTTATCTGGGATCAAGAGGATGCTATAAGTGGGAGAAAGGGGAATTTTATTTTGCTCCATTCTTTTAAATTCATTTAATTATTTATTGTTTCTGAAGACAATGATCATGGAAAGATCTTTGTTTAAAAATGATAAAGTGTAATGTTATAAGTCAGATGGAATAAATGAAATTGAATTATGGAACACTGAAATTGAAATCAATTAAATTCTAGTAATTCCTTAAAAATGTTCCCATTTTTAAAAATTTACTTTATGATATATAAAATATATTCCTTAAAATAAAGATTATAAATAAAGTATAAGCTTCCAAAGGTAGAAAAAATACAAAGGAAAAATATAGACATATTTTAACATTAATTAATAATGGATGCGTGTATCTCATAATAACATTCTATCGTTACATAGCATTTCTTTTTTATCATCTGCATTTTAATAGCTGTAATAATTCTTCCTTTACTCTAATAATATAATGCAATCTATGTAATTCTGTTAAAATCAAATTAATTATACGTATTAATTTTTATTGTAATACAATCTTTTGTTATTATTTATCCTTCATCCTTTACAAAATAATTGTAAGTATTCTGTAATTTTCGCCAAGTGTTTGAAGTCTATAAAGAAAATCCAATGTATATAGTTTCCTATGACATTAAACTCATTGTAGATTTTATGAGCTATTACTGTTATATTAGTTTTTATCATAACAGTATTCATGAAATAAAATGAATAGCGAATTAAATGAAGGGCATTTATGCGGTATAAAATATCATTATTTGATTTTTTTTAGTGTAAATATAATTTATAAAAATACTTAGATTATTTATTTTTACTATTTAGTAATAAAAAAAATATCAGGTATCAATGAGTTTCACATATAAGCATCCGAACTATTTAAAAAATTATACAATTCCTTTACTAATAAGAGTTTGACTCATTTTTATTTCTAACTTTTCCGGATTAATTAAGATTCATGAAATAGCACTGTAAACAAGGAGGTTGAATTTTTATTTAGTTCATAAAAACTTTTAATTTGAGAAGTAAGGTGCGCAATATAAAATCGTATTCAGAGGGAAAAAAAAGTTGCTGGTTCTGATGAAGTTTTTTTATCTTGAGCTCAGTATTTAAAAAAAATTATTTATGATTAATTTTAACCAAAATAACCTAAATTTAAATCAATCATTTTTAACCTAACTTTTTTTCATTAAAAATATTGATTGGTATGATTGTTGTCTATAAAATACAACCTGGAAGTGTACTTTTTAAAAATATTTTTAAAGTATAGGAATATACTTATGAGGCAAACTTTTGCATAGTTTTCTCCTTAGTATTCGATGGAGAAGACTTTATAGCGTACTTAGAGGGTTAGGGCGTACAGAAAATCCCACTTGATTGTCCCCCGCAGCTGAAGACTTCTAAGTCACCCCACTCCCTCATCCCACTTTATGGGGGCAGTGACTGGAGTAGTGGCAGGAGTATGGGCATTTCCTCGTTGCATATAAAGTCTCCGCAAGTTCCTAATCTCTGGCTTTATCCCTCTTCCCGCAACCCCCCTCCATATAAACAGTTAGCCCTCATGTCCAATGAATGAACCGTTTAAGATGGGGGAAGGGGGGGAGAAAGATCCCGAGATCTTAGCTGTCGTGATTGCCTGGTGGAAAATCCGAAACCATTACGGGATATGTGGATATTGAGAGAAGCAGCAGTTTTTCCTGCTTGTATATTCTACCCGCGACAATAACCCTAACAGAAAAACTTATTAAATGAAACTATGGTTATATGTGAAACAATGCCCCCCGGACATTTTTTTATGAAAAAAACCAAGTAAAATATAATTTAGTTTTGATTTTTGAAATACAAACTGTCATCAATATTTCAAAATGCTTACAAATAAATAAAGAAGGCTTTATTTATAAGAGAAAATGAAACAGTTTTTAGGTTTGTCAGTAACTGAAGATATGTCAGTGAAAGGAAACAGCTTCAATGATTTTCAAGAAAAACTTTATTGATAATAAGTAAATAATAATGATGTTATAGTCATTAATAAATGTAAATGCTTTGAGAAAACTTCAAACTTATATGTGTGAAATAAACATTAGCAAATCTCAAAATATTTAACATATAAAGTTTTCGCTTAATACAATAAATGTATATAAAATATCAATCACAATTTAGACATTAAATGCTTTTACTATTTAGCACTCCAATAAGTTTACAGTAGTAAATTTAGGTCTAAAAATACATTTGTTTACATTTATTTTTAATATATTTTGCTTATTTTCACATTAAATAAACTAATATCACTCTGAATAAAATTAACAATATCGCATTCTTTTTAGCAAAGCAATGTAAGATAGTATTAATAAATTATACTTTTCAAAATAAACCATCTTCCTTTCTGATTAATTTAATGAAATATATTTATACAACAGAACATTTTCTATTAACTTATAAGCTATTTTCTTATTAAAGTGGATTTGTAGCAATATTGTAATTTTCTTAACAGTTATTTGTTTCACTTATCAAGCTTTAATCCAAAAAAATCTGTATAAACTATAAATTTAATAATTAAATTGAACATAAAATTGAATTAAACTTACAGACTAAAGTCTGTAAACCTAGTCTCAGATATATTTTGCACTTCTTCCAATAGTAATTATATTTACACTAAATAATATTGAGAATTTGTAATCACTTTTGAGACACATTTAATATAAGAGCGTTACTTAGCATCAGGATCAGCACTACCAAACTATTACAAATATTCACAAACATATTGGAAATCGAATCTACAAACCCTTTATCCGAACAACAAATGTGTACACAAAAAACTCAAGGATAAAATATCTAAATATCTTAATTTAATTTTAAATCTAACATATTTTTAGACTTAATTTTAGATTAACTATTTTCAACTAAATCGAATTACCTACTATTATATTTGTTAATCAAAACTAGCTTCAGATGTAAATCCAATATTTTAGGTTTTAAAATTTTATACTGCTTTTTAAATAAAATAAAAAATTAGGAAAGAAAAAGTATATATAACAGTTTTCAAGTTAGCCGAGGAGGCAGCAGATTCATTAGTTCGTGGTTTTGAATCCCACTTCAGATGTCTGTAACAGTTAAGATACACTTAATCGCTGCATAAGTTTCTGTTTAATTAGACCTCAAATTCAAGTATTCTTTAAGCAACAGATAAACCAGAACCATCCTACTTTCAAGCTACAAATTAGACCTAAATAGTCACGTATATTCGTTTTTAGAGATATTTTGGTGTAGTAACGTAAAAATTTAATAGGATCTATAACTAGTTTTGATGACTGTTTGAATTTTTAACAAAACTAAACTAATATCTACGTAATAAACCTAAATACTCATACATACTTATCTATTCAAAAATTAGATCTTAGGTACTCAAATATCTTTTAGATTTAACTATTGGATATTTCATATCACTGATCAACATGAAAATGTATTAGTAATGTCAATTGTAATTTTCTGGTTAACAATGACAAATACAGATCATTATGCAGTGAATCCATTTATATAATTTCATGGTTTTTAAGAACTTTTTGTACAATACACTTTTCTGCACATTTATCAATTACAAATCTATTTGTAACTGTTTTACATGTAGATGTAAATAATTTCTACAAAACTCTTCCAATTATTTCGTATTTATTCGAAGTATTGCAACATATGATATATTTTAAGCTTTAATCAAGGAAAATACTAACATCATTATTTTTTTATATGATTTTTAGGCGGCTGCCTTTTGTAGATAATCAGCAGCGCAAATAGTTTTGATTAAAAGCATGTTTGCTTTCACCCACCTTATAACAACAGTGACTCCCAAGATTAATGTCATAAAAGAAATATTCGTGCTTTAGTCAATGTTCCTTGTAATAATTTTTTTAAAGATATTATTAACGTTGCCAAATAAAATAATAAAATTTTAAATCTTTTTTATTTCCGGGCACATGTGTTTTTGTGTTGCTCTTAGTATTGAATAATTAATTTCTTCGCATATGCTGTTATTTAAATTTTATAATCAGATTGTGGTATGAATTCACATATTATAATTTAATTTATATATTTTAAGATCTAAAAAAATTCAATTTCACTATTTTTTTTATTTTAAAGACATAAAATTAGTTATTCAGAAAATACAGATTTTGAATCCAAAAGATTAAAAATAACTTTTTTAAAAAATTTTATGTGAATATATGAATGAAAAATTCCTGACTAAACTACATTACTATAGTTAGATAAAGTGAATAAAAATATTATTCATTCGAGATGAATTAAGATGACATTACTACAGTATTGTTAAAAGAAATAAAATTTCTAATAACATTTTTTTTTTACCTATTGCTTAATAGAAAATAATTGTTTTTGTAAAAGTTCCATTATTACGAAAATATTTTCATTTCTATTCAAAAGTTTTAGCTTATAAATGTTGCAAAATGCAAATAAAATTATCGTTTAGTTCATCTCAAATGCTTAAGGATACCTATTTATATATATTACATCTTTGTTAAAGTTCGACGCTCCTTTCCGAGATATTACTTCAAAAAATAAACATAATCTTGAATTACTTAGAGAAAACAAAACAATAATACATTTCTGTTTCTTTAATGAATAATAATTGAAAAATTATTTCGAATCAGATTATTCATAATCAGTAAAAAATTATAATTGATAAGCACATATTCTAGAAAAAAATAAGTTTAAAATGAAAAGTTTTTCTTCAATTTTACGCATTGGAAACTAATAACATTATTTTATTATTATTCGTAAACTTAATCCAAAAACGCATTCATATTTTAAACAGGAATTTTGTGACAGAAAGATTTGCAATAAATTTATTGTATATGAATTCTGAAATATATTTAAATATTTAGTTTAAGCATTTAGTGCTAAATAATTACAAAATAGGTTTGCAAAATATATGCAAACACATCTGAATTTTCTAAATTACATTAAACAAGCATTTATTCGTCTTCCATTTGTGACTATATAATTTCAGTATTAATACATTGATTTCCCATTTTTTTATTCATTCTTACCTACATCATGATTAAATAGTTTGCTCATACAAAGCGAAACATTAATCCGAATAGTTTTGATCATTTTTTTCCATGTAAAGATTCTTAAAACTTGATTTTGATATACATTTTAATTAAAATTCTCTTTTGAATAATATTTACACCTTAAACAATGTAAAAACGAATTTAAAAAAAAATTTAGATTTTTTAATAGTATTATCCAAAAATTATAGAGTGATATATTGTTAATTATAAAAAATAATACATGTCTGTAAATATAAATAAGCAAGGAAAGAGAATTTGATGAAATTCATATCTTAGATAAATGGATGGTTGGCAATAAATTGATGGAAATCTATTTCGTAGTGGTAGAGAAAATAAATTAAATCCTACGTCAGAGGTAACATATCCAATCAAGTGCGAATAAATATTCTGATGCAACCTGTCACGGATCAACGTACTCTCATCACTTAGATTTTCAATTTAAGCTAGTTTCACAGAAATTCCTATACTTCATTCAATGATATATAATAATGCTTCTCAAGAGAGAGAGGCGAGGATGGTTTATGAAAAATAATTGGATTTTAATCAGTTCCAATATGTTTATTTTAATAACGTTGGTGTGAAGTTATTTTATTTTCAAATTGATTATATTGACAGTTTATATATATTTTTTCATATTTTCAATCACTGTAATTTAAATAAACGTTAGAAATATTACATTTATATTAAATTAACAATTATGTTTCTCAAATATTATATAAGTTATTAGTATATGTGATTTGATATATAATTCTGTAAAAGAGCGTTTTACGTTGCAAACATTCCGTCTCATACACATTTTTTTTTTTAATGCTTATCTGAGTTTATATACATAATTTATTTATGCTTAATATTATTATTTGTTACGTTACAAATTCCTTAATTATCAAATAAATGTAATTGTTTTATTTTTACGTATGTATTTATATACAAATTAGAGGGATATATATATCTCAAACTACAAAATATTATATTTAAACTTAAAACAATAATCCATTCTTAAATTAAAATCAATTGCATGTATTATATCAATGGGCTTTTCATAAAGCAATAAATTTAACTGTTAGAATATCCCTACGCTATGTTATTATTGCATAAACTTAATTTAAAGGAATGTTAAGCATTTTTAACTCTATGCTTTAAATATTAAATCGAACTACTACTAATATTTTCTGAATTTATTTTATCAGATTTTTGGTGAGTGTTTTTGAGTATAATTACTATAGCAGTACTCGATAATGTGTTTCAGACTTTCATTAAAAGTCAGAGAGTTTTCTTTAAAATTGTGTCAATAAAATTCATTAACTGTAATTCTCTCGGAATTTTGAAGTGAAATTTTTTTCTAAAAGGTATTGCTCAATTTTAAATTAGAGTAAATAAATTTAATTTTTTTAACCTTGTATGAAGTACTTTACTCTTATGTGATATACTCAGTAATATACATTTCATTTCATTTAGTATATTTTTATGTTTTCTTCAGAGATGATTTTTTAAATTAACCTAATTGTTTTTATTTTTAAACTCCTCTTCGAATATCACAATTTCCTCGGTATTCACTAGATGGCGCTGTGTCACCTTCCGTAAAACGGGTGTTGCCATAGTAAGCAATAAAAAAAGATGATCGCATGGACGGCGCATTTCAACTCGTTTCAGATCAAACCAACTGCAGATTCCGTTAGATGCAGTTCTATGCGGCTCTTATCTTTCTTCAAAGAGATTTTCCGGCGTAATCTTCTAAGTCGATTTTGTTCATCGTATAAAACTATCCAATTCGTTTTTTGATATAAATTTTTTATCAGAATATTTTATCCAACCGGCTTCTTTTCACTTCTCCTTGTTGTACGGTGTTCCATTTTAACAAATAATAAATATAAATATTTCACGTGGTTGAAAACGATAAAACGAAGTGATTTTCTTACATTTTAGTATTACAGATTTAACCTAAAATTTGCAATACTCGTAAATGCAAATTTGCCTGTAACATATTCATAATATTACCGGAATATAATGTGAAATGTAATACACTTGACGAAATTTTAAAATTGAGGATTTTTTATTTTGGCGTGAATTTTATGGTTGTTCTATATGTAAAATATGCATGTAAAATAAATCTGGAATTTGATATTTGAAATGACTTTAGAAGTTCTTGGATTCATATAGACATTATGTCTTAATTAAGTCAAAATGTCTGTAAAAATGTCTTCAATTTTTATGTGACTGACGCATGAAACTTTACTTCATTGGATTACCTCTAAAGAATGCTTTGATAATTTTCTCCAAAAATGTTCATTCGGAATACCTTTACATTAGACAACCGATAAAGGTAAGATTTTATCATTAATGTACGTATTACGTAATAGCAGTAGTATTATGTATACATAATATTATGATGCATTGTGTATCATAGTATTATGTATATGAAAGAAAGAAAGAAAATATTTGAATATAAAGAAACAAGAATTGCAATGAAATACAATCATATTTCAGGATCATAGTAGCTATTTGAAAGTTACTGGATTGAAATTTGCTGTATAAAATTGTACTAGTCCTTTAAAATTATTTTTCATTTGGTTATTGTAGATTTGAGAGTAATTATGAATTATGAAAGTGGTTATGTTTTTTTGTAGTACATTAAAATATTTGTTTCACTATATGAATAAAATATTTGATAGATCATTTTAAATTTATCATATATTACAGAATTTACTTACAAAAAAGATGGCCACCATGAAATAATTTCCAAAGCAATTATGAATGATGCACTAAATTTTTTATTAGCTCAAAGAAATATTTGTTTTAATAATCAGTGTTAAAAAAAGTTTATATTTTTTAATGATTATTTAAAAAATAGCAAATGGTAAATATTTCGTTTCGCAAATGAAACTATTAACATTTTTCATAATATATTGAAATTTTATAAAGCATATTTTTAGTTTTTATAAACATCGAAACGTTTTTAAAATTGTTTTTTTTTATTATTTATTTTTACATAGTACACAAAGATCTGTATATTTTATTCTATTTAACTGCGTATGTTTATGATCTTTGGTTATTAAATTATATTATGTTTCAGTTTTAAATGTTATTGTTATATACAATGTGTCTTGTAAAGTAGCTTATTTAAATTTTTATTGTGCAAATTTTATTTTAATCTTTGTTTTTTATTCTCTGCTCTTTTTTAGATATTTAATAACATAAAAATTTAATTTTTTTTAGAAATTTGTGATCTATTTAATGCTTTATGTGAAAAAATTAAAATTTATATAATTTTGATAAAAATAAAAGTTAAATTACTTAAAAATTATGTAATCACTCATAAAAACATTTTAAATTTTGCGTTCCCATGTACCGTATGCATTAAAATTAAACATTACTACAGCGTATAAGATATTAAAATTTGGCTATATAAAATCAACAGTGTATAAATTTTTAAAAGTGAAAGTTCCAAATTAACATTTTTGGTGAAGACTTTAATTTCTGTAATTCAAATTTCAAGATTAAGTTAATAAAAATGCTAAAATTAAAAGAAAATTTAATTTTTAATTATAATATCCCATTTTATAGATAAAAATTTATGGCAGCCTTTTTCAAAAGAAAAAAAGGAATTTTACTTTTGAATCCTAACTAAGAAATCCCTGCTTCAGAATATCAGCAAGTATTATTTCTGACTGAAACATTCGGTAGTATAATTGTTGTTTGTAACTTGTCGTATAAAAAATATGATTCATCCAACATTTCAGAGCCTACATCAAAATCGGAATATAACTATAAACTTTACTCAATTTAATTTAAAAACTAGTTAATTAACTTAAAAATTAGTTAATTAAAGTTAAAAGGGACGTTATTGTAATATTATATATTTCCTTGACTAGAGCGGAAACACTTTTTTCGTATACGATGCGCTTAATTTAAATTTTAATTGCCAGTTAGATACATCTCTATAATACAAGAGTAATTTCTTCCCTCTTAATATAATTGCTTTTCCCTTCACTTACTACTCTTCATTACCGTGATATCACGATTTTTTTTGTATTCGCCTTGAAAAGTAAGATACGGTGAATAATACGGTGCTGTGTAATAAATTTAGATGATATTAAATCTCACCCACTTGTGAATATTCAGTGGAGAATTACGCAAAGTTAATCAAATGAGTTAAGAAGCACAATTTAATTTCAATATACAAACTTTAAAATTTTCAACACTTTCTCGCTTCATGTGTGTAAATAGTGAAAAATAATTGTCACGCGAGTAGACTTCTTGCTCTCTCCCTTTTTTTTCCCCCAAAAATTGAAACATCAAAAAATTTTGGAAATCATAAACATTAATCTTTTTTAATTATGAGAAATTAATTGCTAGTTAAATCCATATAAATGATTATACTAGAAAATTCCATTTTTCGCATTTTATGTATGACAGAAAAAAAAACAGTTTATGAGAATTTTATTTTACTTTAATTAAGTCACTCTTACGTTAATTGATGTTCGTTTAATAATAAAACTATGTATATATATATATGTATGTATGTATATTAATTAATATTGAATTTAATTAGAATTAAAAAATATTGAATTTAATTTGATGGTCAGCTAACTGTTACAATCGAAATGTCGAAGTTAGTTTCCTAATTTACAACACATAATTTGAAAGAAAAAACAAATTAGGTAATTTGTCAATTGCCTAACTTATTTTCATTATCAAAAAAGAATCGTTTAGTAATAAAGCATGTAGACTGAAAATTTGAATCGTGTAGGTGTATATTATATACATGAATATTTGATTAGTCATTTATTTTTATTGTATTTCTCTTACCATTAATTATCTCTGTGATTTATTACAAATGCATGCAAAAATGTTTTGTTTTTTAGACAATATTCTTCGATATTTAAAAATTTAAAATGCTTTAATTAAATTAAATTAAAATAGTAGTAAATTCTAATAAAAATTGTTCATTTTTAAAATTATTTTGAAATTTGCTTTGTATGTAAAAGGAGAGTGAAGTAGTAAACAATGTTTTAAATTTTACGTTTTGCTCCTTAAAAATGAAAGTAAACTTCACAAATACTGTGAATAAAATGTTTCAAGCAAATGTTTTCTTTACTCAAGTATAGATTTTTTGAAATTGTAATTCAAAGACATAATTATAAAGGTAATCAGAAACATTTATTTTTCATTCTGAATAAAATATATTTTACTGATTTAATTTTGTAATAAAGAGCAAAAAATCTCGCTTATGTGCTTGCAATGATTTTTATAGATAGCATAAAGAAACGATTTAAGATCAATTTATTTTTTCTAGGAAATAAAAAATGGAAATAATAAGTTATATCGTATTTTAGTTCATAAGACAGAACATTTCTTTGCAGTTCCGTATGCTTAACCTTTAAATATTAATATATGGTAAGAGGAAACACCATAACACGGGAGTAATCATTTTGCGCTTAATCTTGTTGGCATTTCTTGTGCACACATGCAAGAACACTTGTACACACATTCATGTAAACTTACAGCTGATTGATTTTTAAAATAGTGTTTCATGAAAAACAAAAAAAATCTAAAATAAATCCCTATTTTCAGATACACTGATTTAAAAACCCATGAAACAGTAATATTAATTCCAATTTATGACTCAAGAGTAATTAAATACATGTTTTAAATGAAGAAATCCTATAGAGAATGATAAATTGTTACTCAAAGGATAATGAATTTTTGAGAAATTTCTCTTAAGATTTACAGCTTGTTACTTTCATATCATTTAAAAATATAAAAATTATATTACCTGCCATAATATTTCTATTATTATAGATAAAGACAAATTAAAATAACAAATTATGCTAAAATTTATGATTAGTTTTATTTAATAATTATAATTAGTAGAAAAATTATTAAACAAAAAACATTCAATAATTATTTTTAATTAAATTTAGTTAATGATTTCGAAAAATCAATTAAGAAAATCTATATATATTTCTACATAATTTGATTAGAGATTTACAAATTTGTATATATTTTTTTTTGGCTTAAGCTTTTTTTATATATGAACTTTAATATCGATGGATCTAATGTGATTAGTTATGCAATTTTTTATAAATGTTATCAGGTTTTGGTTATGTGCATTGCTTAAGAAATTACATATTTTATGTTGATAGTAATATTTTAAAGTATGCAAACTCATTATTATTTATTCGTATTTCTTAAAAATATGTTAAAAACAATATTTCTAATTCGGATTGATTTTTATAACATTTGAAATGAGGACTTTGCAGCTTATTGTTAACAGTTTAACTAGAAATAATTATAATTGTTCGAATTGTTAAGAAGTTATAGAAATATTTATTACCACATTTTGTTTCTTATTTTTCAGTTATTTTATGTTAATAAACTCGCTTTTTATCATAATGGCACTACAAGCTTTCGGCAAATTTTGAAGTTTTCGTAATTTGTGATGTGTATACATTCAAAGCATTTGCTTCAGTTTCACAGAATTTTTAACATGAATAATTTACAACTGATAAAAGAATTATGAGTGCATGTGCTTGTACATGAAGTATGTGCTATTCATTTAGCTAAACATTTATGATTTAAAACCTATGCAGTGGAAAATTTTTAAAAATAATTTTTTCAATACAAATATTTTAAATTTTGGCAGTGGAGACTACCGTTAATCAATGCATCATTTAAAGATTTATATTTAATGCGAGATTGCTTATAAAATTAGATTAAACTTTGCCAATGATATATTTAACATGTTTTATTTAAAATATTTTCTTATTTAATGATATTTTATTTAAAATTTAAAGAGATATAATTATAAATATTGGAAATATTGGAACTCCTGCTCATTAATTTCTAATTTTTAAAATTAAATTGATTCGTTTTATCAAAAGTATCAACATAAGTAATTGAATTTTCAATAATAAATAAATCTAAAAATTCAGTACTATTTTAGATATTTATTAGATTTTGAGAAAGTACGTTAGGGTAAATTAATATAGAATTGTCTCCAAAATTTTAATCATTGAAAATAATAAAATCATCAATATATTTAAAAGCAAAATTATGCTGATGAATAAAATATACTGATAAAGAAATAATAGATGATAAAATAAATATACTTATAAATAAAGTCGAAGCAGATTTGCATAAATATGCTTAAAAAATTATATACTTGTGGAATGCCACAGTTTTGAATAAATATGTTTTCACCATTACAGAAAAATCATTATAAATACACAATTTATAACAAAGATATTCCAGAATTCAAAACCAACATTTAATAAATTTTTATAATCTTGAAAAATAGAAATATATGCATAATTTAATTTACCATTTGGTATGTTAGTGAAAAGGTCTCTAAAATCAAAGGAACTCATTTTAAACCCATTTAAAGGTAATTTAACTTTAAATTTATTATGTGGTTTCTTAACTACCTTAATTTTTTGAATTAATTCATAATTTTTCAAACTACTTTTGGCAATTATATCCTTATCCCAAATTTAAAAAAAAAAAAAAAAAAAAAATCGGTACTAATTTGCTGGTATTGATATTTTGAAGTACCTTCTATCGTGTTTTTTTGTGTACTTTGCTTTAATATACTTTTCTTCTTTAATTTTTGGTATAAATGTATTTATGCTTCTTTAGTATAAATACCCTGTGGGGGAATTGCTCGAAGATCTGCAGACTTATGTCCTGCGTGCATGTCAGAAAAGAGTGTTTAACTTGCATAATTGACCATCCCTCTCCTAATGAAGACTTGTCCCTGTGCTTTACTTCTATTTTTCATATTGTATATTGTTTTGTTTTATTCTTGACTGTGAATTTCAAATTTTGTCTAACTAATTTTATTCTTCATGCTGTATCTTTATATATATATGTATATATTACTAATCAGTATAAATGAAGAATTGAACGCGTATATTCTGTTTTGATTTTATATGATTCTAATGATTCTATATGATTCTAAATATTCTTAAATTTAGACACTTTCAATAAGAAAGATTTCTCAATAGTTTTTTGTACCCCAGCCCCAATTTACGATATCAAAAAGAAATACAATGGAATAACTGAACATAATTATGACTCTTGTTAACGCAAGAAACTAAATGGTCGAGTTTAGAGAAAACTTGTTCAAAACAAACATCAAATATAGCATTCAGAAAACGGATACAGAAAAGAGGCAGGATTATCTAACCACAAGTATTGTGGACCAAAGTCGTGAGGCTGAAAGTAAACCACTAATTACATGCGCTAACGCTCACAGCACTTTGATTATATTTTAGAGCGAGAAGAATATCATTTTCAATGATATATCTGAATACATAATCCGGAACTTAGATGAAAATCTATGAAACTAATATAAAATATTTAAATTTATTTATTTAAAAATACTATATTTATAAATTTATTCATATATTAATTATTAATATTTATTATGTTACTTAAGAAATTTTATGCTGGTAGTGTGATTTTTTTTTCTTAGTTCTTACTTTGTTACAGAATTTACTTGTCGACGTTATGTTGAGCTATCAGCACATCATAATACATTTTGGTATATGTTTTTTTCTATGTTGACAAGGTAATTCTTATGCAGATGCATTGAGTTGGCTTAATAAGGACGTCGGAAGCGCGTAAAACGTATCGTAGTTGCAATGAGTTCTGCAAGTGAACTAATACTTTTAAAATAATACTCGTGGTGGATTCCCCGTAATCATGCGAGAATACTTGCCTGACCAAGTCAAACACCAAACCTGAATTCTTAGTACACTTTGTTATCAGTTGACATTGGCTGAAAATCAATTACACTGCTGGCCACCCAAACTGCAATACCAAGAAAGACAAGAGATATCACAATAAAATCTATTTTGGAGAAAACATGTTGACTAAGTATCAAATGATTAGATTTATAGACTTCTGTGAAGTGTGGTTCCTGCCCAAATCTGTAGCCTGAGTAGGCACCGTTGTTGGAGATCACCGCCACGACATTGATTCAAAGGGACTTTGTATGTGTTCTTAGGTACAGCAGACTAAGCAGCTTCCACACGTTGCCAAAGTTGATTTGACGTGGCAGCTGCGGATGTAATTTGGGTCAATCGTTGAACAACCATGGAGCACATGTTTTCTATCGGCGAAAGATGTGGTGAGTGAGCCAGCCAGAGAATCAATTCAAATTGGCAATTAACGAAGATCCCTTGGACAATGCGTTTCACGTGTGGTCATGCATTATCCTATTGAAATATGACTGTGGGCAAACCATGGAGGTAAGGAAGGACTACTGGTTCTAACACCTTGGAGACGTATAGCTGTCTGCTTTAAGTACTAGCAATGCTCACTATAGAAGTGCGAGATTAGATATCCAATATCGCCCCATACCATAATACCCGGTGCAGGACCAGTTTGGCAGAGCATAACTCAGCTGTTCAGCATCCTCTCTCCACGGTGTCTCCAGACTCGAATGCGACATTCGTTGTGTTGCAGATAGAAGGGTGACTCGTCAGTAAAGACAATTTAATTCCATTCTGTCATCCACATCTTTGTTTTATCGCACCATTGGTGGCGGAGTCTTCTGTGGTTCTGCGTCAAGGGTAGATGTAGCTATGGACAATTTGCGGGCAGACTACTCTACTGTAAGTGGCGTCGAATGGTACTCGCAGACACTGGATGATGCGTTGCAGACTGAATATGCTGTGCTATGTTTAGTGATGTGGCAGAGTGATCCATCACTGGCTTGCGCACAATTTGCCTGTTATCATGAGAAGTAGATCACAGTGGTGGATGTGATCGAACACATCAATCTGTCGTACCCTCCTGCATCCGATAATTAATTATGCGCATTACAGTTGTTTGGTTTCGTCCAACACGACTACCGATTTCACTGAAAGATAATCAACAATATCCGTAGGACACTATCTTTTCTCTGTGGAACTCAGATGCTTGATCAAAATGCAACACAATTCATAGAATTTTAAAAAAATTGTCGAATTTTAAATTACAGAAATCTCTAAGCAGCCGTAAAAAACGCTTTAATGCGGCACTACAGGCGCGTGTAATGTGCGTCTGTGTTGAAATTCTAATCATTGGCATACCTCACTTCCGCTAATGCATGTTGAAGTTTCGTGCTATTTGCGTGCGTTCCTCAAAGTATTGTATTTACGATTGATTGCCCCAGCAGTGCCTTTACAATTCAATTTGCTAAGAAAGAAATAGATTAAGGTTAAGAAATATATTAAGGAATAAGATTGTCAAAATTTGGCAGATGCTTTAACTCAGGGATAAATGTAGTTAGTGCAAAAATAGCTTACCATAGCTTAATTAAGCTTTTATTGTCTTTCATATTAATAATGATGGGAATTTGATGATTTTGGGTTAATAGCATACATATGATTGCAAATAAAATTTTAACTATATAGTTTTCTTCATTTCGAATCTATATAATTATTATCCCAAGTAGTAGATTTTACATTTGGGAGAAAAAAAATAAATAAATAAAAACAATAAAATTTTAATGGATAAGCTTATCTAGTTCTTTTAAGTTAAAACGGATCAAAATTATATCTTTTTCAGAAATAGTTTGTTCATTTTGCTAATTTGCACAAAACAATAAAACAACAATCAAAAATTAGAGAGATGTTTTATTGTACTACCCTTTTCATTATATTAAATGCTTCAAATTCATTAAAGTTATTAGCTTTTAAAATTATAAAAACAGATGAACATTTTAATTATATAGCTACATCATTTTAATTATATTTTAATTATATTACATATATTAATTATTAATTATATTTTTAATATATTTAATAATTAACATTTTAATTATATTACACATCGGGCATTTTAATAATGCCCGATGTGTTTAATATTCAGACAAATTTTAACCATCCAAAAATTAATATGGTTAGATGAAAATTACAATACATTATTAAGAGTTATTAAAATATTACGTACGAAAATTATTTTTTATTATTAAATAATGTATACAATAAAACTAAAAAAGATATTTCCGGACCGTAATATCAGTCAATAATCTGCGTCTGCAGGTACCGAAGGCTGCTAATTTAATAAATGTCTGAAATATATTCTTTTTAAAGTAAACATACATTTCAATTACAATCACCAAAAATTGAAAATAACGAGAAAGTTACACTATGACAGACGTTTTAGCAATTTGTATAATTCATCAAATCTAAATTTTTACTCTCATCAATAACATTAAATAATTGGGAACTCTCATCATAACACTGCACCTATTGTTAAAATAGTTAAAGAATCAGCCTTAGTAAGTAAACTAAGCTTAATTTGCCATTACAGCGAAACTTTACCATAAAAATCAAAATAGTCTTTTTAATGCAGTGCTCCGTTTATTAAATAATTAAACCTAATTATGCATGCATGAAGCCATGTCCTGGAACCAGGAAGGGAACTATGTGTCTAAAAATAGCTGGTGTTCTCGCTGTGCAATCAATGATCGATCTAATTTTGCGAAACAAAACCCTAATGACTAGTGCTTGGCTGATTAGTGGCGCTTATAAACTATTGTTTTTTTTGGAAACTATTAAAACAGCGATTTAAGTCATCACCAGAAATTTAATTTCTTTTCATAAATAATTCATGTTCAATTTATAGTAAATTGGATTAAAAGTTTTGAGCTAACTTGACACTACAACGTTTAAGCTTAACAACTAAGCCAATTAGGTTGATTAAATAAGTCTACCAAATTTTAATGTCAATAGTGAATTTTTAATATGGAAGATGAAATTTAATTACAAAAAACAATTCACGATCATGTTATAAAATGAAAAGAAAATTGATATATAATTATATTAAACATAGAATCATTAATAGTAATAATAAAAGTTTAATTTACAATTAAAATGTATTAATTAATAAAATAAAATGTATGATTTAAATATTTGTAGTTAAATATAGAAATATGCATCATTTAAAAATTGTAACTCTTAATTCTTGAATAAATGTTGCATGTAAGTTGTTTTTTTTTATGAAATTTCCCTGATGCTGTCTAAAAGGAGGATATTTTTACAAATAGGTATTCTATTCATATTACTCAAAATCTCAAGTTTAGATATCGTTATGAAAAATTGATATTAGTTAACTTAAATTTTTAGTAATTTTAATTCCCATGACATGGGTAATTCAATAGTAATTTTTCAATTGCTAATTAGTATAAGTTTACATTGAACAAGTAATTAACTATATTAGTATTAAAAAAAACTTTAAATTTAATATCGATAATCTGATAATATAGAAATCAAAGTAATTTTAGTAGAAATTACATATAAATTAGCGATTTCATTGAAATTTATCGAAATTTCAGTAACTTCTGAGAAAGCATAATTATCCTATTTTGTGACTAAAAACAAATTTACCTAACTTTAATTTTAAATATTGTGTTTATATTAAAAAAAAACATTAGATTTTTTAAATTTATTTTCATAAAATTTTATCGTGTTTGATTACAATCTTATTAAATAAATAACTATTCTATGTTTAGACTCCGAAAACAAAGATAAAATGTCAAATAAATTTTATTCACATAATTGTGTGTGTGCATAGATTTGATTTCTGAAAATTAAAATATAGTTTATATTTTCAGCGATAAAATATAAATAAAAAGAACAATGAAACTACGCTAATTTAATGATATAACCATATATTTTAATTTTTAAATTTTTCAGAAAGTTTTATTCCAGTTATTGTAAATTTACTATTACTTGCTCTCTTATATATATCTATAAATTAGCATCTATTCCATAATATATATATATATATATACACAAATACACACACCTAATACACAAATGAAGTGAGTTATAATCAACCTTCCCCTACATCGCAAACGGTGAACGGAATGCATCGAAATTTCGTATATGAGATATACTCAGGATGCGCTCACGGAATTTTAAAAAAAACATTTTAGTTCCAAAATTCCCAGAGAGTGCCTTTTTTGGGAAAAACATGAAATTTAACGCAATAAAGGGACAAAATAAAATAAAGGAACAATATTAATAAACGGGAACAAGAATTATGAGTAATAAAATACAAAACTTGGACAAATTGGGAATTATAGGAGAAAAATAGCGAGATTTGCATGCTTGGGAAGGGAAAGAATCTTTGTGCAAAACAAGTTAGGATCTAACACATTTGCAGATGTCATCATCGATGTATCCGGCTTTACTAATGATGATCACTTTAATGACCGTGCGTTATTAGTAAAGTGGTTTTACAAAAACAGGGGAAATACTTCTGCTGCAGTTAGTGAGTTTCGTCGTAGAAGGAACCTACGGCATGGAAAAATGTCTACTTAAGATATTCAGAGCATTATGAAGAGATTTGAAGAGACGGGAAAATTAGAAACATAATCTGAAAGCTGCCGAAAACGTGTCTCTCACCGGTACTAGTTGATGGCATCAAGACAGCTTCTAACGTACATTCACAGATATATAGTTTGGAGGTAGTGACGTGCGTGCAATTTCTTAATAGACAGGATATTCTTACAGCACCGTCCGAAAAGTACTCAAAAATGTAAAGCACTACTTCCCTTAAAAGATCCGTAAAACCCAAGAAATACTTCAAGGTATTTCTTGGGTTTTACGTTGTGCCTTACCAAGAGATAAGGCACAACGTAAGTTAATTTTCTGAATTCTAGAGCTTTTCTGTCAAGTTCTTGGAATATTCTGTAAGGTGACGATGCTCATTTCTACCTGAATGGGAAAATCAACACACAAAATTACCGCATTTGAATCACGAAAAATCCGCGGACCAATAGTAAAATTTTCTTACAGTCTACAAAGGTCTGATGTGGATTCACGCTGAGATTCATCTTTGGGCCATTCTTCTTTAAGAAAATTAGTGAACGCGGGCCTGTCACATGTTCCGTTAAGGGGCGTCGATACCATGACATGCTACAGACGACATGCTTTGCCAATTTTTTTTGTGATTTTTAATTATGGAACTAATTAAAAATTCGGTGATCGTGGTATATCGTTGAGTTAACGACGTTCATTGACTTAAAGTATTTCATAACTCTTTTTGTGTGACACCTCATAACTGATCCGTTACGATATGCTATTGAATACACTTTCCATCGAATCGAAATTTTGCAGGTGAATGAAAATAATAACTTGAAGCACCTCTCGCTATATCATTTTGGGTACAATTAACAGCTGTCCCTCTTGTGAAATTTCGTCCTGATTTGTTCTTATTTCTACAAACTGAAAGGATTTTCTTCCTCCTTTACATTTACTTACAGTGATTTGATGATGTGAAGAAGCCAGTCAATAAACGATAATAGTGCTTCCATTTTATGTTTTGGTTGCTTATTGTATTAAATATCATATTTTACTCGAAAATGTGCCCGCTGGTGTACACTTTGGAGTTAAATTTTTGTTACAATATGCCAGGAGCGCATCTCTTGTATAGTATTCCATTCTCTCGCTCCTGTTTGTGGTGTAAGATGTTTTCTGTGACGGAAGTTTAATTATAACCACACTTTATATATTAATTTGTTCATAATTCCAATCATAGGAACTAATATATATATATATATATATATATATATATATATATAATAGTAATATTATACACTTGATTTCAATAAAATATACTGCAACGTTAATTTTTTCTGTTGGTAAAAGTGCGAACATTAATGTTTTTACTCCTCAGAAATCCATAAATTTTATGTGAACGCTGTGTCAAAAACATCGACTTAATTGTTTTTGTAATTTTCCTTCCTTTTAGATTTTCCATTTCTGTGAATTAAGTGCCGATGGTTTATTTTTTCTTTTATAGTTCCAATTTTAATATTGTCCTTAATTAATTTTTAGTAAATTTCAGTTTTTATTAACAATCATTCACAAATTTAACGTAATTATATCTTTTTGTAAATTAACTTTACATTTCGTGAGTAAGATCTGAGGGCACATATTTTTTATTGTCCAAATATATATTTGTTTTCCTATTTTTATAAGGCATTCTGGTATAGTTCATGAATGCTTTTGAATTTGTTTTATAACCAACAAAGTTATGCATTCAAATTTATTTTTTACTCTCATTCATAAGAACAAAACAAAAGTATTTTATTGCGCTTTCTAAGTTTCATTCTGCTGTATCTAAAATATCTTTTTTATAGTGAATTTTATGGTAAAAATTTATAATTTATTAGAATTAGTTTATAATTTATCCCTTTTATGAAATCGGATTTACTGAATTTTAGTATTACAGCGATATCTTATATTTATGCCTTTGCTGAATCTGTTACGTATTGAAACATAAATTATTAATGATATCCTAACATATAATTCATCAGAAAGAGGAATTTTTGTAAAAGTTTCAAACTGAGATGCGTTAACAAATTGCTTATCGTCACTATGAGAGTTACAATGTATAATATATTGTATAAATTACTTTTGTAGAATGCGTAAGACTTATCAAGACTTTTACTCTAAGCTAAACGAATTATAAATTCACTAGGATATACTACGCGAATTATTTTTTACTATATTCTTAATTAACCTATTAAGTTAAAGATAATCTAACTGTAAAAACTTTTGCATTGAATTAGAAGGAAAAATAAATTAAGAATCATTATATATATATATATATATATATATATATATATATATATATATATATATATATATATATATTAAAGTGAAGTAAAAAAAAAAAAGTCCGCAGTCCCAAGCAAATTCACAAGGTTTTAAATTCAATCATTGCTTACATAACATATCATGGAAAGTAAACTTTATAAATTTAGACAATGTAATTCTCTTTTAAATAGAGTTTTAAAGCATAACATAAATGTTACATTTTAAAAAAGCTTATTCACTTAAGTATATTTAATAATTATATTGAAACATTTATGAGGAGATAGTTATATCAGAAATGTAAGTTCTTTCATCAAAACATACTGATATTTTCAACTAAGTTAGTTTTTTTTATATAGAAAATATTTGAATGATGACAAAAATGGTTATCATAATCAAGGGAAAAAATGTCATCGAATGTAATATTGCGAGCATTATTTATTTGGTAAAAATCGCAAAAATAAAATTAACTTTATGTAAGTTAGAAAAGGATTGCAGCAAGAAGAAAACATTTGTTTGCTATCAAACATAAGGGTATGAAAGATAATTTAATGCTTAAAAGGATATAGCTCTGTAAAGAAAAATAAACTTGATCTGTGTAAATTTTACGTTTTAGTAGCGCAGATTAAATGAGCTAGCAAATGTTGATCAGCGAAATTTTCTTATTAGTAGTCAATTTAACGTGATTAGCAAACATTACGTCTAATTGTCCGAATGAGAGTAATCAATATTTATCCGATATTGTAAAAGATTATCTTGTAGGAGTATACTTAACAAAGACTAGGATGAACATATCGTAATAGATTTTTGACACAGCGGATCCATTTAGAATGATATCCAATAAGGGCATTATTCATACCATATCACCTTTGTGAAGAAAAAATGGTGACTGCAGGCGACGATTTTTTCGGGCTAGATAGCTGTGCATAAGACTCAGTTCTTACCTTGGAAAGAAAAATTCATGCAACAAAGTGCTTGGTACTTCTCGATCAAGTTTATAAACATTTGCTACTTCACTGTATGTTTATATAGGGGAACTGTTAAAGACTGTGCATACTAAAATAGTGAATCCTTAAAACAGTTAAAAATGTAGTTCCTATCATAAAACTCATCTTTTTCAAACACATTTATCCATAAAATATATCTGATTTAACAACACAAATACTCTGATATTCCCCTTCATTATTTTATTCATTTATGAAATAAGCAATGTGAGAAAAGACTAACGCAACGTGCATAACTGACACATATATGCATTCAAAATTTCACAGAATATTTTCATGGCGAAAATAAAACGTAAGTTAAATATTGCCACATCTGACTCACTTTGTTGTTATATCACCTAATTTACATCTGGAATTTTTTGGTTTATCACTGTTAGGTAAAGATCCTCAGAAAACGTATATTAAAAACATATATACGTCTAAGTTTCTGAAAAGTAGAAGTACCATACTTTTGATCAGCATATCTACCTAAATATGCTGTAAGATATATCGATGAGAGTGAAACGAAACGTGTCATTCATACATGATAGTGTACTATCAGATTTTTTCATGATCACCTATATGATAAAGAACATAAATTGGATGCGCCATTTATTTATTTATGACTACAATGCACAACAGACTTCTCCCATTAGTGAGCTTTAGTTTTGCAGTGTATCAGACTCTTCTAAAACACAGGAATATTTCATAGCGTGAGTCATTATTGACGTAGAAGACATTCCGAGTACATCTAATACGCTTCAGTGCACCCAAAAATCATTCATCGGTTCGCATGAGCTTGTGATGATTTCTGCCCCTCAATTTCAAAAATTTTCGACATCTCATTATTATTATTAATTTTAGTCTTGTCATTGTTCATATAAATAAATCGATACTTCATATATCTAGGCATTTTTTAATTGATTTGCCGAATTTATCTAAGTACTATATTTTCAAACTTTACCTAAATGATTTTTTTTAAAAAAATGCTGTTTTTAATTTAGTTAATTAAACATATTTCTTCTAAATTCATATTTAGTTAATTTTAAAATAATCTACATTTAATTAACTAATTCATTAAGTTCAGATAATTCTAATTACACACAAATTAATACATATTCATTTATGCATACTTAATTCTAAAATGATCAAAATGAATTATTCAGAATTCAAACTTTGGAAAATATAACGAAAAACGAAAAAATTAACAAAAAAATCCTACTAAGTATATATATATATATATATATATATATATATATATATATATATATATATATATATATATATAGGGGCTTACAAATGCATTATACACTGCTGGACAATTGCTAAGGACGGATCACAAATTGCAATGTAGCAAAACATTAAGCGAGACATGAGTCCTAGTAGGATAAAATACAGTTGCCACACTGTTCAGACATTAGAATAAAGAATATTTATTGTTCTGGAAAGTACGAAAGTTGTGAAACATCTGAAAGAAAAAAAAATTTTCATTTGATGCTGCATACGGAAAAATGAAACAATGCGTCTAAAAGTCAGCAGGCACCTTGAAGAAAAGTATCAATATGAGATGTGTCCACCGTGGAGTATGATGCAACATTCCACACGTCGTATCATATTTTGCACAACATTATCCAGCAGCTGTTGAGGCAATTTATCCCATTCCTCTGTGAGTGCACGGATGAGGGTGTTCTTGTTTGTCGGAGGATAGTTTCGACCAGCAACTTGCCTAACCAAACCATCCCACACATTTTCAATGGAGCTTAGATCTGGAGAACGTGATGGCCATACGAGGCGTCGATTACCCTGCTGTCTAGGCAATCCTGAACACTGAGTATTCAATGACATGTTGCATAAAAACAAATTTATCACCGACAGAACCACGGAAAAGACAAACATGAGGAAGTAGAACTTCATTAATGTATCGTTGGCCCGTCATAGTCCCATTCGCAACCACATGTAGTGTCGTGCAGCCATTGATCATGATGCTGGCCCACACCATGACACTGCATGTCGGATATCGGTCTTTTTCCTGGATATTTTCTGGACGATAAGCAGTACCACTCTCGCGCCAGATCAGTTGGCGTCTACAATCCGATGGCAAACTGAACTAACTCTCATATGAGAATAGTATGCATGCCCAGTCCTGTTCAGTCCAATTGCGATGCTCACGACACCATTGCAAACGGGCAGTACGGTGCTCTCTGGTCAATGGGACACACACAACAGGTCTGCGAGTGTATAGTCCTCTTCCCCTCAAACGTTTGGCAACAGTTTTTCGGGAGATTTGCTTTCCTGAGGCAGCAAGAAACTTATTTGCCACCTGCTGAGCTGTGGTGTGCCTGTTTCTTTTTGCTGATAGGACGATATATCTGTCTTTTGCAGGCGTCGTACTTCCAACACGACCTCCCCCGTGCCGCCTACTACACATTCCAGTAGTTTTAAATGACTTCCACAGCCGTGAAAAAACGCTGTGAGCGATGTCGAACTCCCTGGCAACATCTGTTATTTTCCGACCTTCTTCGATCTTTCCAATAATTCGGCCTGGCATAAAATCATCTAAGTGATGTCTGGAAGACATGCCAAAAATTCCAAGTTCGTCTATTGAATCTTTCCTGTAAAACTTTGACTTGAAACAACAACTGTCCACCCACGTCAAAACCTTTAAAATTCTAATGAACGCTATCACGTGATGGACAGACATGGAAAAAAATTTGCATACGCATACTTCTTCTTACTATATTTCGCACTTATACTAATTTTTTCCACATTTTGCTTACTTTCATTTTGTGGTTGCTATGGATGATAGTGTTATCCGTCCCTAGCAATTGTCCAGCAGTGTATCATATTAGAACAATGTAAGCATAAATCTTAAAGCAATGTTTTAAAATAAACCCTTCTTTCATGTTATTCCGGGCAAAAATCCTTTAATACAAAACAATTCGAATTTTTTTAACTGTCAGAAATTCACACATAAAAATGTTTTATTTCTTACTTATAATTTTTTATGTGAGCTCTACAGTAGAGATTAATAAAATTTTTGTTTAAAATCGTGACACGCAATGGAAAAATTAGAATAAAAGAAAAGTATAATCTCTGTTTTAGAATATTTTATGAAAAAATGATTAATAACTTTTAATATTTTATCTCTAATATATATGCATCAGATTATATAACGGAGATTGCATATAAAATTAATTTTAAGTCGTGTTTAGAAAAAGAAGATTCAAAATCGAAAAAAATTAACTAATAAGTGTTCAAGTTTGAAAAAAAATCATCAAAGAAAAGGATTAAACTTCGTAGATTCATCTTTTGTTTAAATATATCAGATTCTAATATTAAAGATAAAAAATATTAATATCATATTGTTTCGAGTTGAAATAATAAAAAAGTTTCAATTTGACTATTTTAATGCTTAAAATAAATTTAATTTTGGTCGGAAATTAAAATCAAAAATGATTCCTAGTAAAATGTTTTTATTCAAATTCCATGTATAAAGGCAATAATATATATAAACTATTTTTTATTTATGTATACTCTTGGTTGCATTTCTATAAATGTAAGTAATATTCTGAAAAAATTGTAAAAGTGGCTTTACTTCGTAATTTTCTTAAGATGAAAAATTTTCTAAAAGGCAACTTTGATAAACATGTCTCACATGAATCAAATTTTATTAAAAAAATCAAATAAGATTGCTATTACAATAAGTTAAATGTGAAACGGTACTTAGATACAGAGTACATTTGAATTTTTGAATAAAGCGAATTTTTTAACTCTTTTACTATTCATACGTGATACCATTTTACCTCTAATAAATATATTTGCATAAACTATTAACATTAAATTTTTAAATAGCTGTCTCAAAAGGTGAATTGTATAAATGATCTGAACAAACCAAGTTCCTTAAAAAAAGTCTGGTATTTGAGAATATTTCTGTAAGAAAAATACTCAAACCAATATTTGAATTACAAATACTTACCAAGATGTAAAAATTCCTGGACACCAATGTCGTATCTTTTGTGTGTATGTTTGCATTTATTAAGTTTTATTATTAAAATTCTAAATAAAATTTTAATTTCAAACAGTGATAAAAACAGAATTGCATATAAGTAATTCAGATGCAGAAGAATCTTCGAATATGTTTCCAAATTTTGAATACTTTTTCAAGTATGCACGAATTTATTTTAATCATTGCTTTATGTTCAGTTGATGAGTATATGAGCACATTATATACAATATACGATTTTCCTGATTATAGATGTAACGTGCACTTCTAAAGATGTTTAAAAAATGCCGGATAATTTCCTGTTTTGACCCCAGCCATGTTTTTTAACCAATGATTTTTGTCGAATAATTTGAACATAAGCGGCAATGGAGCTTAAGCGGAAAAATCGATTCTTTTCTCCAGGGTAAAGCGCATCACGTTGTTCTCTCTTTCCTGGAGAATCTCGATTTTTCCTGGAGAAGGTAAATTCCAGGAGATCATCTACTTCTCCCATCATTTTTGCATTGATCAGAAGTCTTCTGTACACCGATATAAATACAAATTTAATTTATAAATTGTGTACGTAAATTTTCTTAATATTATTTAAGGTTATAAAGAATAAAATTATAAAGTATATATGTATATAAAAATAAAAGCACATAATCACGAAATTCACAGTTAACACATTTTATAATTTGTAATTAAAGTAGTGGTCAGCACAAAATGCGAAATGATTTTATTACTATTATTTTAAATATGCAATCATATAAAAAGTAGCGAATAAGTTGCATAAATATTGATTCAGTTTTAGTTTCGTGAATTTTGTATGTTTATACTTCTTATAGTCAGCGAAACACATAATATAACAGTTTTTTAATTGAACTTCAAACTTAAATAGTTTAAATTAGTTACATTTCTCGTAATGTAAGATATTTTTAGATAGCATTCTATATCAGATAATAAGGAAGTTAAATTTTGTAAAACAATAATTTACATGCCTATATTTGTTTCAGGTAGGCATTTGAAAGACTGAGTAAAAGTGAAGAAATTAAACTTTGAAGATTTAGTAATTAAATGTAAAGAATATTGAGGTCTAAAACTAATAGTTAACATTTCTTCATTTTGCACCGAAATTGTCATTTTTTATTATCTTTGTATGTTTTTATTATAAAAGGAATGATTTACGGCTTTAGGTCATTTTAGAATAAATGAAATAAATTTTAAAAGCTATGAAAAGTTTGAAATGTAGAATAGAATGAAGATAAAAAGATGTGCAATTTGCTTTAAACTAATAAAAAGAGGATTTCTTTTTGTAATAAAAATAACTTAGATTTTTTTCAAGCACGCAATTTTTTCAAAAAAAATCTTAACAATTTTATCACTGAAAACAGGTTTTTTTTTAAAAAAAAAAACAAAAAAAAACGGCTATTTATATACGAATATACGAATAGGAAGGTTTATAAAAGTGGAAAAGAGATTGCCTAACATAATTCAATAATGTTAAATACAACGCATGTAAAATATACATTCAACGCATGTAAAATGTGATTGGAAAAATATATTTTAATATCAATTAATTACCTCTTAATTCTTTTATGTAAAATTGGTAGTGGGGGGGGGTAGCATCACTTGTTATGTATTTAAATGGAGATATCATAAAGCAGATTTCTTACACACAAAATTGCCTATGAACGTTATTGCTTGATAAAAAAGTTATTGCTTGTGTGTAGTACTCTTAATATATGTTAGATTTTGACAGACGGTGCATTGTAGCTTAACAGAATCACTATTCACTGTATATAACAAAATTGTTACTCACACTGGTTGATACTCTAAGAGTGTAGGTAGAATTTGCAATAGATATGTTCAGAAATAGCATACAGAATTCAATGTTGGGTTTCAACTGCAACATTTTCAATAAAACCTGAGAAGACAGATATGTTACTGAATATTTACGTAACGAAAACGGAGCCAAGAAAAGAGCTCATCGGAAATTAACAGGTGTCTACATTTATAGTTTGAAATCAAAGAATAATTCCATCCATTACAATGTTTGATAACATTTGTAGAAAAATGCATTTTTGCTTTTCTGACGATATTTTGGCTATACTGCTGACACTAAATCTCAGACAGAATTACCTTAAATGGTGTAATCAACGATGTACTAGAACGCAGAATTGGTGTGGCATCTTGTTTTTCAAATGGGTCTTTGTTCTGTATCACGATGATTAATGGGTTGACAGCATCATTGAGAACGCAGATTGCCAACATGCACATGTCATCTTTATTTTGAATCTTTACCTGCATTGATGATACTGTATGGCACTGGGTGCATGTTCCTCTCTTGTTCTCCTTAATGTCACTTTAAACAGAAGCTATTTCATTTCTATTTTTTTAAATTTCTGGATATTCCTATTTTTTAAGTATTGTTAAACAGTAGGTTACATAGAATAGTGCATGAATACATGCTTCCGATATTTTACTGATCCTTCTTGTTATAGAAAATGCTCAACTACTCTTCTGGCCAGCATGCTATCCAGACCTTGATCAGACAATTCTTTACATTTTTATGGCGTTCTAGATGTTTTAGCATCATTTCATGTTTCTTCAGATCATGTTGAATTCCTCCTAACTTTAGTCCGTGTAAATTCTCGAAATGTACACACAACCAACTACCATCACAGCTAATGTTAAAGGATTGAATTTTTTGGACCAACTGTACAATTACACTCACGATATTAGAAAGTACTGGATTCAATCTTTGTAACTCTTCAGTATCAGGAAATATGTGTTGCATTCTATTTTCTGCTTATATAGTTTCGAGGTGGATGCTTGTCCATTTTTTGGATTTCTAAAAGTCAAGAAAAAATTATATTAATTTAACACCATGGACATTTACCAATGAAAAATATCACTGGTAAGTATTACCACTTTTTTTAAAGTTTAGAAATATATAAGAAGCTATTTTATTTATTGCGATGTGTGAGCGTGAGTTTGTTGGTTATTTATAAGTAAACGAAGAAAATATTTTGAAATAATTGAAAATAAAATTTAAATCTTATAAACTAGGAAAATGTTTTGCAAAAAGCATATTTGTACATCTATATCTCCGGTAAGTATTACTATCATTTCATATAATTTTCCACATTATAGTTAATTTTTTGGATAGTTTGTATTTATGAAACATTGTGAAGATTATGTTTTTAACAGTGAAGGTAACTCGTTGAGAAAATTTGAGAAATGGCCACGAAATGAAAAGAAGTCTCTTTAGACATGAGAACTTATATAGTTAGCCTTAATAAAAGTGGAATATCTTAACGCTAAATACAAAAAATGGTTAAGTTACCCTTTAAAACTATTGGCTATATCGTAAGGAAATATAAAATTACTGGAAGCGTTGAAAATGAATGGAGGCCAGGTGGCCCGAGTAAATTAACTTCAAGAAATAAACGAAGTATTGTTAAAGCAACTATTAGAAAACCACAAATTTCTGTTCAGAAAATTGTAGATGACCTTCTAGCATCTTCTAACATTAGAGTGACCGCTAGAACAATAAGAAATGTGTCACATAGTTCTGGTTTAAAGAGCAGAACTCGAAGAAAAAATCAATGATCTCTGAAGTTAATAGAAAATAGCGTCTATAGTTTGCTATAAATACAAAGACAAACCGATGGATTCCTGGAAAAAGGTTATTTTTCATATGAGACTAAGTTTGAAATTTTTCTCCCCTAGTATCTGAAAAACCTGGCGGAAAATAAAACAGCCCTTGATAGTAAAAATGTACTTCAGACCCTGAAACATGGTGGTGTAAATGTGATGGTTTGAGAACGTGTAGCTCATCGCGGGGTTGGAAAATATCACTTTATTGACACAAAAATGACAGCTTTAGGTTATATTGATGTGTTGTGGCATAACTTATTAGACAATGATAGAAAATTGGATATCGGAAACACTTTCTTATTCCTACAAGATAACAATCCAAAACACATTGCGATAGTTACTAAAACATTGTTTCTTTATAATTCGCCAAGACGCTTTGAAACTCCATCACAATCTCCGGATATAAATCCAGTTGAAAATTTATGGATGCAATTGGATGCTGAAGTTCGAAAAAAAAAAATATTACGAGTAAAAATAGTTTGAAAGAAGCACTCTTACATACATGGAGAAGCTTGGAAAGAAATAGATAAAGAAACCACCAAAAAGTATATAGAATCAATACCAAGAGGTCTTGAAGCAATAGTAAAAGCCAATGGAGAATGCAAACAAAGTATTAAATTTCTCTATAAAATAATTATAATTATGCTTAAAGTTTGTCAGTATAAGTAAGTGTACAAATACTATTTTTGTATATTTTTTATAAAGTTTTATTCATTAATCAACTAAAGTTTGTGTGATTGATTTTTTGTTGATATTTTCTTATTATTTTACCTCAATAGAATATATTTCTGCAATTTTAAGTTAGTTACCTTATTTTATTTTGCTATAAAACTCCAAAATTGAAGTATACAAATAAACATTTTGTCAACTGCATTTAATCTGAGTTAAATTATCTCTTACTTTTATCAAAATATAAAGAACTATCAGGTATTTTAAATTAAGTTCATACATTAACTCTGCAAGTGATTGCACTCAACTCAAACGTTTTACAATTATTTTTGTTAGTAAAAATTTTAATGAAGGCTAGTTTTACTCATCTTCAGAGATGGTCTTTCACTTGGTTGTCCATATGAACCCATTTACGAAAATCCAATTGATGATAATGATATTGTCAAGAACACACACACACACGTATATATATATATATATATATATATATATATATATATATATATATATATATATATATATATATATATATATATATATATATATATATATATATATATATATATATATATATATATATATATATATATATATATATATATATATATATATATATATATATATATATATATATATATATATATATATATATATATATATATATATATATATATATATATATATATATATATATATATATATATATATATTGAATTAAAATAAATTTTTAGAAGATAATGCACCCAAAATTGCATAATTTGTTTAAGTTAAATATGCTAAATTTCACTTTAATTAGAAAATAAAAGGGGTACACTTTTACTACTTAAAATATGTTTAGCAACTTTTTATTTTGATTATCCAATAATACGCAAAGAGAAATTTAAATTTTTAAAAATATTTTAAGCAAAAACAAATCTTTTTCCTGTAAAAAAAATCAATATTTTAATTCCTGCGGGCCACAGCTAAATTAGTCCAACTCTTTCAAGTTCTAGAGAACACTAATTTTAAAAATATCTTTTTCAATATTGTGAAAGTGTAAAGAGTTAGTATGCGGCTGCTTGTAATTACTTATTCTGTACGTTGAAGAGGCAATTCGATAAAGCACTCGCTACTAATGAATGCTTTAGATTGAAAATTGCATATTTTATTTTTTTCGTCTCCTCTTCAGTCTCTCCCTTTGGATTAATGGATGTGCGTATTTTAAAATCTAAAGCAAAACTGCTTTTGAAGGCGAAAGCGAAATTAAAAAATATTGTTTTGTTATTCCTTTTGATGAAAATATACAGTACTGCGATTAATTATCGTTAACGTGAAATTTAATAAGCTCTTACGAAATATGAACGCTTTCTCTCTTTAATTGGATATATTATTGACTCAGATCTGTTATCTCTTTGTTGTTTTGTTAGAGACTCCTTTGCCCACTTTTGTCGTTTTTAATTCCTTCCCGCAGATGAAAGTACAACCATTAATTGTGAATTTTATTCCTGTTTCATATTTTAAAACAATAAATTTATACCTTTGATTTATTTTCCCGATTTAATGAAGTGTGCGATTGAAAACTGAATTTTTTCTTCGACTTTCTGTGGTTCCTTAATCTTGTATGTGTGTTATTAGAAAGTCGTATGTACTGATTGTGGTTACGGTCTACTAAATGTGGCTGATTGTGTAAGTTATTCTCCCTTTCTTTTTACTATCAAAAATATTCCATTTGCATGATTGTTAATTTGAAACTAAAATGTGATTCAAAAATAAAAAAAAATTGCTTCCAGATGATGTTGATTTGTAAAGACAGAATGTCCCTATAGGAAAAAAAAGATGTTTGGTATCGTTTGTCGCAATATTTGATAAAACCTTTCTTTTCAAAGTCATTATAGTTAAAAGCAGTGTTTAAAAATAATTGTTTTTTTAAATAAAGCAACAATATTTTAAAGCATGTTAGTTCGTGGTGATTTTAAAGAGTGTAAAAAAATATATAATAAAGTTGGTTTTTAAGGAATAAATTAAGGATTTATCTGTCATTATCAAGATTTAACAGATGTTTTTGAAGTCTCATACCGTATGGCTTCAAATTAGTTGCTGTTTTCAAGGCTCTTAGAGGGCCTCAGCATATTGCAAATATACAATCTTGGAAGAATTTTCATAAATAACTAATCATGCTTATATGTTATAAGAAAGAATACCAAGGAAAAAAAAACATTATTTTCTCCTAAAATCTCTAGGTATATAAATTGGAAAAATCATTCTCCGTTTGTTTCACAGTCATATAATCTTAACCGTTTCTTTCTGCTTTATATGTAAACAAAGATTCAAGGATGTCCACTTCGGGAATCAAGTGAAGCGTTAGAGGTTCATTTCTGCAAATGCAACTGTTTAAGAAGATGGGTAAAAGTTTTCCTTAAATCACTTGAAGCTTTTTTGATGACATAAATAAGTAAAAAAAAAAAAAAAACCTAAAATATGTACTTTATCTTGCGAATTGCAAAAATATTACGAAATTATTTCATTATTTTTTTTCACTGAATTTATTTCAACAGTTTATGATAAAATCTTATTTAATTTGTGATGTTAATATTAAGAAATTTTAAGAATACTATAAAAAACAAAATGCATGTGAAGAATATTTCAGAATCAAATTTTGTAAGGAGTTGTATGATATTGTTGGAAATACAAATAGTGAATTGTGCACAGTTCAAAATATGCTCAGGAAATATTCTCTGAAATTTAGATTTTAATTCATCGGATTTCTAAAAAAAATTCTATTGATGATGTTATTGCAAAATATTTTAGAAATATTGTTTTATCACATTAAATTAGATCAATGATACATGCTTAAACTAATTAAGTATAGAAAAAGAAGTCCATATTCTGTAAAAAATATTCATATGTTAAGTAATTCATTTATTTACTTTTGGTTGCATTTAAAGAACTATTTCCGATTTTCATATTTATTTATGCAGTATAAGGCACATACACACACATTGATCAATTCACACAATATTCTTTGTATCATAATATCTTCAATAATGTTGCTATTGTAATCCACAGTAGCATACGTAGGCGTATGAAATAACGAACAATAAACATTGAAGATGTATGATGAAAATAACTTCCCAAAAAATGCTGAAATTCAGAATGCATCATAAATTAATCAACTTATTTATCAATTGATTATGACTTGTAATGCTGAAATTCAGAATGCATCATAAATTAATCAACTTAATTATCAATTGGTTACGACTTGTAATGCTGAAATTCAGAATGCATCATAAATTAATGACTGTTTAATAATAATCAACAGATTGATCAATTGATTATAATATGACTTGCAATTTATTTCACATTATGTCTCCGAAAAAAAAGATGCTCAGTCATTTTAACAAAATAGAAAAGTGGCTGATGCCTCGTTTTTATTTAAAACCGTGTATACAATGTTTGTTAAAGGCCAAAATAAAATGTCGAAAAATCTTGATGCAACTTGATGTTATATTTTAAAAATTAAATATTTGTACAGTTTATATATTAATAATAAAAATGATAAAACTTCAGTGTATGCTATAAATCCCTTCAACAATATCGCATTGAATCCTTTAAATAATCGCTGAAATCGATCTTAGAAAGCTTTGAAGTAAAGATTTATAAATTACCTCAATATTATCCTGTGGTATTCTACGATACATTCATTAAATACAACGCATTTAATGAATGTCTCGTAGAATACCACGGGATACATATCACATTCTAAAATGATACATGTGACCTCTGTCATTTTGAAGTGTCTGAATCTAACGGTCTACCATTTCACAGGCGCTTTAGATAGGCGAAAAGTTTAGGGACCTTACTGACAGAAAAGTATTAACTACATGGATAAAAACAATTATAAGGACCCGAAAAATAATCCTCAGGATGATGTGCCATGAAAAGTAGGGCCCTCAACCTCTGATTGGAATGAGAATACTGCTAGCATCTAAGCACAGTGGTATTCATGTGATGAGGGGACAATCTAATGCTTAGTTAATCTAATCATCTTCACAAATTAAAACATTTCAATTTTGTTTGAAGTAATTCAGTTGGCTCTAAGTTCGTCGACAACTTCAAAAGGGCACTGTCACCACAGTGTAACTTCTTTGTTTATATAGAAAATGAGGACTTACAAATGCATATGCTATGTATGGACTTATAAACGTAGTCGTGTGAAGATTTCGTATGCAGAGATTTACATGCAAAAACTGAATTATTTCTTTGAAATGCTTCGTCTTTTTAGTAAAAAATACGAAGCATCTCTAAAAAAAAGGATCCAAAGATATTGAAATTTCGCAGGTAGATATTAATATTTGAAATATGCAAATGATTAAATTGTTGAAGTCAGTTTAAGTTAATTCCCTTCATTTCTCGCATTTCTCTGCAGAAGTATTAGAAAGCCCAGTTTTTCTTTTAATTTTTAAAAACACAATGCTAACATCATAGAGACATAGGGAGTCTCTTTCTTGCTGGCTTCTAAAATAATTTTATTTTATGAGTAAATTATTACTTATTGTGATATTTATAAAAACTCTCATTTTGATGTGACTCAAACTGACATACAATGTAATGAAGTATGTTTCAGTAATTATTTTTATTATATTTATATATATATTAATATTGCATGTCAATCAACGTATTCTGTAGAAATTTAATCAAAACTTATAAACTTTGGAGAAAAACGTACACATTTTCTGAAATGATAATATCTTATTTTACATTCATTTAAAACAAAAAATGTTCTGTTTTAATCTAAAACATTAAAAAACTGAGGATATCTTAAATGAAAATCTGATTAATATCTTTTATTGAATACTGTAGATTATGCAGCGAATGCATAATATTTCCACTATCATGGCGATGTATTCAATGTCATTTTTTTTACAATTATCACAAAAAAGGGATGAAAAAAATTCCTCTTAATATGATATCGTTAAATGTAATGATGACTCTACATACTGATTCAACATAAATGACTCTACATTTGAATGTATCTCAAAACTATTCATTTTACTTTTAATAAAGTAAAATTTTGTAAAATTTTCTTTGAAATTAATTTCAATTTGAAAAACGGAGGGTACATAAATTTAATCATCAAAATAGGCACTTTCTCTTTACGTATTTTAATAGACAGTATTAAAATGTTATTTTAAGTTTTACAACAAGTTTATAGGGCGATGTATTATTCTTTGATTAGTTGTTTTCATCGAAATCTAATTCCCCCGTCTAAGCTGAAGGTCCATTCCTTTCCTCTCGGGATGTTGCAATCGCCCATTGGGCATCAAAAATTCACAACTGCCCTTCAGTTCACGGCATCGAAGGGAGGGGGCGATGTCTATCACTGTATGTACACATTCCTATCACCTTCTCAATCCGGCACTTTCATAGCAGAGGCATGCTCTGTAAATGACCAGCGAACACGACTGACCGAGGTCAAGCGTAACTGCGATCCGATGGCCACTTCACGGCGGCAGACACGTGAACCTGGTGCATCACGCACGCTCATGGTCTGATATCGACCTGGAAATAAATCATAGTACGGCCACCACGATGTAAGGAAAGCTCTCGCAGCGAAACTCGAGGGGTTGGGCACAAAGTGCACGATGGTACAAGAAAGCACCTTTTATCTTACAATCATCAGAACGTATTTTTTTATGTAATGCACCAATGTTTACTTGAAGATTCAGTTAGCCAGATAATTATGTATACTGTTTATATGTATGTATATATATATATATATATATATATATATATATATATATATATATATATATAAATATATATATATAAATATATATATATATATATATATATATATATATATATATATATATATATATATATATATATATATAATGAACTATACTGTCTATTTCAACAAAAAGAAGTTACAAATTATACTCGAACCCAACAAGCAAATCTAAATTACATTCAAAGATTTGTTCAATAATTGAGTAAAAACTTTCAGTTCTATACGCACTACATTTCATTTACACCGCTATACTAAATGTGTGTATGAAACCCTTAAATTTTGAAGATTAATTTATTAAATTTTCGTGGTGATTAGTAACGTATTGTTTTATAATCGAATGTTTAAATTACATTTTCTCCCTGCTTACTTATAAACTATGCTCTGTGTAAATATTTATACATACAAGTCAGAAAATATTTTTGATATTCTTTCATAGCTGAATTAATAACTTTTGTAGTTAAACAGGAAATGTTTATTATTTTTTTACACAAAATTAATAATTTACCCAATTATTCAAAAAATATCTATATTCCTCATCCAAAAGTCCTATAAATAATTGATAAATATTTTATAATATCGATAAAATAATTATTGGTCTCTAAATAAATTTGTGTTATACCAAAAATTAAAATGAGGAAAACTGAACACCTAAAAATTTCAAATATATATAATTCTGACAGTAAATAACTTAAATTTGTGTTTTTTGGTTGCAGTGTTTATAGAATATTTATTTTATGAATTTATGGTTTACTGCGTTTTTAGATTTTATGTTAATTATTGAAATAAAGAATTTTAATAATTATCATATTATTGAAATTTTGAATTAATTATTGAAATTAAATTTTCAATAATTAACCTTAAATTTTTAAATATCTTAAGCGGTAACATCTTAAAAGTAATAACATAATACCTGTGATAATTCAACTAATAGTAAGAGCAAAATGTGTATCAATATTAATAAGATTCACATCATTTTCTAAAGAACTTATAATGCTTGAAATTTATTCAATTTATAGCTGTAATGATTTAAGATTCTTATTCATTATTTATATATAACTCATTGATTCAGTTTAAATATGTAATATTAACTTAACATAGAATTGAACAGGAACATATGTAAAGAGTTGTAATTACAGTAATTAAGTAAATTAAATGCACTTTTACGTTCTTCAAGTCTTCAAAAGTTTCTGAATCTATTTAGTTTTTTAAAAATATGATTTAAAAAAAGAAGAGTTTTTTAAAGATACCTAAAAATGAATTTAAATAATTGATTACTGTTTTTTTTTTATAATTTTAAATATAGGTTTTTTTCGGAATTTACGAGATAAAATGCGTATTTTACTGTACATACACATACATTTCTAAAAATTTTAAATGCTTGATTTTTAGAATACCATAAGAAAATTACTGTACATAAAAATCTACATAAAAGTTCTGAAGGTAAACTTTAACCTGTGTTAAATCTCTCATGAAAAATGTTTGATTTCTCTCATTTTCACTTAATGCATTAAATGAATAGAATGTATGATATTTTAAATGATTTTTCATTATAACGTTTCCAGTATATTTTAAACTTTTTATTCTGATTGTAATAAGTTTTGTAAATGCATTCAAATAAATTTCGTGACATACTTATGTCTTTATTGTTTACCTTCTCATGAAAATAAGATGGAATATATTATCTGTTAACTGTGAAAAACTCTTATTGGCAAAATATCAAAGGAATTAAATTTTTGGAGTTTTTCCAGTTCTTTTAAATTGATTGCATTCGAAGTATATTTTTTGTCTGTTTTCTTTCGTGATATTAATAAATATTGCATTTCATATATGTTCCCGAAACACTTTTGTACGGAAATAATTTGTTTTTACTTATATTTTTGTGCAGTCCAAAAAGAGCGTGAAAAAAATGCCATGGTCAATTGCTTGAAACCAAGATTCAAAGTTTTTACAGTTCATTCAGTTATCTTACAACACGCCATAGAGTCATTTATCTTGGAAGGGAAGAAGTTTCTTATATTTTTCTCTTGTCTATTTTAATGCTTTCTTTTATTTAGACAGTGGATCAGGACTGAATCTTTAATGTCTTTTTGATTAAAAACGCATCATAAATTCGAGAAAACGGGAGTAAGGAAGTTTAACTTGTAACTTTTTTTTTTCGAAGCAAGTTTCGTTGTTTTAAATCTTATACTGCTTCAGTTATTCAATAAAATGCATCTTTATTCATTAAATTTCTTAAAGTTTATTATTATTATTATTATTGCGGCACTAAAAATGATTTATGCAATAAGTTATTCGTTGTAAATCAGGTGTAATATTTTAGTCTATCTGTTTGTAGAGCTTATTGGATATTATTTCACTGCTGAAAGGTTAACTATCTCAATCAACGTTAGTTTTTTCATCATTTTTAATAAAATTGAAAAAGTTTAATAACACAAATATTTGAAGAAAAATACTGTATGAAGAAAAATACTGATGGATAAAAAAGTTTTTAAGCGTCCTTTGAAAATGAATTATTGTTCAGGCAGTACAATTTCCAATGAGTGAGCAAAAATGTAGCTAAATTATCTTGCAATGGTTGGGAAGAATGAGTAACTTTTCTGAGTCATTGGAGTAATTGTAAAGGTAATGGGTTGCCTCTCCCTTGAAAGTACAAACCATAACTAATTTTTTATAGATAAAAACAATTATAAATTCAATAACCATTGTAGCAAATCTTTTACTTAAAAATGAATTACAAAATGTGATAAACGCAGTACCCATTACTACAACTTGTTTGATCAAACCCACTATTTTTCATTTCGATGAATGTTCAACTACTAAGCTATGGTGATTTTTATTGAACGGATATTTAATGTTGAATTAGTAAATAGTTTAACAACTGATAGCAATTTTATGGTTCTTTAACACCTGAGACACAAATAGTTTTTCATAAACAGAAGACTTTACTTTGGGGTAAAATATGAAAATCACTCCAGTGTCCAACAAACATATCTATCAGATGGGTAAAAATTCAGAAAACAAAAAGGATTGATCTACCTTTCGTTATTATAATTGCTGAAAGCCAAGATAATTTCCCAAGAAGGTCCTTAAACAACCGGGAGGAGGTTGAATGATCACATTTTAGAAAAGAGCTTTCTTTGGCTTGTGATATGAAAATGGGTTCCACGAATTGCCTTGATAAGCAGACATATTTTCTACTAAATTATGCTAAATTAGTTCGTCCTTTTTCAGATAAATATTTAAATAGATTTAGTGGTCATATGAAAAATCGTTGACAAGTATACGTCTTAATTCACTTTTTTCTTGTTAGAGATAAATGATTTTATTTACTTTGTACCATATTTTTAATATCTATGCATAAATAATTATTCATAGGTATTTAAATTGATTTATAAATTTACTTATTTTTGGCTATTGAATAATATTCATAGTATCTAGTAAGTTAAAAGCAAAAAGCTTGCTAATTTTTTTCTGTAGAAAACAGTTGTTTTTTTTTAATAAAAAGAATTAGCACAAAAATTTTAAACTCTACCTAATTAGTCTCAGTATTCAAAATTTATGTTTTAGTGGCCCTCTTCATTGTATAGGAAATTTAAATGTTATAAACAATTCCACTATTAGCTATTCCTTATATTTAATGCACCAATTTAGCAGAATATTTAATCGTCCAATCAACAAGATAATTATTCATAATTATTAATTACCACTACTGGAAATTAAATATATCCAAGATATGATTATGTCATAATAATTAAAAGCATGCATACAGAAGCGAAATGGGAGAAGCATATTAGATGGCATGAGAAAATCACTCCCAAGTTAGATATGCTGTCCTTTAAATTGTTACGTGGAAACTATTCTCAGGGTAGCAATTAAATTTCAGCTGTACATATTATAAGATTAAGTTTGTGTACTCTATAATGCTGCGCATTTATATTTACAATTGATGCCATGACCATTAAATGAATGTAACCATAAACTAGAGTTGCTCTTGTAAACTGGCTAGTGCTTGAAACCAAGTAATTTCTCTGAACTACTATACGCAAGTTTATATCTTATGTGACCATTTTCTAAGAGTGCTTATTTTGCTCTTATTTATCTTTACACAAACGCTCTGTTCCTAAATTTGTGCGTTTTATGATCATTATGGAGATTGTATGAAATGAAATATTGCTCTATGTTGTAACATTAAATTCACCCATTCCTAGAACATAGTATACGATTATTATTTTTTGGAAAATATAGATTAATATCTAACAAATTACAATAGAAATTATATATTTTATGCTGAAGATTTGCTTAATGAATTGTTAAGAGTGTGTAAGCATGTATAAGATCGTTATTCTTTGTAGTAAATTAAATTTGAATATTTGTTTAAAATTCCGAGAAGCGAGTGATAGAAGTTTTTTAAAAATATTTTAATTAAGAATTATAAAAAAGGGCTGGTAAGCATATTCATTATAAAACTTTAAAATGAAACTTATATTTAAGTCAAAATTTGAAAAATTAATCCTAAAGGAATTGTAGCTGATATTTTAAATATTAATATTTGCCTTAAGGAGTGTTACAATTCTAAAAGTTATGTGGTTTCGAAATGTTCAAATCTGAATAAACAAGCAAGAATTTCATGTTAATAAGTATAAATTATTTCCGGATTAAAAAATTATTCTTTATTGCTTTCTTTAATTTTTAGTGGTAGAAATGTTACAAATTTGAACCATGAGGATCGTTTTCTGCCCATAATTAATTTTGTTTTTAGAAATTTTGAAAATTTCTTAACTTGTGATTTATTATGTTTTCCAAATTTCTTTAGTTTTTACATTTTCATATTAATGTATCATTAGCAGAAAAATATTAACATTTGGAAAATGTCATGTATTTGGTGAAATGTAGCTGTAATTAATATTTACTTTTTTTGCAAAAAGACTTTTCGACAAATGATACAAATATCTACTTAGGAAAATGCACAAACAATAATATATTGTAGTTGCACACTCGCATATATCTGGCTCGCTTTTTTTTATATAAAAAAACGAAACGATGTTGTTGAAATCATTCATGAAATTGCTATAATAAATTGTGGTATATTGCACGATAAGACCAACTTCCTGTTAGCTACATCTTGGCAGCTGCAGCTTCTCTGCTAAAACCAGGAATATATTGATTGCATTTTTAAGGATTAAGAATGCATCGTTTATCGAATGGTTCATGTTTACTAGCTGCAAAACTTTACATCATATTTTGAGTGAGGCACAGATCCCACTTGACCATAAATTTAAATTGTTAACAAAGCATTGTACATGTTATTATGTTAACATTGTTAACAAAGCATGTGTGGACATTACAATAGTTTGAAATCTGCAATGGACCTCATTACCTGTTTAGAATGAACAAACCATTGAGTAGATACAACTACGAATTGATACTTAAATTCTTTGTCTATGAAATTTAAGAAAGCATGTTGGCATGGGTTTTAAAACAAGAAACTTTTCAATGTGATAATGTACCATCATATCAAGTAAAATATTCCAAATTGATTACAGGAACATGTGGAAATTCAAGAAAATGATATTTATTAAAGTTGTTGAATATCAATATTTTCTGATATACTCTAGATGTGATGAAAGGGGTGAATTCATGAATAATATGCTGTAACTCTAATATTTTCATAATTATTAGCAGATCTATCTTGGCGTGTTTGAATATTTCTGCAGAGAACTTCCTATGATTTATTCAATAAATGTCACTTCAAATTATTGCGTTTTCCAGAGCTATACTTTACATAACATTAGATTATAGTGTTTGACTGTCAGCGTATTACTTTTCATGTAATCTAATTCAAATTTTTTCACTTGAATATAAAATTAACATTATTTTTGAAAATGTGTATTATGGATTACTCAGTATAGAAAAATCAAGACACATTGCATAAAAATTCTATTAGATGTATGAATAATATTTTATGGAAGTACTAAATTCAAAGAACGCTAGGTGGGAAAAATAATAGTTGAATGTATTGATTTTAAGAACGTTAGAAATAGATACAACGTAAGAAATGAGATTATGTAAGGTAACAACAATAACAAGATGTATTATGAATAATGAATTAAATTAATGCAATTAGTGACATCAAATTTAATATTTCTTATTACCACTTTCATATTCATCTCATTTGAAAGTAACCAAACGTCAAAAATATTATTTTGTTAACGATCATAAGAAGTTTAAAATGAATTTTATGTAGAATGCTTAATGTTTCGTTTCAAGATGCTATTTTGCATATGAAACTAGTGAGATATAGTTTTCAGTTAAGACATATATAACGTCCTGCGAAAATTTGGAATTTAGAAAAATAATAATTATTATTTACTTAACTGTTTTTGCTTATAATGTTCTTTGGACCACAATATAGAGTAATTCGACATCATGACATAAATCAGCTTGGTACCACAACATGATGAAAGCCAGATGAACTTAAAATGAAATAAAGCATTGAACACTTTAAATTATTTTTGAAATGAAGTTGTTACTAAATTGTAACGCTGTTTTCACCCGTATTTAAATGCATTTTCTATTGGCTATGATTAAGGAAATCCAAACATACTTTGATTTTTTTTAAATCTCGGAGAAAAATAATAAATGTAATTATTTATTTTTTAAAAAAAATTACATGCTGTGTGTATGATAAGTAGGAAGGGTATATTCGATGTGCTACTATAATTATTTTCTACTCCAAGCAATTACGCATAGATGACAATTTTAAAAGTAGCAGAATAACTTAATGGTTTCCATCTTGAAATTAAGTATTTCAATGTGGATTGTTGTATCACTTAAATTAATTACATCGCGGCATAAGTAATTTAGATGAAGTTTAAAGAAGTGTTAGTTATGGCTTAAATTAATTACAGATGCTCTTCTCAAAATTTTGAAAATTTCAGTTTTAAGCTAACCAGAGACTATTAATCTGATTTACGAATAAGTTTCCTTTTGTGAAATTCTCTTCAACTCTCCAAGATCATTAACTTCGATTATTAAAGCTCTCGATTTTTATGTACTTGTCAAGTCATTTGAATGGCACAGGGTCAATATTGTTGTAAGAGTTTGGTGTGTAAATATAATTTGAGAAGCAATTTAGAATAATGTTTGTCAATAAAGGGATGAGTTAACATATCGCAAGGCATGAAAAATAAAAACTATCAATCATTCATCGCTGCAAATGTAAAAATTCAATCTAGTAGAAGAGAATCTTCTAAAATGGTTCAAGTAAAAGATCCAAGATTCAACGATTATTTGTGTTGTCTTTTTGGTGGATTTTTCATAAATAAAGGGAATTAATTACATAACGAAGGGAAAAATCGTGGATTTTTCTCATGCACCTTCTTGGTAAACGCAAGCACTAAGCAGAAGTACAACAGTAATCTGCCTTTGTGCATTAATTTCTGAAATCGAGCCTGAGATCTTTAACTCGATCCTGCTAATAGACACATACACAAAGCTAAATATAGTAATTAATATTGGAATGTTTTTCAAGCTCTCCCTTTGGTGACATTTAAATTTCTTATTCTATAAAATATTTTCTTTGATGTTATTATAATATTGCTCTTAAAATATCTTAGAAAGCCAAGACCCATTACAAAACTCAATAATTACCATCAAAATATCCATTTCTTGCATACTTAATTACACACTTTAACCATTTTATTATAAAATCAATAACTTACATTACCACAATTTCAATAAAAGGGAATTAACTTTCTTCAAGTTCTTTAATTTTTAAATTATAAAAATTGAATTTATAACATTTCATGGTGAATCAGTTCTTTTGAATCATATTGATTAACTTATCGAAAATATCTGTAGAATAATTGTTATAATAATTCTGGAGATATATTTTGTTAAGCCTTTTAAATAAAGTACCACAGTACATCTTATTTCTTCATTTAATATTAACCATCCTTGTAATATACGAACATTTGAATGAGCAGACATATGAATTTCTTAAATATTATATGGTGATATCCTTCATTTGACGAAAAAGGAAATCCAATAAATATTATTATATCAGAAATAAATGGTGAATCTCTCATTTACTGGATGTTAAATTATAAATCGATGTTTTCTCTTATAGTGTTGCTGTTCCGTAATGAACACAAAAGATTATTGATCTTTTCAAAACGAACAATCAATTTATGTGATACATTATATTTCCATGAAGTTACATAAAAATTCTTTCATAATATATTCATAAATCTAAAATATCCTTTTCTCCACTTAAAGGTGAATAGCGATGGAAAAAAAGTGATACTTTCAGTTACATTTGGAATCGATTTGAATGTGTAATAAAAAACACAAACAAACAACAGAATGCAAAAATAATGGAGATAAAAAAATAGGGAAAAGAAAGAAAAAAAAATCATCACGCGCGCATGCGCTATGCGGACGAGATCCGTGAAAAATTTATGATCCTATCAAGTCAATGGATGTCTTTGTCATAAATTTTTTTTATTTTTCTATTTTGTACTCATACGAAACTAACGCGGAAAGTATCATTGTTTCTGAGGCGTTTTGCCATTTTTCTACGAAATTCCTGTTAAGAATTTGGAGCAGTTCTCTATCACTCCAACGTTCGAAACAACTTCGACGTTATTGGATTATTTTATAGAATGAAAAAAAAAAGATATGTAGGAACAGAAAAGATATGTGACTCTGAAGTTTCAATCATAAATATAAAATGGAGTATATATATTCCCTTTGTGGGTAGTTATACATTTTTCGTCGATTATTTGTTTCCATAGTCAAAACTACAGTAAATCATATTTTAGTGATATTTACTTCAAATTGGTAATGTTATGTTTCTGCTAAGGAATTCATGATCTTTATTTTTCTGCAGCTTCCTGTTTATAATATTTATATGCGATTAGTTAAAAATATATATTGATAAATTCAAATATACTGAAAGAAAACATCTTTTAGCTTAATGTAGCATGTTTACAAAATAGATTGACTAAAATTTGTTAACAAGTTACTTTATTCATTAATAATATTTATTATTTATTTTAATTTTCTATTTGATGCATTTTCCCAATATTTATCGCACGTGTTCATTATTTATAATTTAATAAAAATTGGATTTAAAATTTTTATCCACGAAAAAATTTAATATTATATTCCAAATGGACATGATTATAACTTAGATTTTTTTTTGTTATTATTATTTACGAGATTGTAGAAACATAACTAAAAGTGTTTTGATGTATTTTGAAATTTTATCAATGAAGCATTTTACATAAAAATTGAAGAAAGAAATACTTTTGAGCTTATGGTTCATTGATAATTTTGAAAACGCTATTTTAAGTGATTAATAGCATAAATTAAAATAACTTTTATTTTAATTTATTCTATTAATCTCTAAAAATTTCTTAAAGTTTTTTCATATGGCACTTTTTTATGTTAAATTTGGAGAATATCATACTCAAATTTCTTTGCCTAATGTCAGCGAGAAGAATCTAAAACCTATATAAAATTGCGTATTTCGAAGTCATTGAAGATATTTTAGATTAATTGGATTTTTTATAGTTTTGACGTCCCTAATATGTAACACACGGCTATAGCAGTTGAAGAATTTTTGTCGGCCATTCTGATGCAATATAGAGTTCTAATACCACATTCATATACTACTTTTTCATATCAAATTTAGAGAATATCATATACAAATTTCTTAACTTAATGTAAGCGAGAAACATCCGAAATATATAAAATTACTTATTTCGAATACATCGAAGACACTTAAGATTCATAGATTTTTCACGGTTTTGACGTCCTTAATATGACTTACAAGGTTATAGCAGTTGAAGAATTTATACCGTTTTTTCTGATGCTTGTAAATATGATGTCATGTTTATGTCAGTCCTTAATTCTTACATGCTTCCTCATTTCGCGGATTTATCTCACGTTTGCTTGATTCTTCACTTTCCTATTCGATCTGCTAAATGTTCTACATTTAACAATATTTCTAATAGACAGTCTGTTTTTTAGAAAGGTTTTTTTTCTTTCTTAAACTCTTCACAACATATACCATTACTTTAGGCTCTTATTGAAAATTTTCTTGACATTTTTGGAAAATATTTCCTTTGTAGGCAGATGTTTTTCTCATTCTTATTTAAGAAAAAATAATACCACTAGTTCATGCTCTTTATTTAAGTTCAATGTTTCATGGTTTTGGAATAAAACTAAATAAATTTAAAGTTAAATTGAGCGAAAAAATTCAGGAAAATAATTTTTTTTATAGAATTATAATCACTAAATTTACTTGGAGAAATTAAATTGTACGTATATCTTCAGAGAAGCATTTTATTTTCATTATTGAAACTGAACGCTTTTCAAAAGTATGTAAACGATCTGTAGTGTTGTCCAACCAGCTTGATTATCTCTTTTTACTTTACCTTCCCTTCCTCAATCACAGGTAGATTTTACAAAAATTAAAATACTCCAGCTCCAGAATTTCATTTTAGATAGTTCAATATAATATAACAAGACACCTTTACTTGACCAATAAATAAGTTTTTATTCAAAAAGCAAAACCAAATATTTTTGCGTTGTACTGGTATTAGTGTACACTTATTATTTTTTGTATTTTAGTTATAAATAGTTATGAATGTGTAATATATATATATAGATATATATACTAAATTTTAGAGCAAAATATTAGAAAAAACATCATTTCTTGGTTACCATGGAATTTTTATGGGTGGAAAAGGTACTTTTCTTATCAAATTTATATATATGAAGCAATTATATAATGTAACCATTCATACAAAAAATTCCTTACATTTATATTAAAGCTCACATTTTAGTAAAATTTTTTATCTGTAATATTATTATGATCCATGATCCATTAACTCTACTAAAGGAATACCATTTATGGGTACTGAAAAATGAGTTTGTAGGTGCAGAAGAAAAAGATGCTGAAATGGCCGCATCTTCTTGCATCTCAATATATGCTTAAAGTTATAAAAAAGTGAATTAAGCAATATATCTGGGTAAAAAAATCTAAAAGAAAAAAAGACCTACCATAAACTAGGGTGTGATTAAGATGAATTTATCATTTGTCAAAAGTTATGCTTTAAAAGCTTATACTTTTTTTCCTTTTAATTGGGACATTAAAAAACATCATTTTGATTTTGAATGCAAATTATAAAGTAAATTCCTTTTATTAATAAATATTGCTTTCTTGCAACATAAAAATTTTGAGTGTAGGTTTTATGCCATATTTAATATAGTAAAATTATAAAATGTTTAAATTACAGAACAAAAATATTAACAACTAAAATATATTTTAAAGTTTCGCTTGAGTTTTAATCATATTAACTTATTAATCAATCAAACATCATACTTTCAAACGAAACATTCTTCATTCTTAATGGCCGTGTTTAAAATCGAAGAAGATATCCTTAACATTTAAAATAAAAAAAAGTGAATCCGAAAATCTTAATTGCATGGTAGCGTTATAACCCACCATCAAAGTAATTGTTTTATTTCTATTACTGCTTATTAAATTTCCGATTTTAATTTTTATCAACCATGAAACGAAAAGGAAATCGTATAAATCGTTTGGCACAAATACATCGACTTGTCTTGAAAAATATAACAAACGTAGCATTAGAAACACGCATACGTATGAATATAAAGACAAATATTTGCTCGAAGAAAAGGTAAATTAAAATCGTCGCCATTATACGGTTCCGTGTATACCCGAAGGATTAATTTAAATCAGTAGGATTTAAGACTTTATGTTCACTCCTCTTTCTGTTCAAACCCAGCCATATTCCTGGGGGAACAATAGAATAAGTAAATATTAAAGATTGGGATATTAAACTGTTCCCGAGGAAAAAATTGTTCTAAGTCTTATTTCAAATCTCTCCTTAGATGTTTTAATTCCTTTATGAATGTTCCCATTGCCGGGTAAGAATTCGCAACTGAAGTTTGGTATAATGTGATGTTTTTAAAATGCTAATGTTTGACGATCGTTGCAAACGAGGTAAAATGTTTTAGATTCACATAAAAGTTGGGAATGAAATGTTACATTTAAATAGATTTCCATTCCTAAATTCATTTTTATTTTATTTTGTAATATTGTATTTCCATATTTCTTAATTTGCTTAAATTTGAAATTGTATTGTTGAATTTGTCTATGTTATTGTGCGTTAATAGATATATTGTTTTGTATATTTTCCTCTTTTTATGATAGAGAAAATATTGAATTACAAGACTATATTTAGTTTAGTTTTATTCAACATACTCTATTTTTCACTATTTTTATCTCATATTTCCATTGATGAAAGTAATTTACAGTAAGTTTAAAACTTACTGTAAATTATTGTCTTTCAAATTTCTACAAAAAATAATTAGACATTTGTCACTGCAGATAATTTGAATAATTAAACAAAATTTTGAGATATAGTGTCATAATTCTCAAAATTTCTAAATAATTATATTTACTTTTATTTATTCATTTTTTCTGATACTTTGTTAATTAAGGACAGAGTTTATAATAATTTGAAGAGTAAAATAGAGAAAAAAATACCCAAAATCTATTCGATATAACTACATTTTAGTGTAGAAACCCGTAAATAACTAGACAAGTCATTTAGTAATGTTTTGTACACAAATCATCTTTAAAGTATTTATTTATATTAATCAAATTTTTAAGCAGAATAATTGAAACAATTAACTAATCCTTGTATATGAAAATCATATCTGTGATTTTAACAAGAGAGAAATTTCTTTTTTCTATTTCATCTGGAGTTGCTTTAAAACTAATCTATTTAGAATTAATTTTTTAGGCAAAAAAAATTATAAATGATTTGATGAACTGGATAATCTTACATTAAATCTATTGTAAGTAATTTTCGTAAATGCACCGCATATTGTTTTCTATTGGAGGTTAAAATGTATGCTGATCTATACTCATATGTTTCAAATTCAGAAGATGAAATTAGGAAATTCTCAAGTGCGAACTTCCTCATTTGTATTTGTGTGAAATAGAATTGATATAACATTGAATTAAATAAAAAACAAAGATTTCATACCAAACATAAAAATATATTTGAATAGTATTATCAAATTTAAAGCTATTTCAAGGATATTATGCTTATAAATTGCCTGCATAACTAATGTACATCATTTTTAAATGAGAAAAAGCTTCATAATGATTAATATAAATGATAAAATAGTATTTGCGAGTGCTATAAAATAAAGCGTATTCATAAAAAGGAAAAATCCGGGAGAATTTTTTGAAATCACTGTATTTTTAAATAATTTTATAGGTCAAAAACGTTATGACATTTCTTAGATTAAATTACAAAATAAAAGAGATTTATTTTCATATAACAATTAAAAATAATTTACTTGTGATGTACTAGAAATCTATACCTCAAAAATTTATTGCCATTAAAAATTATTTCTAATGTATTAATATTTCTAGATTAGAAGATAAAAACTCTTATATAAATTACAGTGCTGAATAAATAAATAAAAACCGATGAATCTGGATCGAAAGTTTCTAAAAACAAATGCCCTTAAAAACCGAAACGTTTGTAGTTACGAGCAACACACGAATTATTGCAGCGTTGGAAATTAGAGTACAGACCAGACTGCCGATCAATAAAATCAAACCTGCACACTCAATAAAACCGAGATCCAGAAAGTTACTCACCGAAGAGTCGACGTAATCTGCCTTCGGGGAAATTTTACGGTTTAAAACGTGGGTGAGAAAATCAGCCTGCAAAGTTCACCGGAGCGTTAGACACTCGACAAGCCCCTTCCGACAGGACTACCTCTTGGATGATTAGACTAATAGTCAGGATCGAAACGAAGTTGATTTACGCTCTGCTGTCCCTAATTAGCAACTGTGGTCGACAGGGCCGTCTATGTAGTATGTCTCCTTTTACAATGGATCACTCCGGAAAAGCGGTTGCGTGCTGGCAGCTAATGCATTTCACTTCACTTCCATGGTTAATGTTCTCATCTGCCGTTTTTCCATCCATCGTTTCGTTGGAAAAAAGAACTTGGTGTTGGAAGCTGCTTTAATTTACAATAAGCAGAAATTGTCTATGGATTATCTTGATGAATGGTTCATTTGGAATCTGTAACAATCTCCCACAAATGAATTTAGTAGTAATAGGGGCCGCGTGCCATCGTAATTGGGTTAATAATTATCGCAAGTGTTGGTTGGGGTACAGATGAGCTAGTATTATCACCATTACTGTTATTGGAATTATCTCATTTGGGAGAGTGTGTGAGATTCTAGCAACATTGGAAACTTTTTGACTATAATGAAAGGTTTGGTTCTCCTGTCCTGTACGCAAGCTAGAATACGAAAATTCTTCTCATTAATATTTTTATTGTATGTACGTTCTGAAATTAGTCATGCGTTTTATTCAAAAGTTAATTTATTTCTAGAAGAACTGTACATAATTAAATGCTTATCTGTAAAACCATATTTAGGTAGTTTGTTGAACTCAGAGAAACAATTAAAACTTTTTTTTACTTCAGTATTTTAGCGTTATTGCCAATTGTGACCCTTCCTAGCTCAGTAGTACACAGCAGCAACTCTGATGTTATATTCATAATTTACGAATGATACTTGATTAATGTTTATTTTATTCTGTGGTCTTTTTCCTACCACTTTTTATCTTTCAAGTCAAACATTATCCCTATCTTTTGAATCATATTCAATTAACGCAGATTAATAGAATCTTCATCAACTAACTGATAATATCCCATTCAAATTTTTGCACAACATTAGTTGACTAGCATTAAATTCTATAACTGTTTAAGTGAAACAGGTCTTTTTTTTAACACGATGCTATTCCACTCTAGTAAGTATTGACCTTATTTCATTTCAGAAGTTGAAAGTGATGCTTTTTTTCAACAGGCTACTTTGACACAAGCTTAATTAATGAAATGTATATAGAGAGATTTTTCGGGGGAAAATCATTTATAATTAACTGCAATTGATTTTTAAATTTGGCAGAGTATCAGTAAGTCCAACAGTAGGATTTTAACAATCAAAAGTAAAAAAAAAAGGTTTCTATAATATTTAACATACAGCATATTTTGACAAGAATTCCGTGATAGAAAGATACTATTCATTGTCACCATTAAATAGTTATACGAAACAGTTTCAGCAGTTGTGGATTTTCTAGAATAAAAACTTCCAACAATAATCCAGAAAAAAAAATCACATTTCCTCACTTTAGTACATTTCAATTCTAATTTCTTGAGTACAACTCTCGCAGATTACATCTACATATTCCCACCCACATCTCCCCCCAAAAAACATCTATTTACTTCTTTCAGTAGTCTTTTCCTCAACATTTTTCTTTTTTTCTTTACCTCACACACTGCCAAGAAAAGTGGGCATCCATAAAAAAAAGGGAAAAAGAAAAAAAATGGTTAAGATTGCTAAAATTGCCGCCCCTCTTTATGTACCTGATCACGGAAGAAGAGAAGACGGAAAAGAATACACAAAATAAAGTACATACTGGCCGTAGACAGTAGAACCAGGAACAAATTGCGTTTCCGAAACAGGTACCCAGCAAATTGAACCAAGGGTTCCCACGAGTAGGATGTTGAGGAAAATGAACATCCCTGCCTCTTCAGCGTCCGATGCTAGAGAGAATATTAGTACGAGTTGTAAAAACTTATTGAGTTTTTATGCATCTTTGACCACTTAGATACCTCTTCACACATTAATTAAAGTATCTATATATATTCGTCTGTTCTCAAGTACATGCTTTAAAATGTTCAAATAATAACTTATCATAAGTTTGAAACGAAACATATCTATTTAATATATACTAAAATAAATAAGCCATAAAATATATCAGATATATATAGTCTTGTTAAGATGTTTTACTCTCTAATGCGTTAATATAAAACTGTGGAAGCACGGTTATTTTTTAAAACTATATTTAAAAAATTTTTCATTTTACTTTTGTTTATTATTGTCTTGAACAGTATTTTATTTTAATGACGTGTAATTTAAAATACTTATTCTATTTCCAACATACATGATATAAAATAAACTTCTAATTGAATTAAGTACGATTTAAAATATGTAATTTTGATTTGATTGAGATCAAAATTTGTCACATAACAATATTAACATCAATAATTATAGGAATCAGTTTCTTTTAAATAAATATCAGGAATCAGTTTCTTTTAAATAATAAGAATTTGTTATATCACATTGCTTTTTTGATGTGATGGAGTAAAGTTCATTACTTAATCAATGTTTGGAAAAGTTATCTTATAGTGTCTCTAAAGAAAGGTTAAATATTCTAGGAATGGAAAGTTAACTTGCGGTTTAATCTCAGTAATATTTTTCCCATGTATAAGACCAGGGTGTTTTATATATTCTTGATTTTTTTTTTTTTTTGAAGCACCAAGTCAAATTAGTAAGTTTTCTTATAAGGAAATTAATAATGAATTTGACATAGAACTTACTGTATTAACATCATATAATTTTATTATTGTTTTTGTTTCAATAATTTTTTTGCTTCCTACAACTTTTATCATTCATTATACTATTTTTTAATTGTTGTGTATATTTGTTCTGATATTCAGAAGGTTATATGTGTTGTGTCACGTGAAAAATAATGGTATCTTTAAAATAAAATGAGTAATTTTGTCAACTATTTTACCTATTAACGCACAAGAAAGCCCATTTTTGCTATTAACTCCACCTTTTACTTTTAAGATTGCAAATATTATTTATTCAGAAATTATTCATTGACAAATTTATTGAATGAATTTTTCTACTTATAATTCAATAATGTCTTTTATCAAAAAATTCATATTTGAATCACATTTTACAAGTAAATGTGATTTAAATATGCTTAGATTCGTGTAAAGAAAATTTCTAATGACAGTTACGTACTTAATTGTTACTTAAATAAATAATTTATTTAAATAATTGACGTACAATAAGGAAAGAAACACTTTTGCACTAAACATTTTCAGCTGAATTTGTGCAAATGTTTCTTTTAAGCAAAAGTAAAAAGACAAATGAAATGGACTCATTGAAAGACAGTTATTATATTATAGTGAATAATGTACTATATTTTAATTTGATGGATACTGCAGATTTCATGAATACTAGAAAATAGTTTACTTTTAAAACCAATAATTAAATATTTATTCTAAAACAGCAATTCATTAAATAGTTTTATCTGTAAAACTTTTGCTTATTATAAATTTGTCTTGATTTATTTTAGAACATGATCCGGCGGTTGTATTTAATTCTGATCTCTCTCTCAAATATAATCTGTCGACTAATTTTTATGGTTGAACACATTGTACTAAATTTCATCTAATCCTCAGTAAAATGTATTTAAAATTAATTCACATCTAATTGAAAATTATTCTGTTTGAATTAATATATTCAGTCATCAAGCGTCTATGACAATTATTGATTAGATAAATTTTACTTTTACTTTCTGAAATATTATGGAATATTTTGTAACAAAACTTGGCGCCGGAATGACTAATTATTATACCAGAATAATATCTCGTTCTATTTATATCAGAATAGTAGCTATATTTCATTTCATAGTGTAAGATTTGATAAAAGAGATAAAAAAAAGAAAACATTACATTCTAAATTTCAAATTCCGTTTTCTCTATTCATTGCACTTTTCATAAAATGGTAAAAAATATTATTTTAAGTAGCGTATGGTATTGTCTAACACCAAACTTGTCCACAACAAAAAGAATGCCACCAATAACCAGTTGTAAAACTTAGACAGAAAAGAAAGACAATGCGCGTGTTGTTGAGACAGTGAAATGTAGAAAATCTTAAATGGACATTTAAAAAAACAGTAGGTGTCACATTCATTTTTTATGTATTACATTGGTAAAATAAATTTTTCTTGTTATTTTCCTTTTCAAAATACAATACTGAATTTTGCTTATGTATGTGATTAAGTCGCTAAATGATACTTCTGTTCCTAAGCAAAATATCGCTAATTGCGACATTTTACCATTACACACCTAAATTTCTATATACCACTGCAAAATTTTATTTCTGCATAGGTTAGTAATAATTGATAGTTATTATTTTTTTTTATAAATCTATTTCGTATGTTATAGTATTTCCGTAAATTTTGATTAAGTGAAATGGAACAGTTAATGAATAATGAGTTATATAAACTTATTTCTAATATGCGCGCTATATTATAAAATCTTTCCATTTCCTACTACAAAGAATTTTTGATTAATTATATTCATACGCTTTTAATCAAACGAAAACTGTATATGATATTAATCAATAAATTATTCTATGCTACTACTGCATGTTTCATAATGTATTATGATATAGTTCATATTCCAATAAAATTATTTCCCATTTCATCGCTTTAGTTGCAAAAAAATATATATATTCCAGTCAATAATTTAATTTTATCTCAAACAAAATTACATGCTGAAAATATTTATATGTATGCACCTTCCTTTGAGCTGCCTGATTCGGCGTGAATCAGGCATATTTTTTTAAGGCATATTTTCTTTTAATATTTTCTTAAGGTTAAAAAGTAGGCTTTATTCTTGATTCTGACAAAGTTCTAAGAACATAAACTTACTTTTACTTTTCTCATTTTCATTCGAAACAAATGCTATATTTCTGAAATATTTTAATTATAATTCGGTTTTTAAATAACTTTTTTAACTCTTTTAATTACTGTGTATATCATGAATTTAGTGATAAGTATCGGTGTATTATATGAAGAAAGTACATATATGATTATAAAAACTTTTCTTGAAATATATATATAATATAAACATTTTCACATTTAATGCAAGGAAAGTGGTAAGGTAAGTAATTCATCAATTTAGAGTAATTAGAAGATCACAAGTGTCTTTTATCAACTGTCGATATTAGTTTTATAAATTAAATAATTTAGGCCAAATAGCTTTTCATGTAGATTAAATTTTGTAAATAAAAAATCAAGAATGCTTATTGTAGAAACAATCAGTAATATTTCATATCATTAGCCTAATTAACTTTAATACCTTAGTTTTTTTCATAATTTGAAACAAAAAACATTTATTAGTTTAATTCTATACAAATACTAATCATGCATTTTCAGCAATATGTGATGAAAAATTGTCTAAGAAAACGCAAAAGAATCATTTACATATCTTATTTTATTCAGTTGTATACTTTTACGAGTTTTCAATCACTATAAATTTCCAAGGATTTAATATTTTCCTATTTGTTACTTTAGATTCCAAGTATTAACTATAGTTGTTATTTGTTATCATTGATATCGTTAATTGTTATTGTTAATATCATAATGCCAGATATATTTCCTTCCAAAGTAGCCTCATTATGAAACGTTTGAGAGCTTTTCATGCAGATCTAGTCATAAAGGATATGATTACATTTCATGTTTGACGGGAACTAAATGAAGAACTGTGTTAGGGCCACGAAGAGCGGGAATTTATTAAACGCATCTAGACACTAAGAAATTTATGTACGCATTGCGTTTAATTAGTTTAATTAAGTAGCAGCTCGGAGTAGTGCGTCGTAAAAGACACCCTACCATTCCCTGCAGTCTTAAAAGTCCGCTATCGACCTGGCCATAAAGAGCCTAATCATTATTTTTGTGCGGATATTATGAGCTATCTAGGTGGCAGCAGCAGTGCTCGAGCTCCGGTAATTGTCTGAGTTTTTCACATATGGCGAAATAAGGCAGGATCGTTACAGGAGTAGCAAGTCTAAATAGTTGGAAGGCTGCTTTTTTCACTTTTCTCTCAAATTTAATTTGGTTTTTTTGTTCTTTTAGCAATTTTTGACAATATTTTGTGTTGTAATTGAGAGGGGGATTTAATAGCATCCCCAAGGAATAAGTGGGTTACCAGACTTCACTGTAAGTCTTTATGAGGTGCTTGTTAATAGCTTAGAGATATCATGCATTTCCTTGTTGGAAGTTTTGTCTTTTTTTTTTTTTTTTTTTGGAAAAAATGTAATTAAATTGTTGTGAAAAGGGTTGAATTAATTTTCTCCTCTTAAAGGCATGTCAGCATTTATTTACAAAATCCATTTATTCATGTATATTGAGTTTAAAATGGTTGGCTCTTTGGAAATTTGGAGATAAGGTATTTTAGAAGATTATAAATCTTTTGACTTTTTTTGAAAGGAAAAGTTTGTTGGTTTATAGCTTGTGATATGGAATTTTAAAACTGTAATTTAATACTATAATATATTAAATAATAAATTGATTTATTTTATATGTATATAATATTTTGAAATCAGATTATACCTAAAAAGGATAATATAATATTAAATTTGTTCTAGAAATATTAAAATATTCCTTACTTTTTAAGAGGATAGCCATTTATGTTTACAGAAGTCAATAAAGAGCAATTAAAAATCATTGAGTTACTTCATTTTAAAATGGATTTACAATAAAAATATCCATTTTAAATATCAATCAAAAAATCAAGACAAATAATTGATGAGACATCATTAATTTTAATTTGATAAAACAGTATTTTATTCAATTCTTTTGTAATACAGTAAGAATAATTCAGGAAATAATATTCCGTTTGTTAAATATAGTGCAATGAACAGAAAAGTTTTTTTTCCATCTTTACAACTCTCATCTTTTAATCCATCAGTAAAAATGATAGTTATGATATTTGGTTCTAAAGATGTATAGAATAATCATAAGGTGACATTTTTTATCGTCATTAGCATGCTAAAATTTAATTATTATAATATTTAAAATAATAAAATAATTGACACAAATGTAATTGAATAATTATTTAAAATCATAAATACAATTTATAATTTTACCTCGTTTAGATTAGTCATTGTCAATTAAAACATTGCATTAGGAATTATTTTGTATCACGCGTAACTGGAATACATTTAATAGAATATTTTCTGATTCTAAAACTTAGTAAGATTTATTCTTTGTGTATATCAGACCTAGTAACTTATTTTCAAGTACTAGAATATTTTAGGTCCTGTTTCTCCAAACGCTCTGACTAGTGCTATTTATTGTTTAATTATTCTGCAATATTTTCCGTGCGCGTTAAAACTAACTTGAACTTTTCAAACTGAGCTTCAGTTAATTTAGTTTTCGGTTTGTTATTTGATGATCATTTTACAATATAGAATTTGAAAGATTAATTTAATTATAAATTATCTAAGAAACGTTTTAGTGATTTAAATGAGAAATAAATTGCTTTCAATGAATGCATAATGATATGTGTTAATATACGATTTATGAATCTTAAAAAGAATAGACCTGTTAACATATTATTTCCTATTGTTATACTAGATATTTATTGTTACATTATCAGATCTGTTTTACGTAAATAAAATATATTAGCATATTAACATTCTAAAATTTTATTCACTTTATTTCTTACTACTTTTTGAAAATCAGATTCACTTATGTAACTGTTTTACCGTAACTAACTAAAATCTAAAATTGTATAAAAAAAAAAAAAAAAAAAAAAAGAGAAAGTTTGAATTAGTTCTTTAAAATAATTTAACTCTGATATTATCAAAGAAATTTTATTTTGGCGAGTATTTTCAAAAGCTTAAGAATTTTTAATTTAATCAAGGCTTCGGCACTTCAGCGGAAACACAGGATTTAATTTCATCTCGTGGAAAGAGGGATTTTTTTCTCCTCCTTCATATGCAAATCAGTTACTTGTTTACATTTTATTGAATTAGAATGAAAGAAATCTTTAAAAAAGAGCACTCCCGTTGATTCAGAAGAACCACTTAAGTAGAGGAATGAACATGTATTTGGAGTTTTTGTTAATTTTTTGAACGATAATGGTATGTTGTGTAATTTCAAAAAAAGGAAAATTTAAATAGAATTATTACGTTTTGATTTTTTGTTTATAAGTATAAGAATTTTTAAATTTTCTGCAGTAAAGAATGTAAATTTAATTTGTAAATCATAAGTACTAATTTATATTGTTATCATTTTACCATATTTATTTTGCTATGATATAAATTAGATAGACAAAATGAAAATTTTCTCATTTCAAAGTTTTTGTGTTTTTATGCAATAATAAATGTTTTCTAAAGTGATAAGCTTTCACAAATAACATTTCTCCTTTTTGATCTTTCAGTAAAATTTTAATTTATATAAAAATTTTTGTAATATTCTTTTTCCTAAATTAAAATAATAAAATTTTATTTTAATTTGAATTTTAAAAAAAATTAATTTTTCAAAAATTAATTTCTTTTATTATAATATTTTTTGTTATATTTTTTAATAAAGAAATTTATATTAAACTCTCTATTTTAAGAACTGCTTATCAAAGCAGATGCATTAGTTTATAATTTTCTTATTATTACAACTATCACGATCAATGCAAACTTTATCATTACATGTGAATAAATATTGAGTTACAATTAAATGTAACATTGATTTAAATTTATTATTTTAAATGTAAGTTTAAAATATTAAAAAGATAAAGGAGGCACATTTTTAAATTACACTTGTTTCCAAATCATTTAACGATTTTATAGTGAATTTTTTTTTATCTGATTTATTGTATAAAAATATAATATATATTTGTATAATTTGAGGTTGTCTCTTACAAGAAACACAAAACAATTTCCTTTTCATTGGAGATAAATTTGCAGTTTAACCCTCAAATAAAATAATAAGCTATCAAGTATTAAAAAATTGGATCCCTAAGAACCATGAAAAAATGAATAATAACGAAACTCAAGCTATATTCCTAGACATTATTTATATCAAATATATATTTCATTTGTAGAAATAGAATAACATTATTATATTTTCGTATGATAACCATTAAGATAAATTAATCCCTAATTAAATGCTTATTTTTATGCTTATGTAATTTCATATTTATTTAATAGTATTACATGATATTGTGAATTTTAATTCTATATTCATCTACATATTATCAAATTTACATTAACTGTTTGTAATTATAATTTGACATTGAATATATTATGGAATATAGTAACTTTTCTTAAGTGAATACTATTCTTATCATATGTCTCATAAATCCTTTTATTTAGAGTTCACAAAATTATAGTTATGAGATATTTTTGTGAAGATGCTTATGTATATACCATAATCCCATTTGAAATATCTGTTATCAGACAGTTACTTTCAAACTGTATGTATAATATTTAGTTCTCATTTTAAAATCTAGACTTTGGTCTCACAAAAAAATCACAGATGCTTCTTTTCCCTCCTTTTACATTTTTGTCTATATTATATCAGGTGTATTCTCATTCGTAATAGTTTTTAACGAAATACTTTTTCACGCATATATTGTGTATCGCCAGTAAAGATTGTGCATTGTTAGCATTGAATAAATCAACAGACATAATTTTATTTTTAATACTACATTTTGCTTTCTTGCGTTCCTAATTTCTATTACATACAGTAAAGCTATACAAAATGTTGAAATTCGAGAAAATTCGCAATTTCGTAAGAACTGAGCAGAATATGTAAAATAGATTGCTTGTAACAAAATTTCATAATAAGGAACAACACCCTTTCAAATATTCCTTAATGTGTTATTAAATACATTAAATTTTACAAATTGGAAATTTACATTAATTTTTAGAAATGGTTTAATGAGATTAAATGGATAAATGCATTTTCATGCATTTCATCGTTAATATGGCTTACTGATTTATCTTGTTTTTCTCCTCATGTTTTGAGAGTCGAGAAACAATTTAGAAATTAAGTTTACATGCTTTAAGTTTCTAAAGTAATTTCTAATTTTCAGAAGTTATACCATTTTAAAACGCATCGAATTTGCCTCTTTCATTAAATTAAAATCCTAGTCTAGTCTTACTGAGATTGTATTTCAAATGCAAATCAGTGCTTATAAAAAATCTCCCGAGACTTGTAAGACGACCGACAACTTATTCGGAGAACTTAAAATTATCTGAATTATTTCTCATTGCTGTGATAATTAAGGTTTCTTTTTTCTCTTTTTTACATTCCCTATGTGAAGATTAAGATTTTGGAAATGCTTCATTTTTATATAAGCTAAATTCATTTAAATGATAAAAATTAAATAATTTTTTAAAATTTTGCTCGAAAAGTAGTGTTTTTTTTAAATTTTCATATAAAGTCTCCAAATAAAATAGCGTCATTAAGAGTTTCCTTTTAAGGATTTTGTTGTTGTATTTTTTTAAATTTTGAGACTTGTATTTAAAGTTACATACAAATTATGTTTGAATCTAAATGCGTCATTTTTTTCGTGAAGATAATGTCTCTTATTACTATTTTACTTTCTCTTTATAGAATATCATAACGATCAGAGGGATATTTATAAGAATCCACAGAAAATTTTATTTATATAAGATAAATTAAACGAAAACAAAAGTCAAGGAAAATTAAAATAATTTGAATCGCTTTTCATTCAATCATTGTACCCCTTTATCATAAATTTAAATTTATTTTGCAATTAATAAATAAATTTTCTAATTAATATATAGTAAATTATGTCATGTTCTTAGCTGTAGAAAATATTTTCCCAAAATTAAGGATGATTCAACATTTTTATTTATCTCATTTAAGCCTGTTTACAATAGTTATACTTAAGTATTATTTTTTTATTATCTTCTTCTGTTTGTATGAATCTTTGAATAGTTATTTATCTTGTTTCTACTGTTAGATATTGAAAAGTTAGTTTTTAAATTATTCCCATTTTTTAAGATTATAATGAGTAAATAATACTATATTTCATTTTAATGTCAGTTAAATAAATGACATTCTCGAATTCTTTTATAAGACATTTATATTATCCGATTAATTTAATTATCATTTACAAAATTATGTAATTGAAGGTGCTTCCCATTTTATATATTATTAAGCACTGTTTTGAATAAAAATTTTAATAAAAATTTAATATTTTAATTTTAGTTAATGTAAATAATTGGTTTTGGATTTATTAACACTTATTATTATTTTTTTTTGGATATGTTTCCATACATGAACTAATTTGTGACATATTTATAACATTTTATAAGTAATTTGAATATTGTTAATATTTACCAACATAAATGATTCATAAACTCATTATTTTTTAAGGAAGTTTTTTTCCAATTGAGTAATGATCTGTACAGTAGGTATCAAAGTATAATTCAATTCGCTTTTGTTAATGGCATTGCTTGATGTGTTTGTTCTTATGAACTTTACTTAATTTATACCGAATGTTTTTTCGTTAATGAAAAAATTGCTTTGTTTTTTTTAAAACCACTTGATAATAGCTATCAATCATGACAATTATTTTTATTTCTAATAAAAAAATGTTGCATGTTGATCCATTACTTCATTGCAATGCATTTTCATTGCGTGCCTTTATTAAACACTTCATTGGTAATATAATTAAGCAAATGAGAATTTCCTAAAAAATATAATTTTGGTTTCTTATTAAAATTTATCTTTTGTTTAAATTAATCTTTTCTATTATTCGATTAGATTAGTTTATATATTATGGTTATCTTGAAATAGTTTCTATTTTTTCTTAAGCAGTAAACGATTTCTAAGATATGAAATTTAGAATCTAAGTCTTACTCAAATATCTCTTATTCTTTTTGTTTTAAGTTGAATCAAACTCTTATTGTTTTCAAAATTTAATAGTAAAACCTATAATTTTATTTAATTTGAGTTGCATGAACTTAAACTTATTATTTTTTTTTATCTTATTCTGTAAAACTTTTATTAACTTAGATAAAATTTTCCTTTCATTAGAAAAGTTATAAGTCTTATTTTACTAAATTTTTCAATTTCTCATGATTTCTTTTCGTAAACATCACTCTGAATACAACAAACATCAGCCTTTGAGCATTGATGACTTCCGGTTGCATTTTATTTCCTACTTGTTTCCTGAGATTAAGAAGATTACAGAAACCAAGAATCAGAGATTCGTAACAAGCTTTTTGTCATCTCACTTTCTTATCTCGTTAAGGTACACTGTTTCCGAAATCATCTTAAAGGATAGCTTCTATTTTACTTTCCGAAAAACTCCGTAGTCCTGTCTTTTTCTCTCTGATTCAATGACTCCGAGGTAGTCTATTTTGGGATGTATTTTTTATCTAAAAACAATAAGGCGCTTAGAGGTCTTCCCTTTTATTTATTTGACCGCATTTTGTTGCTTCAGATCATGGTTCATTAAGATTTCATTTTGATATTTTGAAACGATGGTAGATGCAGGAGATAAAAGTTTCTTAGTTTTTTTAAACGACAAAAACATTATAATGTTTTAAATTAAAATATTTTTTAAGAAAATGAAAATTTTCATTCAGATTTAAAGGATAATTGGGCTTTTATGCCTCATTCCAAGTATATTTTTAATTAGAGGAGTACTTTATTGTCTTGGAATTTTTGTTTTTTCGTATTAATATCGTTGTTGTCGTGTACCAGATAGATTTGAATTATGAGGTGCACTGCTCCACTTTTCCAACAGAACCATATTAGATGTGGAGTCCGACTTCCTCAGTACACACATGCCATAGGTACACGTTTATAGAATAGTCAACCATTCCCAACCCATTCATACATGGAAAGGACAAAGACAGAATAGGTAGAAAGAGAAAGTACATCCATGCCTGGGATTCGAATCTAATACCTCTTTATCCACAGTCAGGCACGCAGACCATTAGATAAGTTGGGCAGGGCTATATTGTTTATAAACCTGAATTGTGTCAGCAAGAATAATGAATTAAATGCAAATGAATCTGAAAAAAATAATAATTTCTAAAATTACTGGATAATAAATTTCTGAGATTCTTAAATAAATTAATGAATCCCTTAATTAAATTATAGGAAACAGCTCAAACTTTAAAGTTAACAAAGCTTGATGCAGTATAATTTCAATTATTTGCCTAAAACGTATTTTGAACAAAATCTCTTTAATGATAATAATTCATCTAATCATGTTTATTTCAAATAAAAAGATTATAAATTATATCATATTTTTTTAACTTAATGGATTTCACAGTAAATGATTATCAATGTCTATATTGAAATCCACAAAAGGCTTTTATATAAAATATAAGTATTCAATTCACATAAAAAATTTAAATTGTGGGAAATTAAATTCTGAAGTACATGATATTAACAAAAATATTATAGATTTTCACATTTTAAATTAAAAAATAAACTTTAATTAATTTCATCGCAAAATATATTCATTCTTAATAAGATTTCCAGTAAAAACCATTAGTCATGCAAAGTATGTTAAGTCTAATTGAACTAACTAAAATAAAATCGTATCTCACGCACACATTTCTATTAATGTGGTACCTAATTTAATGAAGTAAAATCATATAATTGAAAACGACAAGACACACTAAAAGAGCTAAATGTAGATTCCGAAATCACTTGTCGAATTAGTGATTCAATTTAGATAATGGTATTACTAATGATACATTTAACCTAATATTTTCTATCGAAATCGTGCCGTAGTTGAGAGATTATTTTTACCCCCCAAAATTAAATGTAAATTTATTTAAGATGAAATTTTAAAGTTTCAGGTAAAGTTTTGTCTTTAAGAGATTTTTTTGAAACTTTGTGAGTAGACCGATATATTTACCTAAACAACAACATTTATCAAAATTATACATATATAATTTTGTTTTCTATTTTTAATATTATTTTATTCCATTAGCATTTTAATTGGGTTCTTTTCTGTTTAATCACTGTTCATATCAGTAAAAAATGTTTATAAAGTAAGATATTACACCAAAATTTATATTTATGAATTTTTGGTACATTAAATTATTTAATATTCTAAACGCTATGGAGCATTTAATCTTCATTGTTTGAATAAACATACTACTTATCTTTGTAGTCCCTTTGTTTAATATGTTATTAAAATTCATGATAAATCACGTCTTTTTAAACTTTATAAAAAATTAGCATTTGATGTATTTACATTTAAAGAATAAATGAGAATTTGTTTTGAGAATTTGATTTTATCAAAATTGATAAAAGCATTGTGCTCTTAGAATTTTACTTCCCCAATAACACTTATATTAAGCACTGTATTTAAATGCATGTTTGTAATATTTTCATCGGATTAGGCACAGTGACAATCATTAACATTTATTTCCATTCAATTGAAATTTATATTTATTTTGTATCTTCTCAATTTAATCACTCAATAATAATTTAATCCTTAGCATTTAATTAAGTTATCAATATTTAACGTTTTTAGTAAGACTATATTTAAAACAAAATACATAATATACTTTCGCGAATTTTGATAGTTCTATTCTTTAAATCATAATTAACTAATTTAGCATCATTTATTTAAAGTTATTATTTGAATGTAGAAACATATTTATGTAGAAATTATTTGAAATAAAATTCACTAAACATGTTACTCGGCGTACACTACAGCGAAATTATGAATCCAACGAAAACAGTTTTTTAGATGACAAAGGCTTCTAAATAATCATCCTATAAATTAATTTATACAATAGATTTAAATAAACTGTGTCAAAAGATTGATTTAAGCATCATGTTTAGGGTTGAAATTCAAAGTTTTATCATTTAACCCTTTAATAGCATATTAATGTCCAGCCTTTTTTTAAATCAGTATTTGTTTTAGTAAAAAATATTTCATTTGTAATAAAATCTTCTCATAAAGATATTAGAACATTCTATCTTCAGTAGATTATTTCTAATGAACCTTAGCTAAGTAAAGGCATTTTTTGTAGTTAATTGCTTAACTTCAATAATGTTTTGAATATAACAAATCAGGTAGAAATTTCCTTTTTTGTGGTAATCAAAACATTAAAAAAAATCATATTTCGATCTGAAGTACATTTTCCATTTAAATTTATTAAAAGTAATGAATTTGTATCATAAAACAAGAAATAAATGAATCTTGGATGCCAAATGAAGAGTCATAGCACCCGAAATATTTTGTGAGACATTTTAAGCATCTTTATTGCATTAAGTTCCAATAGAACATTCTTAGTGCGTTGTTCGCATTATTTTATTGTGAGGTGGGAAATACTCTAAGGTCTCAAGAACATTCATCGAATGAAGAAAAAAGGATAACATCAATCTCTTATCAACTGTTCATTTTTGATTAAAAAAATATATGGAAATCACCAGTTTGATCATATGAACAGAAATTTGAAAAAGAAATTGGATATAGGAATTGAAAGAAATTAGATGTTGGCCAAAATTCTCGTATCAATCTCTAAATTAAGACTTTTTATGATCTTATAAAACTGATATAAGCATAAATGGCGATGAATTCTAGATTGGTAAACTGAAACATTCTAGATTGGTTTGCATTCTAGATTGGTAAACTGAAGTACAAAGAGGTCACAAAAGTTTGGTACAAAACGTCGTTGCAAATCGTGTACAAGAAAGCACACGATTTGATGAATAACCTAGCCAAAACTTTCGTTCTGAGAAGACCAGTAAACGGAAATGCAGATAGGTTACAATGTATCTTTGTCTATTTGTCGTTGAGAAAGGGATGCTAGATTAGGTATTTACCCCAGCAGTTAATCATGGCTCAAAATTAATAGCAATTTGCTGCGATTTTGATTTCGGTAGTTACAAATAGGTACCTGGGGGAATATATCACACTAACATATTTTAACCAGAAGTCCAACATATACCATTTTATTTTATAAAATGCAAATGGTATACACAAATGTTAATACAATGACCTAAAATATTGTGATTAAAAATATAGAAATAAACTATTAATGGTAAAAATTTATAATTTTATTTTTTTGTTAAATCATTTTGATATTCTTTCATTCTAGAATCAATTAGAGAAATACACATTAGCAAAAAAGTCATAACTGATAATGTATGTATTAGTATTGTGTTAATTGCAAACATCATCATTAAGTCATAAGCCTTTTTAAATAAAATTCTGTCATTATTGACATTTTCATTCAACTTCAAAAATATATTTTTACGCTAATTTGAGCTTTTTTTATTTGCTCCTACTAACCAGCATAAAAAAAGCCATTACATCTAGAAAATCTTTTTCCTCCAGACATCCACCCCCCATCAGTATAAAAGCATTGTATCAACTTAACACGAACGTATAAAAAAGAATAGAAAAAAAGGATGAATCTATCGTCTTTTCATTAATATCTGCTTGTCGGGTAATTTAAAAACGATTAATTATTTAGCTCTTACGGCAAACGACAAGAGGGCAAAAGGCTTAGCTAAAAAATAATTTTTTTTGGTTAGTTTTTGCAATCCTCTTCCATTACGCCATACGGACGAATCCCTTTCTGAAGATAACACATGTGTCATCCAGGCTTGAAGGATGGCCAAATAAAGTGACGGATTCGCAAAGTCGGGATTCGCTATTTTTTGTGTCTAATGTACGGCCATGGAAAAATTGAACTTTTTTAGGCTTACTTCCTCTTTAAAGAGTAAGGTATTAAGGTTGAAGATATGTCATGTCAAAAAAAAAATTTTTTTTTATTCGCGATTTTACTTTTAAAATGAATTTTGCAAACGCAAAAGTGACAGTTTTTCTATGGTATAGATTAAAAGGAGGAAAGTAGTTACTGTTTGCGGTTTTTTTCGACTTTGTTCAACCATCTTTTGTTAGAATATAATTAACTCGGTATATTGATAAAGCTGTTTAAATTTTAAATAGCGGTGACATAATAGGAAGATGATTTATCTACGCATGCGTAATTCGAGAACTTATTTCTCAGATAATCAGGAATAATATGGAAAGTATATATTAAAATAAGTTTTATAACTATATATTAAAATTAAGTTACACACTCGATACATTTGTAGAAAAACCTAATTTTAGTATCTAACACTTTCGAAATGTAAGTTTTAAATTATATATTTAGAAATTTAGCTATTATCTTTTTTTTAATTAATTACTGAAAAAGAAGTAGAAAGATGGTCTTTATGTAATAATATATTTTTCATTAAAATCATTAATAAATAAATTTCTTATTATATATTTTGCAAAAAATTAAATAATTCATGAATATCTTCAACATTACATGACTTCTCAGCGGATAACCTAATAGCTGAAAGCTATTGGAAAACTTTTTTCATCACTCACCATTCATTTTTGTCTTCTGGGAATGTTTTTCATTAATAAAGTATTGTATTTATGTATGGCAGAGGTAAAAATTCGGGAAAACTCTAATCCGATAGATTTGCATGTAAAAATATCTTTCGTTATTAAATGGCGACTAAAGTGCAACAGTACAGCTTCTACTCTAAAAAGCATAGGCTCACTTCAATATGACATAATGAAACAACTCTTTTGTAAGTTAATTCAATATTAGGTATTAAAAATTTATTTAAATAAATATTTTTAGTTTAAATTAATTTGTTATTGATAGCTTAACTAATTCCAACCCATATAAATCCACCAATTTTTATGCCTTTACCATTAATTTTATAATTTACGTATTAGTTTCAAATATGGAATTCATTAAGCATCTATTTATTTAAACTCAGACATTCAGTAAAAATAAAAGGTAATATAAACTTGCAGTACAATATTTTACAAATTTTGAAAGACTAATAATTTTTAAATTGACTATAGTATAATTTAAAAATTAATAAAAACGGTAAAAGATTCGCGAAGACATCAAATATTCAAAAGAGAATTAAATAAGACTGAATCACAAAACAAAAAATCCCTTGTAAATTGCAAACTTCGAAAAAACAATATAGGCGTTTTTGAGTTTTAGAGTTTGCTAAAAATTAAGAATTAGAAAATGTCTCTTTAAAAAAAGATTACTTTCATGGTGGAGAATGATCACTGTAAGAAGAAAGTACGCTGTTTATATGTTTTTCATGAATCCAGTCAAAAATCGAAATTTTCAAAACTCTAAGATGAAATATTCAATTGTTATTGTTCATTAATCAAAAATAAGAAATACAACCAAGAGGATTGCTATTATTTCCTAGTAAAAATAATTTGCTATTATGCTTTTGAAAAAAAATATATTGAAGATTATATTGTCTTAAGAATACACATATACATAACATGGCCTATTTTTTATGAAAATCAGCGTTAATTGTTTATGGCAAAAAAACATAGGTGTCAGCTTTTTAGTCCAAAGAGATGTCACACTTAACACAAGTATTGCTTCCTTTGAATAAATCTTTTTCAAAATTGTTAGATGATAATCTTCCACAATTTTTTAACTCTAAATACCTTTTACTAGGTGAATGCTAAAATTGCACTGATTCATAATGAGAATAGCATTCCACTGACTAGCTGTCTAATCTACATGTTGAGGACTACTTTAACCAACCCCTTCTATTAAGTGAAGATCACATGTCTCCAAATCAATACAAATACTATTATTTGACATATATTGTGCCTATTTATTTTGCTGACCTAAAAATTATTTTCGTAGTTTTTTTGAATAATTTTCTTCGTATGCACGTCAGTTGAGGGGAAATTTTTACTAACAATTATTCAGTAAATTTTAAAAACAAAGAGAGGATATTTATAATAATTTCAATTAAATCACGCATTTAAATGAATAGAAAACCCTAATTGCTTTCGAAATAAAAATACTTGCTTACAAGTAGCATTTTTTTTAACTTCGCTTATCATTCCAACTAAAATTTAAAGAACGTAATGCAAATGTTTGAAATATGAATATTTTCACAGTGTACATTAAATTGGCTTCGTAAAAATATTTTAATATTAAAAAATAAAACCTAACTTATTATTTAAATATAATAATCTGTTTTAAAATGATTGCTGAAATCCAAGAATAAATGTGATTTTTTTCTCATTCCTGTTTACTACTTATATTGGAGTAATACTCAAGTTATTTAAATTAAATAAAAAAATCAAAAATATAACGTTAAATATTCTGAATTTGTCACTTGTGATTAATTGGTATTTAAATGTTTAAAAATATTAATAGGTTTCCCAGGAAAATGCTTAGGATATTGAATTTAAAATTGCTTAAAATTTTAAACAGGATCACTGAAATATATTTTTAATGTATTTTTAAAATTAAAAATGAAATCATAAATTTTTATTCAAGTCAAGATTTATCATCTACCATGATATGAAATCATTTAGAAATAGTTTGAAAACAAAAATTATATGATTGACAATGAAAAATGCAGGTTTTTGAAATATTAACATAATCATCTTAATCTAGAACTTGAAAAACTGGTTGACTTGACAAATAGAAGACAAACGAAAACGTTAAATAAAAAAATGAGTATTATGAAATAATATATTAAAATTGTGATGCATAAAACTTAAATTTGCAAAAGTGTTTAGTTATTATTGCTTAAATTGAAAACATCTATTTTAGAATATAAATATGTAAATATTCCCTCATAATCAATTTAAAAATTTCTTTAAAAATTAATTTAAAAGTTCTGTTTAAAAAGTTAAAATATCAAATATAGGTAATCAATCCAATTTAAAACTTGGTATTATACCCTGTCAAATTTATAATCTGTCAAAGTTAAAAACAAAAATTGTTAAGTATGTATTTTACTGATATGCCATCAGAAAAGATATTATTTGCTCATTTTTTAATCAAAAATAAACAAAGGAAAAAATCGTGTATAACAGCACTTAACCATTTCTTCGCAAATTTAAATATTCCCTAAGCACGAAATCTGCAGTCGTTTCTTTTTCCCTCATTTTTTCGCTTATTAACTATGAATCCTTAAACTGAGACTGTGCATTTAGGGATTCGAGCACCATTTTTATTGTTATTCGAATTTTTCATCGAAATTAATCAAGCTCTTCCCACCCTTTTGTTGGGAGAATAAAACAAAAATTTTTCTAAGCGTTTCCCATGAAAATAACCAAGTAAAAAACTTCTGAAAAAGGATGAAATAAATTCAACTTGTCAACTGCCATATGTTACTGTTTTCCTTCGGAAAATCGCGTGATAAATCATATTTCTTGCATTAAATTCCTCCAGCGTTAACATGTATGTGTTTACTGTCTTCCTCTAGAGGGCGCTGGCTCATATGAATTAATGGCGGTCGGTGTAAATGATATAATGAATGCTTTTTCATGTTCCTATCGCAAAAGACATTTTGATGGCTGTGTTATTGAATCTGAAAGATTTTGTGGAATGCTGTTTCCATGTTTTTTTTTGTGCCAGAATAAATGTTCGATCAGTGTTTGTTTATTTAATTTCTCGTTCGCGTTATGTTAAACGACGGTTATTTTTACTTCTTGTATTTCCTTTTGTTGCATATCATTATCGTCCCCAATTTAGATTAATGTCGTGATTTCTAGCAGAAGGACGATAGTTTCCTCGAGTGGGAACGGGTGCCATAATGTTAATGCAGTCGATTTATTTCTTTAGAATCTTCGAACTCTATTCTCAGTTGGTGATGAAAAATATGAACAGATTATTTTTTACTCTTATTTCACGTTATTTTATATAAAAAAAAAATGGAATGATACGTAATTTCGTAGTTTTATTTGAACATTATATTTGTTCATCTTTATTAAAAGATACGAACATTAACATGTGCATGTATATTTCAACGAGTCTTCGTACAGTTGGAAAAAATAGGATGGAAAATTTTTATCAAAAATAAATGATAAAAAAAATAGCAAACAACAATTTTTCAAATTTATTATAATTTTAATCTTATTTAATATTTAGCTTTTAAAGTATAATCTCATACCATTCAAATTTCAAGTCACTTACATTTCAATACTTAATTCATTTCCCTTTTATGCAATAGTACAAATGTATTTAAAATGAGCAGTGTGTATAATTTGAAAGCCATTATTATAATCCATTAATTAATTTTTAATGTCTTACATTATTTAACTATATCATGCATTTACTTAGTAATGCTAATTATTTTCTATTATTAAAACAACTTAATGAGTATATTTCTTAAAGTTTAATTATTGAATAAATTTCGAAACGTTTAGGATAAGTCCTTCATTGTAAAGCGCTTGAGTAACATCCGAATTTTTATCATGACATTTTAATAGGTTCTATCATGTACATAAATTCCTAAGTAAGAGTAAATGTGGTCAAATATTTAGTTTAAAAGTCACGCTCCTATGCTTCGCATAATGAAATCTCAAAGTTATATAGAGAAATATAGATTTATAGCCAGTATTATTTGGCACCGGAGAAAATTTAGTCTTTATTTTAATAAGGCAGTTTTTTTTTTCTTCCTTAAGTCATTTATATTTTAAAAGTTTCTTTTAAAATACATAAATCTGCACGAATAGCTTATTAGTGAAAAAGAAAACTGATCGAGGAAAACATAAAAATATTTGTATTAATAAAAGGAAAATGAAAACTATATGTTGAAATGCAAAACCTTGAATCTCAATTTTATCTTGTGCCAATCGAATTTCTTATGAGAAAAATAATTTTTATGAGATGGAAAAAAATTATTTATTCATGGAAATTTCATTCTTTTTTCATATTTAGAGAATTTTATAAAAATTAAAATTAAAAAAATGTTTCTCTTATGTTACAGTTCCTCGTAGTTTACGTTATTTTATTGTTATACTAAATTGTTAATCTCTGTAAAAAGTTTTTACTTTTCAGTAATGTCATTTATAAAATAGTCTTAGTTTTTTTTTTTTTTTCCGCAGATAAGCTTGGATATCTAACAAACATCTGAGACATCTAAATTAATCCTTTTCCACTATTATACATAATATTTTTCCAGTTTTCCATTCTTTATAAGTTTGTGCTTTGTTTCTTAACTAAGAACATACTGATTTGAAAAAGAGTACTATAATAATTCATCATAATAACTATAAGCCACTTCGTTATATGATTTTCTTTGGAGAATTTTTTTAATTGCTGTTTGACCAATGAAATATATATTTTTCTTAAGGAAATAGTAATAAAATTTTTTCCAAAGAAAAAGAATGTTTTTATAATTTTCGGAATTTGAAATAGTTATTAATTACATAATGTTATACTAAGAATATTTCTTCCTTTGAACTTATAGATTTCATTATATATATGACCCCTCTTTACTTTTTTGGCTTCGTGAATCCTAAGTTGTTTCTTTAGTTACAAAAATGAGCTGTATAATATTATTCTATACATAAAATGAGAAAAAAATAGTGTATATTTACTTTTCTTCCGTCATATTTATTTATTGAAGCATAATAGCTATCTTTGGTATAAATATTTAATATGCTATTGAAAAATGTGTATTAATATGCCCTTGAGCATCATATTATGATCTTAAAAGTTACACAGTTATGGTGCTAGTATTATTTATTTAAAACTTAATATTAATCAAAAATATTTTACAAATAATATTATGACATTTCATTAATGGGAATCGAATTGTAATCGGAGCCGTGGTAGCCTAGTTGTTATGTATCGGACTTCCATTCGGAAGGGTGGGGCTCGATTCCCAATACCGCCAAAGATCCACCGAGTACATGCGATATACGTGCTAGTTAAATCTGTAGAATCGAAAGTCCTGTGGTCGGTTGTTGAGCAGTTACCATGGGTGCTATGGTCTGGAGAAAATTACTCCCCCTTCAGATCAATGCCACAACTGAGGGAGTAGATCCTCTGTTGCTGCCATCTATCAGAGGATTTGAAGATCAAAAGTCGTACTTTCACCTTGAAGGTACTCTGATTAAACGAAAGACGCCCCCAATTGACTTAAATTCGCATAGCCGAGGCATAGCGAGCTTGGCTCGTCCAAGTGTCATTAGTAACAACAATTGTAATCAGTTCACTGCACAAGATGATTTTCAAAATTACACTATATACATTCAAAGACATTCGTATGCAAAGTACTGTTGGCGCCTTTTGATGTATTTTGAAAACTTGTGCAAGAATCAATAAATAAAACTCATTGCTGACACTTAAACTTGTGTTTTGACACGTAATTCATATTCGAAACGTGTTTTGACATGTAATAGCACAAACATGTAAATTTGTTCACCTTAACTGGAATATTTAAAAAATAATAATAATAATACTTTAAATCCCCCTTTTTTTTTTTTGAAAGTCACTTTATTGATTTATTTATGAATAATTAAAATTGACATTTTCCTTTTTTTCATATTTAAAGATGTAAATAAAAGTAAGAAAAATGTATTGAATCCATCAAAATATTCTGCTCTATTATTTGATTACTGTGCATCCCATTTAACCCACATTCGATTATATCTTCTGCTGCAATCTAACGCATGTCAAAAAATGAGAAATGCTGATACTAGACACGCGTACTGCTCCAGCGTTCAAAGCGAATAAAGTGCAATTTTCTTTCTTTCTTTTTTTTTTTCCTCCCCTCCTCCTCCTACCACCTGGCTCATGATGTACCTTTACTGAGACTTAAGGAACTTACGAAGCCCAATTTGGTATTTTTTGGTTTCAAGAAACGCGTCTTTTCTAATCACATAACTCCCAGCATCGTGGGGTCTCCGGTCGTTTTCATTTCTTTTCTCATTGCTTGCTGATGTGGGAGGGAGGATTTTTTTTCCCTTCATTTTTCTTTCGTTTTCTTATCTTTTCTTCAGGATGGAAACTTTCTCCGTAACGTCTCCATGGATACCGCCTTGAGGTTTATAAGGTTTTAATGTTATTCCGATGGATTCTTTCGTTGATGGAAGACTAGTTGAAAGTTTAGTGTTATTGCCGATGCTTATCGGAACTGGTCTAAGGTGATGTTATACGAAAACATGCTGTGTAGTGTAACTTGAAAAATGCATAGTAGTACCATTTTACAAATGATAGTGATAAATATGATAATATCTTTTTCACATTTGTGTGTGTATGTGTAATCTTACATACCAAATATTTTCTATAACTTTCCTTAATGTACAGTGTCAATTTAGATCTTAATTAATGAAAAGGATATTTAAGTTCAAATCCTATTCTTGAGATAATTATACAAATAATACGTATAATTTATGTATTCATATTACATTAAAATGTGATAATTAAATTAAAGTTAATAATAATCAATTTATTGAAAATTTGGTATAATAAAAATTTAATATTTTGAAGAGTTATTTTGTAACAATATATTGTGAGTTATATTTCTAGTGAAAATTTTTGAAGTAGTTACTGTGATGTGTGTGTGTGTGTATGTGTAAAAGTTTTTTCGCCTTCTTATATGTAGGTGAAATTCTTACATCTTTAAGAAAAACTAAAAGCAAAATAAAGACGTGATCTCTTTATTTTAATAAAATAAATATAATCTATACCCTAGAATTATAGATTATCTTTAAGGATTTTTATTATGGCACCTTAACCTATCGTTACACAACAAATACTTTGATGCTTGGTTAGAGTCTATTTGTTCGACTTATTTTTATGTAATAGGTAGAAAAATGTACATATTAATGTATTTATATGAAATCTATAGGAGTGAAAAAGTAGAGAATATATTTAGCTTTTTTTCGTATAATTTATATTTGATTTGTCATATGCATAATATTTTACTCTTAAAAATTCTTGAAATTTTCCTTCTTATGAATTGATATATATTTTGAGCTTCTGTTTTTGATTCATGCTTTCAATATTGTTGATTGGTATAAATCTTAAGACAAATAAGAAGATAATGCCTTGTAATTTTAAAAGCTGTTAAATGCGGATGCCTTTGAATTGATATCTCTTTCATTTAAGTCTCATGTTATGTCAAAAAGCAACGTATTGTTATTTGCTTAGTGAATATTTAATAATAATATGATAGTATATTGTTACAAATTTATAAATAATTATTGTATATGTCTTAAAATATCTCAGACAGATCGGAAATACTCACATTTTGGGCAAAAATTGCGATATTTAGACGTGTTATACGTTAAAAGCGGGTTTTCTAATGATTTGGTGACTTGGCGAGAAATCTTGGCGACTTGGCGATAAATAGATATTTCTGGAAACATCCATCACCTAAACTCTAGGATCAATATTTAGCGAGATATCCTAGAAGCTTCCAGAACCTTGGTGAAGTTAGTAGATTTCCCCGCCAAGTCAGGTATAAATACCGCAGCCCGACATAGTTAGTTTTGTGAAGACAATCAGTGAGTGAAGACGATTAGTCGTGACTGCTAGTCTAGAGAAGCTGTTCTCTGCCTGAGGTATTTGAGACTTGTGATTGGAAGCTGTTACTTATCGTATCTGACGAATTGTATCTGTATAATTGTGATTATTACAGCTGGTATTTCTAGTGGAATTTTTATGAATAAAAGTCTTGTGTTCATTGAGTGGTTGCTTTATTCGACACGAACCCCGAAGCTCGGTACAATATTTACGATTGATCCCATCAACTTTCAACAGTGCTAAAGATTTTATAAATCCTAATGCAACGCCTACTCTTTCGATTCACACTTCCACTAGTCATAGCTTGATTATTCTTGCCAAACATATCTAGGATTACTGAGACAACATATTTTAATACTTCTCATTTTTTAAGGATAATAAAAGAGACAGAATGCAATTTGACACCAACTTTCCCATTATTAATAACACGCTATGCCTTCTTAAGCAAAATAATTATAATAATAAATAAATGAAATAAATTTTCTCAAGTGTTGATCAATTTTTTTAAAATCATTTTTTAAATATAAAGCTATGACAGACCTAATCTGTAAGGATTATTTAAGAAAATAACCTCATTCAAACTGTTTTGCACCGAAGAACCAAAAAATAAATAAATAACTAAATCCTTGACTATAAAATAACCAATGACGGACAAATAAAATAAACAGTCGTGGTTTCTATAACATCCTCAGTACATATAATTACAGAGGATTTTCCTTGCAGTGGATTAATGGAAATAGGAACTACCTCCGCAACAGATCTGCGATTCGAAGAGCGAACATCTGTTACAATCCTTCTAATTTCACGGAGTTTCCGTGCACCTGACTTCCAACTGAGGCTAATATTTGTCCTTCACCCCCTTCTCCACCATACCAATGGTATCATCTTATCGCTACTCTCCATCCTGGACACGCCCCCGCGGAAAGGACATTGGTTTCATATTGATCTCATCCATACACTAATAAGGAAGCAAAATATACACCACTCAACTTTCTTTTGCTCGTCTTGAACTAGTTTCTTTCCTTTTTTTTTCTCTGTTCCTTATATATATTTTTTCTTTTTAACGATTATTGCGTTCTTCTTTTTGTAGGTTATTTTTTTTCAAAATAAATTTTATTTTTATAGTTGAATGTGTTATTAAAAGACAAACGTGCAAAATAAGTTTTTTAATGTTAGTTTACTTATAATTATATTACATGAAACGAAGTAAATGGCTGATTACAGTTTAAAAAATTTATTTTAAGCTGTTTGCTTTTTTTGATGGCACGTGGAAAATAATTCAAGATTTAATCTATTCTGTCCCGTCTAGTGTTAATATGTCATTATTTTATATTAAAAATAAGATGATGAAACCCTCATTAAAAATATGAAACATGTATTTAGAGCATAAGTGTAACTAGACACTGAGTTAGCTACTTTGAGTTAGTTTGGTTGAACAACACGCATTAAATTATCGATTAGTAAAGGCTTAATGTGATATTTATTGTTAAAACAATTAATATGATAAAATTACATACGCTATGTCTCATTAAGAAAAAAAATGTGACAAAATTTGGCACTATTTTGATTAAGATTATATTAGTATGAATTGGGGCATGTGTTTTGTTAGTTACACTGGCAGAACTTTTTAAAATTTAAAGAGCTATTATAAATGTTCGTATTAATGATGATAACATGCATTCAAATAAAAGAATTGTAACCTTGATGTGCATTTTTAAACAAATCCATATATTATCTATTTAAGTGATTAAAATAAACTACTAATCCATATCCTCAAGTTCTGCTGTCCGCCTCATTGTGGCGAGGGGGTGTTCCTGGGCTGAATGTGGCGAAGTACGTCGGGAGTTTGCTCCTGGTAGTGTCACCCTAGGCGTGAAAGTCATTTCATTATGCTCAGCTAAGGTCTGCAGGCACTCTGAGGATAAGTCAGACTTCAGCCCCTGTGGTTCCTCTATGAATTGAAGCTGCTTCTTGCCCTTACCATGGATCAGTCGCATAGAAACTTTTCTCATACAGCATCATCCGTCGCTCTGGATAATCCGGGACGCGACCAGGATTTAGGCAGAGGGTCCTGCTTGATAAATAATATACAGTCTCCTCCAGGAAGTAAGCGAGTAAAGAAATTTCGTATATTACAATGCAACATTAATGGCTTGTGCACTACAGCATGTAGGATAAAGCTTGAAAAAATTTTAGAGCTTGCAGAACAACTCGAAGTTTTAATTACCGCTCTCCAAGAAACTAAACTGAATGCAAGACACCGGATAAGAGTAAAAGGTTATAACATAGTTCGCCAAGATAGGCCCTACAGTAATGGTGGCGGCCTCTTGTTCATTATCAGAAATGTGTACTACCAAGGACTCACTGCCAAGTTGTCTTTTTAAAACTAATAGACATCTGTTTAATTGCCAACCAAATATTTTTCTTAATGAACAATTTCTTCAGTCTACCAAGACCCCCACTTATCTGGGGTTCATTTTGGATACGAAAATTAACTGCAGTAAACACATCCATAAACTATGTGAGACAGGTTGTAAGAGACTGCAACTTCTTAAATATATATCCGGTAGAGATTGGGGATCGAATGCTAAAACTCTCAAAATTACATATACTGCACTCATAAGACCAGTACTCGAGTACGGCTACTAGATCTATCAGGTCGCGGCATCTTCTAATCTGAATAAGTTAGAGAGAATACAGCTTAGTGCTGGCAGAATTATCACTGGTCGCAAGCATTGTTGTCCCAGTGATATAGTCCTTTATGAGGCTGATCTCAAGCCCTTATCCCTGCGAAGAAGACAAATTGTACAAAGTATATTGCATCACTTAAGAGTTTCGGGCCCTACAATAGAACGTCAGTTTTCCTTTCAAATTGGACAATCAGAGGCTGAAAAAGGATAACCCTCTTGGTTTTATGTGGAAACAGGCTTTGGTGGACACTGAGGTAGAGCCCTGTACTCCTTTTAATTTTCTGACACCTACCACCACTCTTGGTAATGTTGTTTTTTATGAAGACCTGAAGATGAATTTTGTTAAGCAGAATGATCACCCAGAAATGCTGCGCCAGCTCTCCCTTGAGGTTAGAAATAATATCCCTTCTCGGACCTTCGTTCTTTACACCGATGGAAGCGGATAAGATGCAGGTAGAGCAGGCATTGGTGTTCTTATGAAGACAAGTGTGGGAGAACATCGATATAGTTTTAGAAATCCTGACTCCAGTTCAGTTTTTCGTTCTGAGCTCGTCGCTATCAAGGAGGCATTGAATCTGGCTCTAGAAGCTGACGCGGATGATATTTGGATATTGACTGATAGCAAGAGCTCCATCCAGTACTTGAAGAATTGGCCTAATGTTCTTGACAAATTGGGGCAGGATATTGTTCTCAAATTGGCTGCATTGAACTAGAGTGGTACTGTCTGTCTACAGTGGATTCCCTCGCATGTTGGGGTTTACGGAAACGAAGTTGCTGATTTGCTTGCTGGTGAGGGCTACGAGATCCCCTCTCCTCCTTCCAAAGAACTTCGAATCTCATTGATCCACACGTTATTTCTAGCTGGATTAATGACAATTGGAAAATTCCACATCGGCATTCTTGGTATGCCGCTGGGTGCCCTGGTCTGTCCCTACAATGTACCGGTTCAAGACTTCAGCAGACAACACTATCCAGACTTAGGGCTGGCCACATAAGAAGTCTAAAGTTCAGTAGCGGTTTGAAGACTTATGCTGTCTACCGATGTTCAGCCTCCGTCTCTCCCTCTCATATCTTGGTGCCTCTGTGGGGCAGATGTTGAATGAGGGGGATAGGGTCTTCTGGCTCATTTCGCAACTTGATCTCTTGGACCTGGTTTAATTTACTCTAAACCAGGGGGGATAAGCAGCAACAGCAACAACAAAATAATTAAACTGATTGCACGATAGAAATTGCATAAAGTTTTTTTACCAAGTTACAAACTTTGAAAAATATTCCACATAAAATTAATTTGGGGCTCATTTTATACTCGTATTTAGAATGATGGTACACGTGCGAAACAAACGAAATAAAACTTGCATATTACTGTATTAGCCATAGTTTTATAAAATACAGTAAAATTCCTTTTCAAATCATAGAGTTATATGACATACTAATCCTTTATGATTCATGATATATTGCAGTATGCAAAAAATTTTCCATTCTAATGCGCTATCTGAGATGAAAATCGTCAGCTCTATACTAACTTGAAAAGAGTCTCTCAGCTAAATATTTTTGACTATACATTTCATAATATACCTCGTTTTGAATAAAGTCATCTAACATATATATTCATCAACTTATCGAAATCTTTTTTTGTTTAAATTCATATTTTTTGTGTTCACAATTAAATTGTATTTTACTTATAATTTTTACTGAATTAATTTCAAAATTTTCTACACATTTCCTTTGTTAATATATCGTGAATTACATATTGAACCATATAAGAAGAAATATTGCAATTCAGTTTGCTTGAATATGAAGCGCGATACGTAACTTGCTTCCTTGAAATGGAAAATTCTTCTTTCATTTCGAAGCCACGGATAACGTTTTTAAGTTTATTATCTTTAATAGCGTTTTCTACGATATAAAAAGAAAAAATGAGCTCTTCTCCTACACCAGTCTGGAGAATTTTTCTGACATAAGTAATTTTTTTAGTCTTTTAGTTGTAGCTGTTAAAAATTTTAAATTATTCTGCCCATTTTCTCATTTATTATTTGAAAAGAAGAAAAGAAATGTGGAAATCTTTGAGTACAAGAGATTCTATACCTTTTAATAATAGTATAAAAACAGTATATCTGATTCAATACTTATAAAAAGCAATATAAATGAAAGTGTGAAAATAGCTTCTAAGCAATTCTGATTTAGATTTGTTGAAACTTCCTGCAATATTATCCATATCTTTTAAAATTTAATATAAACTCGCTATGAAAAGAACTTGAAAGGAAGTATGCTTTCCACTTATATCAATTTATAAGATGCGTGTTTTATAATATACTTCACTTTCTTTCGTTTGTCAAAAACAAAATATTTCTGTTTATTTGGAAAAATGGAGCTAAGCAATTTGTATTTGAATATAAATTCTTTTCTTTAACATTCGTAATTTGATAAAGCTTTATTTTGAGATATTTTACTCCTTAATAAATTTTATTCTCAGGAATTGAATCAGAGTTGTAAGTTAAGGTAGAAATAAGTAACTAAATTTAGAAAAATATTTTTCTTAATATATTTTTAGCTTGATGGGGAGCTTATGAATTCGATATTTTATATAGCAAATACATCTGTATTTATGAAACTATATTTTAATAATGTTGCTGAAAAATAATTTGGTTAAGACTTTTTTTGTAGTCTTGACACAGAGGAGTCACACAAAATCTTATAAAAATACGTGTCCAATATATATATTTAATTCTAAATGAACATTTTATAAATAATATTACGATTGTTATTTTTTGTAACTATTTTTATATTTCCCTACTTTATTAAATTTTATTACTATTTTTTCAATTTTTCCATACATCTATATAATCTATTAGTAATACTTTACTAAGTAAATTTTGTTTTGTCTTAAGAAATACAAATTTTATATATTAAGGTTTTTTATAAATAATAAAGAGGATTATGAATATCTGCAGATTAAGAAGTAAATGTTAAAATTTAAGTAAATTAATTAAGTTAAAAATGGTTTCTCATCATTTTTAGTTTTTGTGTTCTTTTTTTTTTTTTTTTTTTTTTTTAAACTATATACATTCAAACTATAAAACTAAATGAATTTTCTCAATTCATTTCTTAAAGCGTAAAAGAGTTTCTGAACTGATTTCCAGGAAATATCTATTCCTGTACGGAAATTGCGTATGTTTTGATACTGTATAAATTTTTATTGGGTATATAAAGTAGTTAAATATTTATTTACCACTAATTTTTTTAAAATTTTTTTATAAAACACCCAACCAAATTAGTATTTGCTTAAGTCACTTAATATATAAGCTTCATATTTGAACTATAAATCGAAATGATCCTTTTATGTTAACATATATGCTTATATGTGCTGTTTTCTTTTATATATGTTTATTTTTTTATATCCTGCATTTAAATATAAATCTTCTAAGCAAAGTTAATTTCTGGAAATTTAAACAGAGTAAATCACAATTTTATCCGAAGAACTTTCTGAGAATTGCATAGGGTAATTTTAATCTTTCGATTGTCATGTTTACAATAGTATGAGTTGGATCCCCACCCATTTGCGTGATTCATTTTAAGAGGATTTGGAGAAGAGAAGAGTATGATCCCTACTCCCTAAAAGAAGCCCTTGAGGCGATTGCTTTCAAGTGGTCTATGACTCATCGCTCGTTAGTTAATTCAACGACAACGAAATTGGGATATCGATATTCTTTCAGATTTTTTATCATCTGATGAACTGAATATAAAATAGGATAAAAGCACGAGACGAGCTCTTATTGACTGTTCTGCCATTTTGAGCTCGTATTCGCTTCAATTTTCTATAATTTGTTTAAAATATATGTTTTAACTATTATGTACTTTATAAAAGTATAATGTCATGGTTCTAATGATATTTTGTTAAACCTTATTCAAAGAAGATTCTTTTTAACCATTTAAAGCAAAGTGAATCCTCTTGCAAACTTGTAAGAAAATAAAAAAGGAAGTTTTTATCATAATGCACCTGAATAAATTGATTCAGGTTTGACGATCAAAGCTCATCATGATGCCTCATTGCAAATTTAGGAATTTTTATACAAATGAAATACATTTACTGCCTTTTTCTCAGAATTTATGAAACTAAAAAGAAAGTAGGCAAATTTTGCTTTTAGAGCACAAATATATTTCTGTTATACGAATTTTTTTTGGAGCAATTTAAAGCTTCAAATTTTCTCATAATCAGATTGCAAAAGGCAAAACTTTAGTAAATGTTAGTGTTATAATACTCCATCATGAAGATTATAAATTCGGTCATCCAAATTTGTTATTATATCCTTAGATAGTGATATTATATGTTAATAACTGTAGAGAATTTTAAAACCATTTTTCTTAGCAAATATAAATTTGCTGAAAAGATTGATGTATGAGGATTTATTCTTAATCGAATGGGATTTCTAGTAAATATTTAAAATGTTCAAAAGTAATTAACAGAATGTTTAATGAAAAACTTGATTTATATATTTTAGAGTAACAAAAAACACATATAAATTTAATTTACTATTATTACCATTTTTCGTAAATAGCGCACCATATATTAGTTTTTCAATTGCCAATCCTTTGTTATCAATCGAGAGGGTGAATAATTTGTTGGAAAATTAAATGTTAGAACCTTACAATCTTTCAATAATGAAGCAATTTTTACGGAGTTTTTCTCTTGTATTTATTTTTTCTATTCACTTCAATTCCATATTTTAATCTTTTTTTTATTAATAAGTATCTTCATTATTTAAATAAAATGTCATCATCATTTGTACATGCAAACTCTAAATGTTATTTGCGCTTAGGATATGTTTGTTAAATTTTCTTTGTAATGTGAATCACGTTATTTTTCAATATTTAAATCTTTTAGGAGTAGAATATTAGAATTATTTGATCATTGGACATAAAAGGGATATAATTTAAGAGATGAAACAAATTTCTAGATTTTATAAAGTATTTGTTCAGACGAAATATCATTATTCTATTGAATAACCTTAGATGTTTTCATTTATTAATAATTAAAGGAATATATAAGTAAAATTACAAGAATATTTAAAATAAATCACACACACACAATTTTGATTTAAAAGAAACGTTGCTGTTTTTAACTTTGAATGTTAATTCTTTATTTATTGGCATCAATTTTTAAACTTGAAATCTATTAATAGTTCGTGGTAAGGAATAATTAGTGCGACGTTTGTATTTCTAAAATTGTAAGTAATATCAAAATCTAAACTTTTCCGAGAAATTAAGTTTATTTTTATTTCAAATCTAGTACCATATTACCAATATTATTTATTTATAATTAAAATGAAACTAGCATTAAATTAAAACATATACTTAGTAATAATATAAATTTTTTTTTAATATTTATCGCGTTAAATGTGATTTTAGTAATTTTTTGATGTATGCTGTAATAAAGAGCAAATATATTATAAGAACATTTGTTGCATTCATTTATTGATTTTAATCCTCTTAAGTCTTGACTCATTTCCCCGTTCCATCCGACCAAACTGCATGCACAGAAATGCAGCAATTTCTAGGTGGGGGCGCCGTAATGAACTTTCTTCCTGGTGCTTAGAACCGCGACACCGCCATAAATTCACTACCTATGTCCCAGTAATTAACCCTTTCATGCCATATTTAGTGACGTCATATCGTCATCGGGGGAGCCATTCACATTTCTCCTCTGCCTGAGGTCATGCAGGATGGTTTAACTTCCAGCACTCGCTTTGGATACATGTTAAAGTGCGTCAAATGAGTTGAGAGCCATGCCATTGGTATCATGTCAACAAAGGGACATTGAAAGGGATTTAGACATGCATTCCTTTTTATAATTATTTTTGTTAAATACAATTTTTCTTCTCTTATCTATATTTTTTTATTTTTAATCACTATATATATATATATATACATATATATATATCTATATATATTTATATATATATTTTTATGTATATATATATATATATATATATATATATCTATATATATTTATATATATATTTTTATGTATATATATATATATATATATATATATATAGATAGATAGATAGATAGATTTATATGTATATGTATATATAAAGTTGATAATAATAGTTCCCTACATTAAAATGATGTGTTTGTAGGATTAGATGTTTGAAAGATCTTCAAGTTTTCCCCCTTTTAAAAAACCAAATTTGAATGTATGTACAAATATTCAAATATCTACAACGTCATAAAAAATGTAACACACATTTAATTCTATCCTGTTTATCTCTTTATTTTACATCTTTTTAACACAGATGGTAATCATAAGGTAATATTGGTATCATGTTGGTTTGAACTGTAACATTATTTATATAAACTTAATTTATATTTGGGGCATTGCTAAAAATTTTTAGAAAGTGCTTAACAAAAAGTTTATCTGTAATCGATCGTTTGTTCCTTTGAAAAATATTTTTTTACTTTTCTAATAATGTACTTTTTGTTATTCATAATATATAAAATAGATGTGTAGAATGTGCTCTTCATTCTAAATTTTTGATAATTATTTCCTCTCAAATTAATGCCGAAAAAAAGTTATTAATATTTGAAAGCATTTTTTATTAATTTAGATATTAAAAGAAAAAAATCTCTATGTTTTAATTTACATTTTTGAAATAAATGCGAAATGCCGTAAAATTTTTTTATCTAGTTTAATGTCAATGAATATGATGTCTTTAAAAATTAATTAATCAAGCTAATTTTTCATTTCTTTTTAAAATTTGAATATGTTTATTAGTTCTGCACGTATTGTTTTGCATTCTTAGGAGAAAATACCGATTGATTTCATTTTTTCCTCAAAATTAAAATATGAAAATATTTTTTAATTGCCATTCTTTTCATATAATATATAGGAAAAATATATATCACACCATTATTTATCAGAGGAAAAAGTGTGCTGATATTTGAATTTGTTGAAATTTAATTTTAATTATCTTCCATTCGTAATCTTAGGCAAAAAATATGAACGATAAACTTGAAATCTGGGTAAAATATAAATATATATATATATATATATATATATATATATATATATATATATATATATATATATATATATATATATATATATATATATATATATATATATATATATATATAATAGTTTTGCTATATAATAGTTTTGCACAGAAGAGTTACTGATAATCCGTTACACAAAGTTAGTATGTTAATTTTAAGCAATTCGATATTTTTTCTGAAACATGTTACACTTTCTATTTTTTATTACAACTATATAAAATAAAGTTAACGTTCAAATGTCTTAGCTGTGATGTTAATGGAATATGAAGCATAACAGAGTCATAATTATTTTTTACCTTTTATTAATTTTTAAACTTAAAAAATCAAGTTTTTTTTCTTGCAAGAGTATTCATTGAATTATCATATTTAATTTAATGATTAATTTTTGTAATATGTTAATGTTATATGTCAAGTAGAATTATAAATTTACAGATTTCATTATAACAATCTTTATATATTTTTACAATCGACACAATATTATATTTTAAATGAATAACTTCAATTTGAAAAATTATTTTGATTTAGATTAAAAAAATAATTTGTAAAAACTAAATTATTTAATTTGCAGATATTTCACTTTTAAAGGTAAAAGGATTTAATAGTTATTATAATGTAGTTGTTAAAAATTTATGTACTTAATCTCATATATAATAGTATGTTTAAAATCTTAAATTAAAAAAAAAAATGCTTTGCTCTGATAGCTAATAACTTTTCGTTATTTTTATTAATCTAAGTAGAATTAAAAATATTTTATTGTTTAATAAGTTACATTTATTTTTAAAAATACAATAAACTTCTCTACTCGTTAGAAGCTAAAAAATTTAATGCAGACCCTGAGCAAACAATTTAAAACTATACTTCTATAAAGAGCTTCGCTATAATCATTCATATTCAGTTAAAAGATCACGAAAACACCTGCTTTCACGGTATTTTAATGAAACAACTTTAAAATCAAATGGAAGAGAGTCTGTTGTTGAATTTTTACTAACATTTGTTCACTTACTTAAAATATTCTTATTCCCGAGTTTTAAAAAGTAAGAAAAGCAATAGAAAAGAAAAGAGAAAGGTGTAAGTCCCAGCACAGGTTGTATGCTTTTCATAAAACAAACACACAATCTTAAACACGGTCTTGTGATTCTCCACTGTAAAGTAATTGTTTTCTTGGAAAAGATATGCGAAAAATTTAATTAAATGCTTGTGTGGACTGTGTGTACAGCTGTAAATTTTTTTAAGTGTGCGTCTTTAGAAAATTGTGTTCTTTTTTTGTTTAAGATCTTTGGGAATTAGATATCTGATCGGTGAACACATCCTTACTGAAGAAATAAATACGGTCTTTCTTACGGGCAGAAATCCTTAAAAGTGTTCTGTAAATAAGAGTTTCTTCTTAACTACTTAAGTTCTTGTTTTATTATATTTTTTTAGCTTCATTTAGCTATTCTCTTCTACAGAAGATTTCTGGCGCCCTTTTTTATTTTAAATCTATTTCCAATTCTTTTCGAAAGTACGACAGGATATAAAACTCTAAATAATTGGATTAAAGAGCGTTCTTTGGAATTAAAAGTGTAGAAAAAAGAAATTATCTAAAATTGGATTCCTGTGATTAATTAACTTAAGGCATTAATAAGTAACGTGTAATGGTCTTTAAAACTCCTCTTAAATTGGTTAGAAATTAAGATAAATTGAAAAATAAATCGATCTTTCACGAATTTCAAGTTTAAAAGTGGATTGATATTTAATTGTCATTTTAGATGAATTGTATAAGGATTTTTCAGTTAAATTGAATTAATCTAAAAATAATTTAGTTAATTCAACATCCAAATGAATAATTTTATTCGGATTAAATGACTTTTATTTTCTCAAATGAGTAATATAGTTCTTGTTAAATTTAATACGATGTTTAAATGAAAATCTGAATTCGAGTTAAATTTGATAGCATGCTTTAATAAGAAGAATCTAATTCAAAATAAATTTAATTTTAAGATATATATGTCTCTCTCTTTCATTAAGCTTTGTTTGAATGTAAATTATATCTGTAAAACAGAAATTCATTATATTAAATATAAATTATATCAGGGGGATTACCTAGATTACTTTTCAAATAATATTTCTGTTTCCATTAAGTTGAATACTTTGAAAGTAAAAATAATAAAATATGCTTCTTTGGGATAAGGAAGAAATTTGCGAGGAAAATGGTAAAAATTTCGATATTGGAGGTTTTTATAAGGAGAATACAATCGAAGAAAATATTCAAAAATTTAAATTTTCTTCAATAAATTCGTAATTTAACAAGTATAAACAAGATTTAAAATTCAAGATGAAAAGACATTTAAAGAGTAACATTGTAAATTTTATAGGTTTTGCTTTTTGTGAATCATTCTTAAAAAATTGTCGGTGTAAAAATTTGGAATACAGTTTATGCTAATTAAATTTTCTATTTATATTAAAAAGTAAAAGTTATGACCATATTCCCCCCTGTTACATTATCTATAACTGTCTCTTGTAAGTGTCCTTTATGTGTCCACTGATATAGTTTTCATAATTTATTTATTTATTTAATTTTTATTATTCACTACATCTGATATGACACAAGTAATTCTAATAACAGATAATGATCCGCGTATGTATAAAAAATGTATCACTTTCCTCTAAGAAGAAAATATTTCGATGTTCTTTATTCAATCACTCCTCAAAATTTTATAAATGAACATTTCCTTTTATTTTATTAAATATAGTAACTGATAGATAATTATGACACTAATTATAGCTTTTGCTGGGAATATAAGATGGCTTGATGAATGTATAAGCCTATATAGTGAATATTAATATGGTATATTAGTGTACATTTGTTATAAATATGGATTTGTAAGCATACAAGGAACAATTTAACTATTGTAATCTCAATAAATTAACATAAAATGATATAAACAAGTACTCAATGACAATATACATTATTTTGTGAGATTAAATATTTAAAAAAAGATATTATTTCAACAAATTTTTTCCTTACATTTTGTTTTTTTAAATTTTGCTTAAAATTAAATTGACTTTTATTAGTTAAAAAATGAAATTTACCTAAAAAGCATGTCATTGGAGATATATGAAATATAGTGTTGAGTAATTTATTGAATTGAACAACATTTTATTGATTATTTATTCGATAAATGTTTATGTATTGAAGCAACATTAATAAATTTACTAAATAATTAAATTTTGATACAGTGAACTTCACAGTTTTCCATTAAAATAACTAGTATAGAGTCATCTAATAAAAAATATAAATAAATTCAAAACTAAAAAATTATCTGGGTTGAAATTTTTGCCTTACCGTCCAATGCTCCATCCTTTATTTTTAAAGTTAGTGGTGAGAAACGAATAAGATGAACTATAATATACACTTTTAGTGGGGAATGATATTTATAATTATATATTAATATCGAAATATGAATGAAATACCTGGAAAACTACATTCATTAAAAACAAATTGATTTTCGTATGTTACTTATTTTTTTACTTAAAAAATATGATTCCGCATATATAATTACATATGATATTTACGTCTAAAATGTTTCTTTAAAAAGCGGGGCACATTATTTCAAATTAACGGAAGGAAAAAAAATACCGCTTCAACTCGTTTCATTCAATAAATCTTAGTTAATGCCAATAAGCTTTCTTTTATTTGGAATCCAACTCAGCCCTTCTGAGTCAAACGTTTTTTCCCTGCAATAAGTGACACTACAAAATACTCATATGCTTCAACTTAAATGAATTTGAACGACCTCTCCGTTTAGGGAATATTATCTTCTTCTTCGAGTATGAATGTTTTTGCAGGAAGGGAATTTTTATTTTTTTTCCCCCTCAAAGTCCCTCCTCCTTATTTTTTCTTTGAAGAAGTGCTCTAAAGAGGGGGAAGACAAACTGGCCCTCAGGGTTTTAAGTGCTGTCTTTCATCAAGATGAAGGGAGGATTCGTGTATGGAAGCAGTGAAATAAATATGCTGATTTTTTTTCCCACTTTATTTCTATTCGCAGAAGGGAGGTAATTTTAAAATCTGGAAAGAATATATAATCCGCTGGAATGAGAGGATGGTTGTAGAAATTTGTTTTACTAAGCGTGAAGTCAGGAAAGAGTGAAAAGTTGTGTAGAACAAATTGTAAAAAACGACGTGAAAATAATTTTTAACGTGTGATTCTGAATCGTTAACAGGCAGTATCACTTCGATATGTTTTTAGGTGTATAAAATAAATTAAATATGGTACACAGGAATTTAATATTTTACTTTTTTTATGTTGAATATTTTTTATTCTTATATATTACAATCAATTTATAATGAAAACCTTTCTAAGTAAAAAAAAAAAAAATAATAATAATTGATTTTATGGTAACAATATGTTAGCAGCGCAATCGATTTTTGTCCTTAAAATTTAGAATATAATTTTTTTCATTTCAAACAATTCAATTATGTTTATTCTAAGATGAAAAATAGAAAACAAATTGGCATTAATAATTACAAGTATTAAAAGAAAATGATTAAATTTCAATCACTTCTATTAAGGGATATAAATGAAACGTCTTATTAATTCATTTTAATATAGTGAGATGTAATGGCTTTTATTATGATCGACAAGTTAAACTTAGAAGGTCAAAATCAAAATATTAAAAGATATGTTAATGTACTAAATTACATATTACATAATATTATATTAAGGTATAGAAAAATAACAAAATTTATAATTTATCGTATGCCTTTTAAAATATGTTTATTTACTGGATTAAAACATTTAACCGAAGAATTTATTATACTATGATAATTTTTCTTAAAAACATAGACATAATCTTTATATCAATAATTAGTGGTGCTGTTTTTCATCATCTTCGTAAAATTAAAGTCATGTATTATTTTTTCTGACATATATTCTCAGAATTGAAATTGGTTTTTCTAAAATTTCCTCTCATAATAGATATCGATGTTATTTTATGCTATTTTAGCATCTAAAACGTTGTTTTCCTTAATGATAACTATAATTAACTGTCTCAAATATGCAGTACTTCTCTAAAGTTTTATTTTTTATAATGATAGTAGATTCTGTGTTTAATAACTTTTCCATTAGTATAATTTATTTTATGCATTTGCTTATTATTAATTTTAAATTGGAGTAATCAGTTCTGTCAAAAAGAAAAAAAAATCTAAAGTTATTTGTGTAATTAATCATGATTAAAACTGCATGAGTAAAAATTATTAAATAATTAATAAAACTTAAAAACTGCTAAGGAATTTATGCTACTGTAATTTTGATTATAAGTTTTGCCGCAAATTTCACTTCCTGACGGTTATGATTAATCTTCAAGTAAACTTCCAAATATCTTAAGGAAATTTACTGTGAAGAAACTAGGCAAAATTATACCAATTTTTAAAAATTTCATTTTAGCAAAAGTTTGTGATAATATATGGGTTAGCTGTAATTATTTTAAAACATTGAATATGTCTCTTAGAAGGAACCTATGTTTTTTTAATGTTATATGATGATTACATGATATGTATTTTTATTTATAAAAAATTATTTAACGCGCATTTGGAATTTTCTCCCAGTTATCAATTTTTGTAAACGTAATTTGTAAACCTTTTCTCAGCGAGAGTTAAATATAAATTGATATTGACAAAAAACTGTTAAAATGCTGAATTTTTTATTTGCATAGCAGCATTAAAATTCCTATATGTATTAGTTGACATTTAATATTTAAAAACATTAATGTGAAGTACAAAATTGTACTTCTGCTTAAGTTTAGTGAAATTGACAGAGAATTATCAATTATCCATAATAGTTCGTTAAAATGCGAAACCAATGTTTATAGACCACTCATTGTTAAATTGCTAGCAAATATAAATAAGCTTAGATATTTTTATTCAACTTTTAATTAGAGAGAGATAAATTATATTCAATCATAAGATATATGCTGTAATATTCCAATAAAGAAATATCTACGCCGTATCTTCCAACAAATGTTTTTGAATTGCTTAAACTATCATTTTTACATTTTAACTTTATTTTTTATGCTTGCTTAGTTTTTCGTAAATCACTATATTTGAATATCCAATACTAAAATCCTGACTTTAAATAAATTCATTTCGAATTTTTTTTTCTCCTGAAACGAAAATTGGAGCTTGAAAGCTCCATAACATCCGTGTTTCACTTTATGAACACTGGTGGCTTCCGAACAAATGGCAGACTATTGGTAATCAATAACTTTCGTCGGATTTCTCATTAGCAAAATATAAGACCTTCGCTCCTCTCCAGCAGAATTATTTCCTAATTTTAATTTCGACTCAAATAAACCGATGTCACAAAGCCGCAGCAAATACTCGAGATCAGTGAAACTTTTGGCGTTGGAAAAGCAACTTATGCAATCGACAACTTACATTCATCCCTAAAGAATTGCATCCTGGTAGGATTGTAATCAATAGTTGGAGTACAGTAACAAGTTTACCTGAAAGGCATTTTAATTAACATGAAAGATGATAGAAAATTTTGCATTGTGCAGTGAACTTTTGTAATAGTGTAAAGATATTTGAACCGAATAAATTATGAAAAAAGATTTATCATCTACACGAAAGATTTTTTGTGTAATTGAATATATTGTGTATTAAAAATCAATTAAATTATCATATATCTTAGTGCAAAAATTGAAAGCACATTAAAGTTTTGTAGTTAATAGTGAATTTTAATTAGTTTTGATAAAAAAAATATTGATATATTAAAGACTGTAAAAATATATGAAGCATATATAAAGGTATATTATTTGATTGTCACCTAAAATAATGATTTTTTACACAGATGTAATTATACCGGAACCTATACTCAAGAGTGAGTTTGATGCGATGAATCATGAAGGTGGGAATCGAATTCATGAGCCGAAGATCAGAACTCAATTTATTCAGCTGCGAAATAACAACGTCTCTCAAAATCAATTTATGGAATATTTTAGACACTTGTGATCGAAATAAAATGACACAGTGCTAGTGGGAAAAAAGGGCTAAATGCTCTGGCCTTCTGTTTAAGAGCTCGTGAGTTCGAATCCCATCCTGTGAATTGGGTGTTTGTGGGGGTTTGATCGACTCAACTTGTAGGTCTGTGCCTAGTTAGCTCTCTTGTGCTAAAAATATAACTGTTGAATGAGAAATAAATCAATAAACCAAGCAAAGAAAATAAGTTTTCTAAAGCGTTCTTTATAATTTCTTCTTACGTAGTTGAATATAGAGCGTTTAAAATTGTGTATTTAAATATCCAGTCTATTTATGAAGCAAGCAAAATTATATGTTGTGTGAATTATATATGTATCATAATTATGTGTTTGCTAAATTGTCCTTTGAAATAACTGTCAAAAATGGATATTTATGTTAGTCAAATTATAGTTATTAAATTATATAAATGTGTTTCTAGTCATATTTATTGCTGTACTGAATCTCACAGTTGTATTTTCTAAGGAAAGTAATTTAAATTCAGAACAAAGAGAAATTTGCAAGAGTGTAAAAGCAATAAATTCAGTCTCGAACCGTTTTGTAAACCAAATGAAGTACGTATGATGTTTCGCAAGAGACTTAACGTTGTAATTAATTTATTTGCTCACACCTTAAGCTATTTGATAATTCATTGTCTGTGAATACTTAATCGGAATTCTTTGTGTTTGTTTATATTACAAAACTAACAAAGGAAATTGAGAGTGTTTAATGTTAGTATGGAGGTAACATATTTTTGCGTTCGATAGGAAAACAGTAATTAGATGACCATTTTTCTGTATATTATTTTTGTCATTTTTCGATTTGAATTTTTATATAATAAGAAATAATCAAGTATTATAAAAATTACTATAAAATACACAGAAATTATCTTGACGTATTATACATTAAGCTTTCAACGTTTAATGTTTGTAAAATGTTTCAAAGTTTTGATGACAACACAGAGCAAAATTTGTTAACTTGTTTTAAATTTGTAGATGATAAAAATATATTAACTATCAATTCTCTCTATGACCATTAAATTTTTACTTAATGTAGATTATTTTTTCCTGTTTTGACTTGTCAAAATTTCTGCAAATGCGTAAAATGTGTATAATGGTCAGTTTCAATGCATTCAGAATCAATTTATATTTATTTAGATGTGTTTCTATAGTTTAAATTTTAATTCTCGGACATCACTGTATTAAATGTTTTGAATATTGTAATCTTGGTTGATTTCGGTTTCGCACTTCGGAAAAGATTCGAATAAAATTTAGTTAATTTGCGAAAATTGTGAAAATTTGACTGCTTGGGAAATAAAAAATGTGAAAGGCTAAAAGTACATGAAAATCAGCATTTATCATATATTGCATTTAGATTTTAAAAATATTTTGATAATTGCTTTACTAATTTTTAAAAAAATGGGCTTTCAGTAATCATTCCGAGTGTTTAATGTAGCTTCAAAGCCCATGAATGAATTCAACTGGATCTATTTTCTCAACCTTTAAAATAATCAAATATCATAAATATTCTTATGTGAATGATATTTAATTTAAATATAAGAGAGTTGTTTGGTTGGAAATGTGGTTATATACTTTGTTGCCAGTTAAGAGAAAGTAAAAGTGGAATTTAGAATGCAATTTGTTATTTTACCAAACCAAATTTTTTCTCTATTTTTGCGTTGAACTTAAACAAATATAATTAAATTGATAAATTCTAAAATTTGAGAGTCTTAAATTAATCTAATTTAGTTAAATTACCATGCTTTTTTATAAATAAATATGTCATCAATTTGAAATAAAATCAATTCTTTTTTTTTTCCTAATAAAACTTAAACAATAGAGATAATTTAAAAAATATGCATTTAGAAAATAAGTTTGAAACTACCCTTTACTAACTGTATTGAAATATTGCTGTTTTTCAAAAATCTCGTAAAAATAATTTTCTAATTTTAACTGTGATAAATTTGGCGTATCGAAATTTGTTTTAAAATTGTATTTGAGAGTTATGTCACTGTCAAAGATTCAATATACTTTCACAAAAAAAGCAAAATGGCGAAGAGGATTTTTTTTTTTTTTTTTTAAAAAAAAAGAACCTCATCTGGGAAGGAAGACATTTCCCAACTTGCTTGAGGAATATTCCTTCCACGTGCTGCTTCCTTCCATTCTGAATGTTCATTCTATGAAAGTCGTATTGATTTTCGCACGCGGGAGAGTGGGTATTTTCCCGCGATTTCAGCCCCCTTGCCACCTCGAAATACGAGACCTGATTCTCGTTACGCGCCAAAACTCTCGCTAGGGTCGGGGTGCGAGAATAAGAATCGAGATGAGGTGGGGGGATAGGAATACGTAACATAAAGGTTATTTTAATGTGGCAGGTGAAGGAGCAGTGATGTTTCCTATAAGTAGAGAGAGAACCTTTTGAGTATTTTAAAGAAATTGCAATTCCCCGTATTAGGGTATGAAAGGGGACGGGGGAAAGAAAAAATCCCTCTCTAAGGTGTCGTGTAGGGAAATCTTCCCTACCTCCATCCGACTTGATCCTCATTCGAGACGTATCGGGTTATAGATTTTCATTCGTTTCATAAGAAAAAGGATTTTTTCAGATACAGTGTGTTAGGGAATGTTTTTAAAAACGCTTAATGGAGTGTCGGTTTTCCCTGCACCCATGGATTTGAGAAGATATTTTATTTATGTTGTTAATCCTAAGTCACGTGTAATTTAAGAGTAATATTAATCGATTGCTTTTCCTTTTTTTTTTTTTTTTTTTTGAAAGCTTCCTATACGTATTTTTAAAAAGCAAAAATATATTCAAAGATGGGGGAGCTTTTAAAATTATTGTACACCTCGTTTTTCATCTATGCTGTTCAAAGAAAGTAATCAATAAGATTAAAGAAATACTACACTGAAAATTTTTGCGATTTCATATTAATTAAAATGTATCCATTAATGTTAAATGAATTTCAAAAAACAAGTGGCCGTAACATTATTTTGTTTAAATAGTATATAATTTATTTTTAAAGTAAAATTTGCTTTTTTCTTATATTGTAATATAAGTTTGTAAAATTTTTTCGTTCTATTAAAAATTTTTTTTAGATTGGTTCCTTTTCAACGAAAACAAAATTTTTGAGCAATATTCTTTTTTTAATGGAACACTCTCGTTGGCTTATTTATTATGAAGATTACCTAGATTAATTTTCATTTGCTGTTGATTTCAATGTAAATAAGAGCACAAGATAGAATTTATAGGATTATGAAATTATTTTTGATCAAAATTCAGGCTCTTTTGAGTGATCGTTATTCGTTGTATTAAAGGGTTTTTTCCAAAAAACTTTTTAAAGGAATTAAATAGTTAGTTCTAAGTAAATAATTTTCTGTGGTTGAATTCAAGTATTACGATAAATTTAGAAAGCCTATTTTAATTGTTTTATAATTTAAGAACTTTGCTGATGGTTTCTAATTACCTGAAAAAATTAACTAGAATCATTCTCAGTTAAAAGTGAGATAATTCAAGTTTGAAGCTACATAGATTTTTAATGATGCTACTTGAAATAGACAACAAGACGATTATTAAATTTTTTGAATAATAATTACTCAAATAAATGTTTAAGAGGAAACACATGTTGTTTAATTTTTGTTTAATATTCCGTTATGTTGTTGTTGTCATGTGCCAGCTAGGCTGGCATTATGGGGTGTGCTGCTCCACTTTTCCAACTGATCCATATTAATTAGGTGTGGAGTCGAACTTCCTCAGTATACACATGCCATAGTATATTTATAGGGTAGGCAACCATTAACAACCCATTTATACATGGAGAGGACAAAGGCATGATAGATAAAGAGAGAAAGTGCATCCCTGCTCAAACCGGGATTCGAGCCCAGGAACTCCTTATCCGCAGTCAGGCACGCCGACCACTAGACAAGTTGTGTGGCAATATTCAGTTATAAAATTAATAAAATGCAAAAAAAGTTAATTAAATATGCTCACATATATATCTTTATGATGCTAATAATGCAAATTTTAGTACATGATAAGTATTAAAAAATTATTCATTCTACAAATTTGTTTTAAGTAATCTCCAATAAATTGATCCTACATGGTTTATTTTAAGACTATTCGATGAATTGTTGCAGTTTGAAGTATTTAACAAAGTATTCCTTTAATTGAAGAAAGCTGAAAAATTATACTTTTTGTAAATTAAAAAAAAAAAAAAATTGAATATTAGGTAATATTAACAGTTATAAATGTTATTATGTGTTCAGAATTATTATTTTTGCTAAAATTTATACACAACCTTAACTTTATTGAAATAGAAAAATATTATCTTATATTAATTTATAATCAAAATTATTCAGTACAAACATGCTTTAAGAAATGGTACAATTTTGATTTCTTTTATTGATATGGTAATATCTAATGAAATCACTAGGAATGTGTATCACACAATAGTTTTCATTTTAGGCATTTTTTAAAAATTATATCAAATGAATTTTCATTATTATTAATGTAAGAGAAATTTAATTAAAATCATTTAAATCTTATATTTAAATGAAAAAGAGTTTTAAGCTTAAGTAATATTTATTTTTACTATAATTTATATAGAATTACGAATACATTACTGTATAGTTAGAGAATGATATCTCTATATTATAATTTATGTATAAAGAATGATATCACTATGTAATAACTTAATAAAAAAAACTATTTTCTCTATTTCATTGAGGAGAAATTTGGTGTACATGATCCTTATTAAAAATGGATTCTGAGAAAAAACAAATAATTTCTTTTATACAAACAAAACTTAAATTCAAGAGTAACTTCATTAATAACTTTAATATAATATTTCTAGAAAATAATTATTTCACTAAATTTTTTTTATATAACAATTCCCTATAACATCTTTTAAATCTTATTTTTAATGTATCAAAACAAAATTAAGCACTAGGCATTTTTGAAAGTAATATTTTATCTTTTTTGTAAAATAATGTGCAATGAATTTTAATTTTATTTAATTACATCATTACTAAGTATTTAATATTAATTATTATAAACATCATAACAAATTACAGTAGAAGGAATTTCATTTTGCTTAGAATGAAATAAATGTAATCGATTTCTACATTCTTATTCATTGAAAATACCTTATTACATTTAGTCCAATATTTTCTTTTATAAATAAATCTGATTTACTAGTAGTGTTTGACAATCATATTATTTTACCCAATTTGCGGAGATATTTTTAAATCACGAATTATTAATGTAAATATTAATTATTTGCATAATTAAAGTTAAAATTAAATTTGTTTGTATAAAATTCACTCTCTCAACAAATAAAAATAACAATGAGTAAAATCACTCAAAGCTCAAAATTCTTCACTAAATTCTATTTTTCCTAAGCAATCAGTATTATAAAAATAAAACAATAAAATATCTATGAATCAAAATTATAAATTGAATCTTATATATTTGTAAATTGAAAAAAATAAATGCCTGGATGCTCAAACTTTCTGCATATAATAATTATGGAAAAAATATCATGATAAATCTCATTTATTACTAGTTTCATTTTAATAAATATATCATGCAATAGATTTTAATGTATCAGTTTTTCAGAAGAAATATTAACAACTTTTAAATTTCTATAATTTCATATTTACATTTCCTAAAAAAATTATTTAAAAAAAAAAAAACAAGTAATAAGAAACGAAATCTGAAAAAAATATCTTGCGTTTTTTAGTTTTATTTCCTGCGAAATATTAAGCTACAGTTGAAAGATAAAATAGAAAAAATATCAAGTGGTAAACAATAAAAAAATTTCTAGTTTTAATGAGATAAAATGAAAAAATTATAATTAAGAAAGATTTGTAAGAATAAAATGAAAATAAAAAAAGTTTAATGAGATAATTCTAAAAATTATTTCAGAAAAAAAAATATGTAATAGTACTATAAAGTAAGAGTAAGGTGAATAAAACTTAAAATCACTTCACAGTAAATAAATATATTTTAAAACGTGAGTGATTTCTTAGAAAAACTTACACATTTAAAAATTACGATTAATGTATTAATATATATAATTAGGTATTTACAAATAAATTTCAATATTATAAATATCATACAATAAATTCAACTTTGTAATATAATTTTGCAAATTTTAAAATAAAATGTTTTTGAACATAAAGAATATACTAAAAGAAATGAATATATTGAATCTTATTTGCTCTCTGTATTTACAAATATATACATAAATATAATAATCATAAATAAATTTACGTTTTGTTAAATATATATAAATATTTTTATTTGATTAAAAATTTAGTCAAACTAATTTTATTAAGTAGTAAAATAAGTAATTTGCTAATATATTTTATAACAGGAGATATGTGTATATTAAGCCAATAATTTGTAAATGTATTTTCTAAAATTCAGTGTGGTTTTAAGATGTTTTTATGAAACATGTACTTAATAAAGAAGATTTTTAAATGTAACTCTTTTAAATAAATTTTTGTATTTATTTAAAAGAATTGTAATTACTTAGAAAATTACATAGAGTAATAAATAAATATTGTTTAACTTTTTTTTACATTGTTTAAACATATATTTCAATATTTCTGTTTAAAAATAAATTCAAAATGAATAAATTTTTATTAATTGTTATTTTATTGATTGAATAATATATATATATATATATATATATATATATATATATATATATATATATATATATATATATATATATATATATATATATATATATATATATATATATATATATATATATATATATATTAATCCATCCATACATTATATTGCCATACATATACATTCTTTGATTAAACAGAGACTTGAATAAAAAGTTGGTGTACTTGTTTAAAATAAATTTATTAATTTTACATTTTATTGAGTTCTTCTAGTTAAAAACTGTTGGTCCAAAATAGTCATAATTTGATTTAGGAATTCCTTTCCAGAATTGAGTATTGATAATATATATTTTTTATGATAACTTTCATTATATATAGCTATACAATTAATTTATTATTGATTATAAATATTTTCAGTTAGTGAATACTTTCCACCTTTTAACCAAAATCATTAATCGAGTTCAATTATTAAATTTAATGCAATTTTGGACAAGATTTCAACATATTTGTATTATTATTTTACGCATTATACATAAATAAATGATAATGCTATTTATCCAAAGTAATGAACATTTTTTAATGACCTTAATAATGGATCATATGATCAAGATTTTCATCATTTAACGGTGTAATGTTAAAACTTGTTTCGTATGTAAATCATTTACTTGCTTTTAGTAATTTAAAAGATTATGAATTTCCCCGGAGGGAATTTAGAACTCGTTATTAAGATTTTATTTCCACTTTAATGAGATTATATAATATGAAATAATTGTGGATAAATCTTTGCTATTATTTTAGAAAACTGCAGTTTGATATTTATTATCTTCTACACTTTTTTAATATTTGAAAAATCATTTTTAATTTCTTTTAGCTCAAAAATAGTTTTACTGATTAAAAGTTCTCATGAATTTTTTTGTTAATTGAAAGTAAATTTGAAGGGAGAATGTTTCTAATCTTTAAAAATAATTTAATTATAAGATTTAAAAGTTTCATGAAGAATGACAGCTTACTTTTGCTGTAACCAATCATAAAATGCTCTTTCTCGTGATATCATGAACTAATATGATTGTGGAAGTCCTTAAACGAGTGATTGGAACTGAGCCTTAGCACCTGCTTTTATATTTCATAAATCACGAATGCATGATCCCACGCAAGTTAACACTTATATCATGGGTTCCTTTAATAGCTCTGAGTCAGATAATTATGTTGCACATAATCAAGTATAAAAATGTAGATGGAACTGGGAATTACAGTTGGAAGATTAGGAAAAATGCATAATTTGATAACAAGTATAAACGCCTCTTCTTTTAAAACATTTAAAATTTGATACATTATGAAGTAGGAACTGAAAAAATTGAAGTTATTCGAATCTGATTAAAAAGATATTGCTTTCGTTTTAGATCCTTGATCAAGTAAAAATGAAATAATAAAATTTTTGAGGACTCAAAATAATTATTTCATTTATGTTTTTGATAAATACTGATTATATAACTTCACGGTTTTGTTAAAGAAATATAAATAGGTATGTATTTAATATGAAATAATCAAGTTTAGATTTTATTTGTAGGTAATTGTATTTATCTTTAAATATGAAAAAAGTACGAAATGATACAGTGATATTTTTTTAATTAAAAAAACCAAATTGGAAAAATTAAGAAATTTAAATTTTATACATATTCTCAGTAGGAATAAAAATGGCGCTTACATATTTTATAATTATTTCTGCGCTTTCTATAATAGAATTTCTGCTATTTCTGATGATTAATATTTTAACAAAACTTTAAATCATTTCAAAACGCTAATTCGATTTTTTTTTCAGATTCTTTATACATTAAAAGCGTAAAGGGATAATTTTTAAAAACAATAATTTTACACCAAAACATGTTTTAGAATATGAGAAAACTATTGAAAATATCGTTTCGATTGTAAACATATGAGATAAAAATTAAAATTACTGCATGGCTTAATATCTTCATTTCCTTTACAAAAGTCAATACAAAAGTAACACTCAGATGAAGTGCTTTTCACTAGAATGAAATTTGCTACAAAATCATTATAAGAGAATTATATTAAAATATTAACAGAATACTTGAGAAAAGTGTGGTTAATTTTCATTTTAAATGAGAATTTTTAAATGATTAAAATCTCTTACTTACTTCGTCAAAATGTATACACAAAACTTATATGTGAATATCTATATTGTTTGAAAGTTCCTACAAGAAAAATTTCCGAAACGCCTACAATTATATTAGAGTATTTATTGCAACAAATAAAATGCCTTGCCCTTTAAGCGTTTGATTATGTAAGTTTACGAGACTATTATAAATTTTATCAATAATAAGGCATTTTTAAGCAATAAAATAAAACGTATATGTGCTTCTAATATGTATACCAAGTTACAATTTTATTAAAAGTTTCAGATATCTCCCGTGGCGAATATTGTTAAGTATTTCGCATTTGATTTTCTTATGATAAAATTGACATTTTATAAACTGCTTATTTATTTCTTTTAGGATGTCGCGGCAAAATCGTGCTGTACAGCCGACATCAACACCTTCTACTAGTGAAGCAGCGGGCGGGGGCGCCGGTATTCCGGTACCAGTAGTGCAACAGGCACAACAATACCTAGAGGACAATATCAAAGCATGGATGGATCCGCCTCCTCACTCAACACAGAGCAGAGAAGAGGTGAATAAATATGTATTAATATATAAAACTACAAATATACACATCACGTTATTATTTTTTTCATTTTTATCTAACTTTATCAACTTTATTATTTATTTTTTATTTTCTAAATTACATAGAGTTTAATTTAATATTTCTTTCACTCTCCATTAAATAATATAAAGTACTTAGTTTTTATGATTAATTAGATTTAAATCATGAGATTTAATGCTAATTAATCATTACATTAATGACCTTAAAATAAAGCAAAGAAATGAAAAAATTAACGCCTTAAATCAGATACTTCAATATTCATCTTAGTTGTTGGATGTCTTAAAGGAGTGAAATGGGATGAATTTTATAAAATTATCATCAGTTTTATACTTTACGGTGATTTCACATTCATGCTTCCTTGGAGTATGCATTAAATAGTATTAGAATTAATAAAATAGAAAATATGATAGGGAAATGTACACGAAAGGAAAAAAAAGAAAGACTACATCATTAAAGCATAGAAGTTATGTCGTTCAGTTTAACCTTATAACAGCTGGAAACGTGAAAATGATTTTTTTTCAAATTGGAATGATAAATATTGTTTTAAATAAAAATTAATTGATAAAATATCATAAATTACAAAGTTTTACAAAAGAATTTTGGTCTTATGAAAGAAAAAAAGATATTTCAGAAACTACTGTAAAATATTTGAATAACCAATGTGTTGTTCAAGTATAACTCCTGCTTTCCAGGGTTTTTTATAACTAGTGGACTAAATTCTCATCCACAACATAGAACCCACATAGAATTTCTAAGTACCGTACCAGATATGCATTCCAGAAGCAAAAAGGGAATAATCATCTCCTATTGTTCAATATGTCCGGGAACAAAATACGAACCATCTGTTCCGAAAAGTAAGAGCCCATTGCTTGATATGAACCTCAGTTGGTAAGATAGGAGTATTGAAAGATTAGAAGGAATCCAAATGCCAAATTCTGATGATTTAGTTTGATAAACACTTCATTAGAAAACTAGTAAAAAATACGTTTTTATTTATAATCTAATTTTATATTCCATTCTTTTAAATTTACTTATTTTCAATTTGGTAATAATGATGAATATTTGTTCTTTAAGAAAAAATGAAATGTTATTTTTATTTATCAAGACTACTATTACTTGTCAAATATATTGAATTATTGGTTATATTTTCTACAAACTAATAAAAGCAAAACATAAACATCAAATCGAATTTGAATAAAGAAGTGTAAAATCTAGAAAAATTTATATTTATCAAAATAATGTTTTCTTTTTGCCATCTCTAGTTGACCTTATATAAATTATGGTAATTATCATAGTTACATTTTCAACAAGACAAGTTTTATGTTTTTAGCAAATAAGTCATTATGATTATATTTTAATACTGACAGTAAAATCATTAATAGGAAAAAATTATCAAGAAAAATTATTTTTTATTATAAACATTTAGTATTATAATTTTACAATTACGATTACTATTTTACACACCACATTGTATTTAAGCAATTGTTGGATTTGGTGCATTGCGTTTTCTAAAATTATTCATTTTATATAAAATCATTTTTTTACGTAAAATACAATTGTAAAATTTAATCTCAATTATTTAAGTATATCAGAGAGTTTATCAAGTATTTTGATTAAAACTATTCCAAATAAACAGAAATAGTTATACGTAATGCAGTCAGTTTACCGCTTATTATATCATTGTAGGACCATGCTTCCAGAAATATTTTCTAATTATGGCTATTTTGTGGATTTGTACTTGTTTATACTAAAAATAAAATTATATAAAAAATAATACCATAATTTATTTTCTTCCCACACTTTTAAATTTGAATTAGAAATGAGGCATGTTTCATATTTTTTTAAACTTAAATTAAAATCTAACATTTTTCAAAATCATAATCTGCGATAATGTTTCGAACACAAGCAAAATAAGAGAAACGTATGCAGTAACACACAATTTTTACAGTTAATTAATTTTACAGTTTTTAATTTTACAGAATTATACTTATTCGGAACATTCTAATATATGTGATTACATTTGGAATTTCAGAAATAAAGATATGCTAAAATGCAAAATATAATAAACAAAATGTTTTGAGGGAAACATTAGAATCGTGATATCATTTTTTGAAGTATTACATAATTTTATTACAAAAAATGAAATTTATTATTGAGACAATCAACTTAATGAAAATTATTTATACTATTTTGATCTATTAAATAAAGACAACTATAATTTCATAAATATTAAAAACGTTCGCAAAAAATAATGTACCCTTTGAATAATTTTAATTAAATAAATCTATAAATAATTCTAATAGTGTAATTCTAATGGTTACTTGAATTAACTCCTTATTAATAAGCAAATACTTATTAATAACGAGTTAATTCAAAATCAAATTCAAATATATTGTACAAAAATCATGTAGGTGTTGATATTGCTTACACTGAATTAAGTAATTGTTTTTAGAAAATTTTACATTATTAAATTTTTTTTCAGTTCAAAGTTATATTATCAATGAATAATATAAAAATCTTTATAATTATTTTCATTTAAAATTTTCTGGCTTACAAGCATAAAATGCTAAAAGAGCTTTTTATTGCATTGATATACCCTTAATTTAAGTAAACATTTCTTAGAAAGCCAACAATTTTCAACATAATATTTTAATAAAAACGAAATTTTGCTTATTTTTCAACTATTTCATAAATTTTACTCTATTTTTATTTAGAACCCTTCTTTTTATTCCACACGTTCATTTTAGGAAAAATTCCATCGAAACAAACGCTCATAAAAATCATGTCGTTTCTTTTACTTTTCAACTAAATCAAAGCGAACGAGGAAAATAAAAAAAAAAGAGAGAGAGAGAGAGAAGCAAGCCTCATTCTCTCTCTATATGTTTGATCAGGATAAGCTTCATTCCTATTCTCCTGGCGAACTGGAGAAAAAATAAAATTTCCCCTTCGATAACGTGAAACTGATTTTAGCTTTTCCTGTTTCAGTACGAAAAAATACTGAATCAGCTCATATAAGGAAAACCTTTATGCGTCTATAACTATCTGAAAAGAAAAGTTCTAAATGGGAACAGGGCGCTCTGTTTTTTTTTTTTTTTAACGAAAATTTATGAAATCCGTAGAAATAATAAAGATATATTGTGATTATTCGATAGTCTTAAAGAATAATAGTTGAAGTGCAAGAGCTCGTAAAAACAGATCTGAAGTCATAAATCTACGTAGCATATACTGTTTCAATATTTTCTCTTTTAGTTTTTGAAGCATTTTATTCTTTAACAATTCTTACAAAAAGAGAAGAATGGCGCAAATTAGTTTTATCCTAGATAGATTTTCTAATAAAAGTTTGATTAATATGATATTTATATGAATCAGTATCAGTCTCTCTTGTGTAAAATGTTTAGCAATAAGTATTAAATATTACATAATACTGTCGTATACATTTCATTCCTTTACTTGTTTTTATGCGACCTTAATAGTTTTAATGTTAAAATGTCAGATACTATAAACTATGCAATTAAATTTGCTACATATTATCCTCTATAAATTTATACAGCTTTATGTACCATTTGAAGTAGTTTACTATTATTTAGCTACAATTTATATATAAATTACCAATAGCTTTTTACAGTTTATATTGTAGAGTTTATAATTATTATTTTATTTTTTTTCTGATACACACAAATGTTGTTATTACACACATATATTTATTATGACATTCTTTATATTATATCTGCCGTTATACATAAATTATAAATTCTCACTATTTTATCACATTCCTAAATTTATATTCACAAATATGAGACATTATGAAGTATAACAAGTTTTTAATGTGATTTATTATAATATTAGTTCTTTGTCTCTTGTTAAAAAAAATGTGTTTTTAAAGTTAGATGTAAAATTCATTAAACAATAAAACATATTATATTATCATGTTAAAAAAGCACTACGTAAAATAACAAAAACATATGATTTTTAGACAATAGAAATACTTCACATATTGGATTGTCATTCATATTTTATCATATCATTCATATTTATCACTGATTTAAAAAATTCATCAATATTTTAAAAAAATTTAAATTAATAGAAACATTTTTTTGAAAAATTGGGAACAAATATTTAATTGTAAATAAGGGACTTTCATTAAGAAATCAAGAATTATAAAAATATAATAATTTTTATATCATATATAGTACATAAGCACGAAAAAACTAAATGCATTATATTACGTAATATATTTTGTTAAATAAAAGGAGTTCCCCAAGATAGTTTATTTATATGGAATTTATTGAGTACAGTTAAATAATTCAAAAGCACTTTGACAGATTTAAGGAATGTAAATTCAAAACTAATATTTATATTATTTCTTTTTATAAATTTTATTATATAACAAAAATAATTTTATTAATGCTTTAAATATATGAGTTCAAATATACAAAAATAAGTTTATAATTGTTACTTGAACTGGAAAATAATATTCATGGCAGATTTTGTTATATAATTATATTTCTCAATACACTTAAGGAAAAATATCATCTTCACAATGAAATATTAAAATACAATAATTGTTGCGAACTCCTCATCCATGAATGCTTAACACCATAAATTAAAGAATAGTGCGAAGAAACCTACCTCTGACGACAAAGACAGCAAAACATAATAAGTAGTGGAAATTCGTAATGACATTCTTGTTACTTTGTAATTAGGGAAAGCGAGATTGCGTTGCTTAGAAGACTTATTTATTTCCCGCACTAAGCTAATAAAAATATTTCACCGGCAGATATCATTACAGGCCAAGAGAATAGCGACAGACTCGATACTTAAAAATTAACTCAAACCGTCAGTTTATCCTTTCATGGATTTTAGTACTTCGACTTCTCGAAAATTGACGTCGATTCTTCGAATTCCCTAATAACACTTTAATGCTGTCTGACTGCATTTTCTGTAGCATTAAGAAGCGCACATTTCAAAGTGGAAAGAAGGAATCATAAATAGGTGAGTAATTATCTTTTGCTCAGCGCTCCCGAGAAATTCTTTTGAGTATTTCGGGAGAAAAGAATAGAATTGAAAAAGACTACTTAGAAGGCAATAAAAATGATGCGATTGACAAATTATTGTATCAAATATGAAAATATGATTCATTAAACTAACAACAGATTTGTGGTGCATCTTGAAAAATAGTTTATATATATGTATCTATATATACTATTAAAAGGTCTGTGAGTGTATAGAATGAAATATATCTGAATGGGTATGTTAAGCCACCTAGTGCATCTAGAATAATTAGTATTTGGTAATTACCGCTGCGTAACCTTTTAATACTACTCAAACTATAATAATAAGAAGAAATTCATGTTTAATTTATAATCTTTTCTGAATGTTAAAAACATTTTAACATTTCTTATCTATACAACTATTTTTTTTAAATTTATTTGAAATTTATGTGTTTTATATTGTAGTTATTAGTTCAAAATGAACTGTCGTGTTGATCATAAATTGTAAATTATTTTACATGATAGAAAATGTAATGGCAACGTATTCTGTTCAAATGACTGAGAATTATTTCAAATCAGAGTGTTGAACAGTACTATATATTATGATTCATATCTCAATAAATGTACATTTCGTTACAACCTTGTTACAGTTATATTAAAATGAAAATTGACAACTGACATCTAATCTTAAAATTCTTTGAAAATTTAATTAAAATGTAATCTGAATTACAACTATATATTAATTTATCGATGCAATGGGGAAGCTCCTCATTTATATTTATAAATATTACTAACTATACCCAGAAATATAATAAGAATTTTGTTTTTTTATAACTGGAATAGAGTATAAAATACTTACAGCTCAAATTCTATCAGAGAAGCATTAAAAGACAAATAAAACAGTTCAAAATTGTTACTATATTGATTAAAATACGTTCCAGCACGGTACACAAAGTGCCTAAAGTAAATTACATATCTCACCTCAAAAGCTTTTTCCATCCATTGAATCTTTTATTCCACTTATCCCATGTGACCACTCCAAAAAAAGGAAGAGGAGGAAAAAGTCCCACAGACTAGAATCCCCTTTTGTAGATATTTTTTTCTCGGTTAGTGAAGATAAATAGCCTAGATAGAGAGATGTGGAGTTGCGCGCGAAGTTAAGCTGCGGCTATTTGCTTTGGTGGGAAAAGTGCCGCTTGCTGTCTGTTCTAACAATTCTACTCTCTTCTATGTCCATCTTAGTTCCGTGTTAAACTGTTGACTTTCAACAGCTGCGGCAGCCGCTCCCGCAAGATGGGATTGTTGGTTGAATTCTCATGCCACAATTTAATGATTATAGGGCATGTTAAAGCAGGAATTACTCACTAATTCCACAAGTTCCTCAATTCTATTTTATTTATTATTCCTTTGTGAAAATAATTTATTGTTTTTTTGTGTTAAATTCTTATTCATATCAGTTAATTATAAATTTAATCAACGATAACCTTCCTAAATATAATTCATTAAATATAATAAATTATCGTTTAATTGGTGACTCGTAATTATCTTTATTAACTGATTATTTCCAGTGTCCAAATAGTATTTATGCCTATACATATTACACAATGCATTATATTATATATTGTGCTAAGCCGACCGATGGCTGAGTAGTTAGCGCTCCTGAGTTTTGGGGTCCAAGTTCCAATCCCGGTTTGAGCATTGATGTTACTTTCCTTCTCTGTTCTCTCTGTCCTTTCTTTTGTGATGATGTATGAATGTGGCCCACCCTATAAACGGGCTTATGGTGGTATGACGCGGGCAACGCTAATCGCCTCCGTGACTTCACAGGTGCCCCTTGGGTAACGACAAATGAGTAGCATTCTCTGGCCTTGTTGTGGCAAATGTTTTTCCACCATTGTACCCGTCGTTGGAAAAAATATATTGTACTAATTACAGTATATTTGTATATTTATTGTATTATACTTTTCCCAATTCCAAAAATTTAATTCTTATATTTACTGTGATATACATGACAAAAAATACCGAAGGATATGCCACAAGGTTTGAATATTTAAAAACATCTCCTGAATTTAATAAATGTTACTTGGGAATCTTTCCATTTGTATTAAAATTTCTTTGAAAAATGTGCTTGAATTTTTTGTTAACTATTTTATTTTATTGCAACCAAATAAAAATTTAAGGCAAAGAAATTTATAAGGTTCAATGTTTATTATAAAATAAAATAATTATTACTGATTTATTGTGTGATATAATTTCAGAAGTATTTTAGTCTTATTTAGAAAATAAGGCAAAAATTCTTACGAACCAGATAGAAATGTTTCACCAATAACACCAACAAGATTCATCAAAAATTAAAAACACTTTGTTAGTAGATCTCTGAAATAAATATTTTTATTTCTGAGCATATCAATATTTTTATGAACTCTTTCCACATATAAAAACTACTCAATTTATTCATAAAATAATTCCCTAAATTGGTAAAAAGTGTCACATATAAGCTTAACATATCGTAAAATATTCACCAAAAAAATAAAATTCTCGGAATCTCGTATATACTTACTAAGGAAAACATTAAGTACCATAAGTATTTTTGTACACCAGCTTTAATCGTATCATTTATTTATAAAAAGTTGTTTATATTATGCACAGTTTTTTTATTTACATTTTGTCATAATGAGAAATCAATATTTTTATGATTATTTCGAATTATTAATATTATAATGTAAACTATATTAAGTTTAAAAATAGAATTATATAGTTCTAGCTTGCTGTTTTTCTTACATTATTTTTTGCACAGAATAAATAAAAACTTTATCAATGTCCATTATTTTATTCTAGAAATAAATTATGTCAATGTTGTTTTGTTTTTAGTAAGTATTGTTGGTATTATTCAAAGCCTTTTTTTTTTATTATAAACTTTAGCAGTTGATAATTCTGGGCTCTTCCAATAAGACCAAGTGATGACATTCGAATCGAAAGAGTTGCCATCAATTGAATCTCTGCCGAAACCCTATCTACACTCCTGAATCTAAGTAATCAAAGTAATCCCTATAGCTAAGAAACGCTACTGACATCTTTAGGACAAAAAAAAATCCCAGGCATTTTGCTTACACATACGTGTCCGATGTGGTCTGGAGACATTCATACTCTTTCTCTTATTTTTTTCTCTTTTCTTTTTCCTTATCCTGTTTTCCTGATCTTAATTAAACAATCGATCCTGACGATGAGAGAGTATAAGAATCTAAAGGGACGATTTTATTATATACATCTAGAGAGACTGCAGAACATGGTATCGTTCCAAAGACTGAAAATGTTTACTGCGATTAGATTGGATTGAGCAATTTTCCTTTGTGACGAAGAATGGGTTTCTATTGTTTCATGGTTTAAAGATAAAAGGAGTGAATGGAATTTCGATTTTCTGTTCAGTTTGAATTAGAAGCTAAATGGAATTTTCTTATTGGAGTCTTAAGTAATTAAACAGGCATAATTTGAATTACTAGTCCTCCCTTTGTGCCTTATTTTAAATACATTTCGAACTTTTAAGCTAGTAATTAAATTACGGCAATTGAATCATAGATTTCTTAAGGAAGAAGTGTAATGTATTTTCTTCTCTTTGTTCCAAATTCATTATCGTTATGTAATGAAATCAAAGCAAAAATGTTTCTATATGGTACTGTTATAAATTATGAAATTATTTTCGACACTATAAAGTTTTCACATTTTTTTATAATAACTTATATTCACTGAGTTGAAAATAATAAACTGTAATTAAAATTCTTTTTGCCACCTATTTATTCCAAATTTTTTTTAGTCAGTTTTTATTTAAATTTTAGTTTAACTTTCACATGTAACCAAGTTAACACTGGTGTATTTCTACTATTGTAATGACCTAGGATTTTTAAGATTTTAAAGAAGAAAAAGAACATATAAAGAAATGAATGGTTAAACCTTACATGATTTAATAAAAGGATTTAAATTTTTTCTGAGTTGAGAGAGTTTCATTTTAACAACACTGCGTTGCTATATGCCATGGTTTCAAATGCAGGCAGTTATATATTTGGAATAGTGGTTCCAAAATTTGATGAGTGAATGTACATTCAACTATTTACTTATGCCACTTTGAGATCACTATCCTAAAGTCATACGATTAAAATCTGATTTCAGCTATTATACTAACAATTTCATGTACGGACATTTACTTTTTTAATATATTACATTTTCTTAATCTTATAGGTCTTAAATAGTTTCTTAAATGGGTAGAAATAATGTCCTCAATGTTACTGGTGACTAACGAACAAAAAATTAAACAGCATAGAAAATTTAATAGGTTGAAGGATAAAATTACTTAATCTGTTAATTAAAATGCCAATAAAATAGCAGGCAAATTTAAAAAAAAGACAGTAAAACGAATAAAATTTGTTATCAACCATGAAAAGTTCAAATTATTCCTTTAAAACACAATTTAAAATTACGGTTCAAATGTGATAAATTTTAGAATTTTGTATTATTTTATTAAGTATTAATTTATTTATATTTATGTATTACTTATATATATATATATATATATATATATATATAATATAAAATAATTGTAACATGTTCCTTTGCACAACATAATTTATAAGCTGTAACAATTTTTAGTATGTAGTTATTTATGATGTCGTCACATAAAATCTTTTTTTTTTTAAACCTAGTACAAGAAAACGGTTTGTGTGAATTGTTATAATTGTAAAGAAGCTTATATATAAATGTAAAATGTTATCTAAATATTTAATAAATTTATTCAAAAATACTTTTATACATTTATATAAATTTCATCGAAAATAAAAATATAATTTTACCTTAAAAATGACACTAAGTTAAAAAATAAACAAAAAATGCGGGTAAAGAAATAAATGTTCACATATTTGTTACTGCAATTCAATAACCATAAAAATATAATTCCTAGAAAAGGTATTGTTGTATTTATTATTTTTCTCAAATAACGCATGTTTTTTTTTTAAAAAAAATTTCTATTTTCTTTGATATTTTCAATTTTTTATGAATAATGTCTTAATTTTAAACTGAAGCAGAATATATCTAACAGTATTATACAATATTGCTGATTATGGTATTTTATTAATTATTAATGATTTAGGTTATTCATTAAGTTTTAATTAAATTATCGATATAATTTGAGTGGTACATTAAAGTGAACTTGCTTACTAGAAACGTGTATATTTTCACGGATTACCTTCATTCTATGTTTTTTCCATAAATTCGCATTTGGAATTCAGAAAGATCAACTTTATTTTAGAAATTGTGAAGGAAATTCTTTCTATCGCATTATTTTTGGTCTGTTAAAAAATGTTTATTCACAATGAATAAAGCAACTTAGCATACTTACTCTTATCTTTGACTTGAGTTTGTACATTTGTGGCACACTTATATGAGATATTTAAAATTACTTGTCTGTATGTCTTTCCCAATCCACTTTTAAGAAAAAGATAAGAGGATTATAAGAATTTGTTCGTATTATTCTTAACTTATGATAAAAATAAATAAGTTAGCTACATTATTCGTAGTATTGATATATCTTTTAGAAATCAAATTTAAATTTAAAAAATATTTTTCATTTGACCCATTTCCATCGATTTATTTAAAATAATTTCAAAAGCTCATTTAATAAGAATGTATTTATTATTTAGACACAAACCGAAATGACACTAAATCATCCATCTTTCATCGTTACACTGAAACCTTTATTGAAAACCACGTCATCATCTCTCTGGCTTCCATATCTCACTGCAAAAGTAATTGGTCTTCAGTCCTCTTCGACAAAGTCCTCTCAGATGGTGGAGTGACTTTTACTTCAGCAAGAATGAAGAAGAAAACAAATAGAGTGGGAGAATTACTTCCCTTCCACATATTTTGGGTTCCGAGGGACTTTTCAGAAGGCAGCAGATCCATCATTTTTCATATCGCCCCACCCCCATGATATGGATTTCAAGCCTTAGCAGGAGATCCTTTGGGATACATGGTGGAGATTAAGTTTAGACTTTGGAACAATAGTACTCCATTCTTTCACTTGATGTTGTTTTGTGATAGTATTTTCTTCGCCCCATTTCATCTTTGTCTCGATACTTTGTGTTTTTCAGTAACTATTTTCGGCAAGAATAATAAATGTACAACCGTAGGAATTGGTGATTGTTTCTGTTTTCATAAGTTTTTGATAAATATTTTGTTCACATTTGGAATATGGATGAAGCAATTTTCATGGTAAAATTGTGAAATGAATAATAAATTGACGACGAATAAAATATTTTTTGAAATAAATAAGTTCGAAAAATAATTTCATCATTCTCAAATATTAAAATTATAATAACTGTTGTAATAGTATAAATTCGAAGAAAAATCACAAGAACATGGGAATTAATTACATTGATGAATTCTGAATTTTTTAAACTAATTTTAATTCATTGATTTTAATCATTGTGGCTTTTATGAAAATGGTGACATTTTGGTTAATTTTGATGAATATAATCAAACACAGAACAGTTTGCGTAATCGTATTCATTAAATATCCTAATTTCATTGCTAAATTTTAAATGATTTGCGAATTTACAAATTTTCTGTACGGTTCTCGTATAATAGATTACTAACTGCTTTTATTGTGAAAAAAATGTTTTATTTTAATAGGCTATAGATTTCTATACCAAAACAAATAGGAAACTTTAAGGAAACTTAATAAATACCAAATTAAATCTTTTAATAAAATTGCCAATTTAATATGGTTTATCAGAATAAATAACATTTTAAACCCAGTTAAAACATAACATTTAGACCATCGGTTCTTAAATTTCCCGAATAGGCATTCTTAAGTATTCACTAATGAAATTTTGTATTTCATAAATCGTTTTAAATCCAAATAAAGATTTTCGATACAGATTTCTTATGAAATAATTTTTGATGAAAATACTCACAAAATTATTTTTTATTTAATGATAAAATATTTATTTATTGAAGTGACAATGATTCTCTTATGAATTTAAAGGGAAGTATACCATTTCTACTAAAATTTATATTTCAAGCATTTTTATAAATTTCTATATTTTAATTAAAGTTAATATATTTTATTTTATTAAATTTTTGTTTATTAAATTTTGACGAAAAATTTAATTATTTAAAAGAACTATTTTTAAAATAAAAAAAAAATAATAAACTATAACTTTAAGATTATCAACGTACTAAAAGTGAGATACCTGAAATATATTCATTGTGTTTAAAAAGAATGAAATCAGAAGTAAGATCCAAAAAATTTAAAGCGCATATGCTTATCCTAATCACAACATTTTATTAATTTCTCATAAAGTTCTGTTCAAGTATGATTCCCAGATTATAATAAAATATATTATTTTATTATAATTATATGTAAGCTGTTTATTAATGAATATAAGCTTTTTATTAAAGAAATTTTTCAAAGAATTATGTTATTTTTTTAAAAGCTCGTCTTCAATTGATGTTAAATATTTATAATTTAAAAATTTTACCACACTTTTAACATCAATTATTTTACATTGGGAATGTTTCTACAGCCAGTTAATTAGTCGTGTTTGTAACTTTCTTAAAATTAAATCAAGCTCAAAACTTTTCTATAAAATTTGATGACACTCGTGTTCAGACATCACTTTATGAGATAGCTTTTCTCTTTCAACCATTCTTTATAAAATTTTTCCTTTACCATACTTTGAAGCACAAAATACAATAATAAAACATAACACAATATTTTCTGGAGGAAAATTCTGATCGGATTAGATCCTACATGAAACTCAGTTGAATAGTTAAAATTGCTATGTGTTACATGGAGAAATGTTTCTTCAATCATCGAAAATATAAGTGGATCTTATTTATTGGTTTCCGAAATACAAAACAAATGACATTCGATAGTAAATTGTTTTGTTGAGCATTCTGAACCCACCAGCTTAAGGTATTGGGTACAATCGATTTGTAAATGCGTGCACTACCTCAAAACAAAATTTAACTGTCTATTAAAAATCTGACATTAGTATTAAGAGATATTTGCGAAAATTGATTGATATATAAGTTATATAGGACATATGTTTTTAATTTTTCAATATAGTTTGCTGAAATCATTAATGTTCATTCTTTAAATTATAAAAATGGTCATTAGCATGAAAGGATAATTATCGATTTTAATAAAGCTTAAGAAAAACATTAAATCAATTTACATCAAGGTAGCCATCAAATATTTGTCACTTATTGGTTTTATTTTGTTAGTTTCAAAATGATAAAAAGTCGTGATTAAACCTATTGGAAATGTTATGTAACTGACATACACTGTAATAAGCATTTTATTTCAATAGAAAACATCAATGACATTAACTATCCAAAGAAAGTAAAAAAAAATATTTATACTTGTAATGTATTACAGTTATAGTCATAGCTACTCGAGGACTCTAACTGTTAATTTGTAAACGTAAATTGTGCATAAAGATATTGTTTGTGGAAAGCTATATGCTTATAGTACAATTTATGCCCATGCAATATTCTTTGGTATGTTTTTAAATAGTTTTTTTTTTTTACAATTTTGCTTACTTCTTGATTGCTTGTGTTTGAAAAAATATTGATAAATAAAAACTTTCTAACAATATTTGAATATAATTCATAATAGAAAATCAGAACTATTTACGTTATAGCTTTTTTATGAGTATTGGAACACATTCCTAGTAGTTCAAAGCAATATTTGTTATATAACATTGGAAAATATTATTTTACAAAAAATTTTCAGATATCAATTATATTCAATTTGTAGCAGGTGTGGTATAAATGTCATCAAAATTCAATTTTATTTCCGACTTGGGCTTGTTTATAGAGTGTTAATTCAGAAATTTTCTTAGTTTTTCAACCTTGTTGAATATTTTGAAGATCGATTTGGCAAGGGTCTTATATTTGCCAAGCAAACAGATGAATTTTTAACTCACTGGATTTTAGTTCAACTTTTTTCTCATTCGATAACCGCTTAGAGTGCAGATGTTTATTGTCATTTGAAATAAACTTTAAACTGATGCTGATTTGATAATTTTGTAACATAGTGACTTAAATCAACTTAAAATTGTTTCCTGGTTTATTTTAAGTTGGCCAAATCGGCTTTTGTGTGTAAAGAGTGACCACAAACAATAAACGAATTAAACTAGTCAAAATAATATCTAAGTCAGAGTAACAACCTATTGATAAAACATAATAAGATTGCCTTCAATAAAAAGTAGTAATTCAAACTTATTAGTTAACTTTAATACGTATTTAAAACTTATTTATGGAATTATATATAACTTACTTTTTTAATACCTAACTTTTATATCATCATCAAAGTTATATGTATTTGGAAAATTCCTTTTTTTTTTTTTTTTTTTTTTTTTTAACTTGATTTTTGCAACGCATAGCTTACAGATATTTTAACAAATTTATTCTAATGTAAAAAACACTTGTAGAAAATGCAAAGAGAAAAATCCTAAAATATAAGTTTTAAAATGCTTTTAAAAATAGAGGAAGTCCTTTATATATATGTGAAGCTTTAATATTGTGAAACTGATTCGAATATATTCAGTTTAATTTTAATACTTTTTGATTCTATCAATCCTAAGAGCTTTAGGAGTTTTTTTGATTTTTTCTTTTATGAATGTTTTGCTTGAATCAACTGAATAATACTATAAATAAAAATTCGTTTAACTACTATTATTTAACAGCAGGTAATTCCTACAAAAGAATTAATTATAGGAAATTTTTTTTTTAAATTTTAATAAACTTCTTATATTGCTTCAAAATATTTGTTTGTTTTCTCCTTATTTTTAAGTTTATATTTTCACTTGATAGCCATATTGCACATAATTTTTATTGATTTTATAACTGATTTTAACTTAAAAGCATAGTTTGTAAAATGCACTTAATGAAATAGAATCAAACTAATAAACTTCAATTTATTTGCAATATCAAAGTATATATTTCCATAATATAACAAGTAATCAATTCAAACTTAGTTTTTCTAAATAATATCATTAGTTAACGATGAAATTCTTTTTTTAACTGTACCATAAAAATACTAATTTCTTCGACTGGCATAAATATATTTTTTCTGTTAATATATGATTTATTGGAAATTAAAATGATAATTGTTTTCTCAATAACATTAGTGCCAAAAAGACAACTTGTTTTTTGGACGTCAATTGTAAAATATTCACACAGACACAAAACGGGTAAAAGACTAACCTAGTTTTACATTCACTTTCCACCAATTATAATATTATCAGTTAAAGATACATTTCTTTTTTAAATTCATTTATAATAATAGTAATTTTAACGAGTCACATAAAAACATTTTTTTCCTATTATTGTTGTGCATATATGGATTATGCAAAAATAAAATAATGACTGATTTCTCAACATCAATTCAAAAAACGTCAACTGTAAAACTTCTATCACCGACACAAAACTGGTAAAAGACCAACCCAGTCCTCCATTCACTTTCCATCCAACATTTGAACCCAGCATCAGATTACCAAATATCTATCTCAGAATAAACGTCAACAACCAATAAAGGACGCTGATATTCATCTTAACTTCTGCGGAACTTTAAAAGACGATCCCTCCTTTTAACAATCCCAGGTATTTTCTGGGCGTCTTCCGAGATTAAAAGGCACGTGGGTAAATGTTGACACAGGGAGTAATGAAATTTCAAGAGGGTGGAAGGGAGTGTTGCTCGCGACGTTCAATATCCAACCAACCTCTTTTCCTTTTCCCTTGGGGACATGTGTAAAGGATAGAGAAGCAATTGCTTGGCGATATTGTTCCGAATTCTGCCAGCCAATCCAAGTTCGAGGCAAACTGGCCTGGTTTGTTACGATGATCCATTTTATTTCGAAAAGGTGCTTTTACATGGAAAGTGGCGTCAGTGTTAAGGCTACTGTTGGTGAGATATCTCAGAGAAGTGAAGGTTTAATGACGGGTTGTAAGAGCTTCCGCAAAGAGGACTAAGATTGCTGCATTTTAGAATTTAAAGTTATCTTTATCTCGAAATGGTAGCTTTAGAATAAAATGACTCTATTCAGTTTGTTGTTAGAATTTTCTGCATTTAAGGGAAATTAGTTGATGAGGGTTTACTGATCACACATTTGAAAGGTGCCATAAAATTTTTATTATTCTTTAATTAGTGAAATATTCTTCTTGGTGTATTTCGTCTTCGAATACCAATTTAATATTTGTAAGGAACTAATACATTATAAAAATCTCATTTTAATGTGGATTTTTATGCAACAAACAAACATTTAAATTCTACATTTTACTTTTATTAATTTGCAAACATCGTTTTTGTTCTATAATGCTAGTCATATAAATTATCTATTAAGTTCTTTCATTAAATAAAAAAAAAACTTTTATATGAAGATCGTTTGTATTGTTTTATAATAAAACTGATTATAGTGGCATAATTTGTTAAAAAAATTGAGTTGTAATAAGAATAATTTTATAAACTAGCAATTACGTGACTGAGCAAAAGTATTCCACTTCACTTAATTGCATATATATGATTGTTTTCACTGTATACTGGTCTTCACATCAATATTCTAAGGGACCAACATTATTATATAACTGCCACAACCCACTTTATTATATAACTGCCACAACCCACTTTATTATATAACTGCCAAATTGAAAAATATATCAGTGCAAGAATATATCGTCTTACTAAATTTTTATTTTGGTTTATATTTTTACTTTTAAAATGCTTATGTGAATTATACAAAATTACGGTAGATGAAAGACCTTTGAAGCTGTTAGTAAAATTAAAAAACTGAAAAATTACAAGAATATTTAAACAATAAATTTTTTATCAATTAAATTATGTTCTCGTACTACTTTAAAACCTTGTGCAACTCTGTAAAATATTATTTCATTCAATTTCTTATTGTTTTTATTGAAAACTTTTATTTTAACGACTGTATGAAAGTCTATTTTTATATTTTTTATCACTCTTAATCAATTCATATTTAGTTACAAAATCTTTTTTTCAATTTACTTTTTTATGTTTTAGCAAGTTGGATCTCAAATTTAAATTAATCTAACTAACTCCATGTCTTTTAAAAGTTCAAAAAGTATATTTATTTTGCTTTTAAAAGTAAGATTATAATTTTGTTCTTGCATTTGATGGATTAGCACTTCGATTCTACATACAATTAATATATGAGGCAACAAGATGATAGTGAGAATAATCATAATTTTTTGTCTCATCTGCCATAATGAAAAGTTAATAAAATTAATTTAATCAGCCAGAAAGAAATCAATTTTATTTTTAGTTAATTTTTTTCTATATAGAAGTAGATATTGCAATAATTTATAAGAGACAATATATATTATTTAACATGAATTTCTCTTCATAGTACTCTATATATTGGTAATATTATCTTCATTACTTTTTAATTAACAAGTACAATTGGGCAAAATTATAGTGCCAATATAAAATTATATTTACACAAATCTATCATTTATAGGATTGAAATTCATAATTTTTTAAAGCATAAAAGTTAAACTCAAAGAACACTCATTGAAAAAAATCCTTAAATTTTAAGCGTACAAAATGGTTGTGTATGGGCAAGATTCTCCCGCATTTCAACCGAAAACCAACATCGCATAAAAGATATGAAAACATTTTCGCAGGCATCCCCTCAGAATACGGTAATCCCCTTTTCCTCCAAAAGGCATTCGCAAAATGCTGGAAGCGGATCATCCTCACAACCTACAACTAGTTTTTTTTTTTACCTTCTTTTTCTACTTCAAAAAGTTTTTCTTACCCATGTTGTTGCCTCTTCGGGATATTTTTCCTGGTCCCCACCCACTCCGTACCCCTTTCCGTTCATTCAATATTGTACATTGTACCCCGGGCTTTCGTCGGGCCGAAAGGAAAGGAGGTATGCCATACCTTGTGGCTATCTCCATAAAAATAACATCGCTCCCTCGAAACGTAAAAAGCAATATGTTCGCATATCGAGAGAGAGAGAGAGATGCCATGGTATATATATTTCCTTTCTGCCTTGCTTATCCTATCCAGAAATGAAAGAAAGGTTTCTTTTTCTGTTACTTGGCTTAAGCCGTAATGGCATGGTTATAAAAACCACTCAATGTATGAACCTTCAGAAAAGGCGAACTTCTTTTCTCTTCTGTGGTGGGGTTATTTAATGGCTTTCGGCTTAAGGGGAAAAATACGGAAAGTGGAATAATATGAATTTTTTTTTCACGAGGTATTTTTGAGAAAATGAAATTTAATAGCTTATCCATATTTTGATTTTATACTTCAACTTAGTAATGGTAAAGATAACTTTTATGGATGATTCTATAAAAGTTATGGAAGACCATAGTTAAATATTTGAAACGATACTTCAATGGATTATAAATTAGATAATTGTATTTCCTCGTGTAAAATGTGATTTTTTTTTGATGCATTTAAAACGAAAGGTAGACATAGCTTTTGATTTTCAAGTGAATTGAAAAATTCATTTGTAATGGTTTTTCTTATGCAATAACCACATAGTTATATTTATCGATGTAGAAGTTAAGATTAATTTATATATATATATATATATATATATATATATATATATATATATATATATATATATATATATATATATATATATATATATATATATATATATATATATATATATATATATATATATATATATATATATATATATATATATATATATATATATATATATATATATATATATATATATATATATATATATATATATATATATATATATATATATATATATATATATATATATATATATATATATATATATATATATATATATATATATATATATATATAAACTTGTTTTAAAGTTTATAGAATGAGATTGATTAAATAAGCATAATATATATTAAATATGCATAATGAGTGATAAAAAATGTGATGAAAGTAATATATACTGTTTGAAATATTTCCATTCAAAAAGTCAATGATATTGCCTTGGTTGATATTTCCTCCTTGTTTTTTTTTAAAATCCATTTTCATCCTTTTTTAATTTATATATTAATTCTGTCCATGAGGACTATTTACCTATCGTTTTAGGTTGCTAACAATTAATAGTTAATTATGTAAGTAAATATATACTTTCAAAGGATGCGACTGGCTCTGAATGTTGGAAATATAATTCTTCCGAACTTACGTAAAAGCAATTTTCATTTCTAAAATTTCCTTTTCTGAAATGTGACTTAATAAATATTTTACATTTTGCAAATTTTCATAAAATTTTAACTGTAGAAAAAATATTATTTTAATTTTTAAACTGCCCATTAAATTTGCGATTTGCAAAATAAACAGATTAATTAATTCAAAAATAGTATAAATATTAAAAATGTTTATTAATTATAAAATGTGATATAAATATGACTATGTGCTTAGGACTAAAACTTTAATTTACCATATGTATGTCAACTTACGTTACTTTTGTCTTGCATTTTTTGCCATTTTATGCATTAATTTAATAGTAGATACAATTACCCATTTTTATTCTTTTATGCAAAACTGATTTAAACTTGCCTGCATTTTTTTTATATACTATAGCTTATAAGCAGTCATAAAAAAATTAAATAAATGTATCTTATTCTTAAACAAAGATTTTATAACGTGAATCAATGTTTCATGTATTGATATACAAGCTAATACTAATTGTAATGTTCTAAAAATTAAACAAAATGTTGAGCAATATGTGAGACATATTACCATGTTCACCACACACACACACACACACACACACACACACACACACACACACACACACACACACACACACACACACACACACACACACACACACACACACACACACACACACACACACACACACACACACACACACACACACACGCACGCACGCACGCACGCACGCACACACGCACGCACACACGCACACACGCACACACACACACACACACACACACGCACGCACGCACGCACACACACACACACACACTTTCTTATACAGCGTCCATGAAATCCTCAAATCACGTGTCCGGATAGGGATTTTTGAAAGATGAATAAAAAGGAACCTCCCTTATCCATCTACGGAAGTTCTGGATGATGGATATCTACCGCTTGCAAATACTTCCTCCGCCCCTACTGTCGACTTGACATTTCCAGGAACAAATCCACTCCAAGGAAAAAAGTAAGATGGGTGGACATTGATTTCAGCCTACCCCTCACTTTTCTCATTTCGACTCTGGTTTATTGTTATAAGCCTTCTATTTTCTTTGGCACAAAACATTCTTTGTTTTTCCCAAGTTTTTTCATCGACATTTTTTTCTCATCTTTTTTTGGAAGAATATGATGCGAAACAAAATTAGTGGGTTTTTCCTCCGGCAGTCGGTGGTTTTTCAGAAGGTTTTGTTCATTTTTTTTCTCTTTCACAAAAGATTCTAAGTGTAGAATTCGGGAGATCTTTTTGGTATTTGGGAGATAGTCTGATGGGGCATCTGATGAAATTGGGGATTTTGAAAAATGGTGAGGCATTAAGGTCCATATAGACAAGATCCAATCTTCTGATTTATTCTTTATCAATAATGCTTTTGAAATATGTTCTTGATTTTCCTCTAATTTTAAAATCCTCTTCAAGTTCTTTTTGAAATGTTTTCATTTTTATTTTATAAAACATAATGGATAATAATGTATTGTATCCTTATTTATATACGTGCATGGTTTTTTTCCGGTAATACATTAATGAAAGAAATATATTTAAAAAAAGTACAGCAAACCCCATGTAGAATAGCTGAAAAATTGACCTTGTTAGAAGACCAACAGTTTACTTAAAATATGACATTTAAATTAACTTCTTTCAAAGCATTGCAAAATTATTCATGGAAATGAAATTCCAAAAAATATGACTAACATGGTATTTTTCATTTTCATCGTATCTTTTCTCTAGTGGTATCCTCAAAAAATTCCATTTATTTCTGTGTTTCTTGTATATTCTCATGAAATAAATGTTTCTTTATCTGTAAGAGATTAAAATATTAAAGAAACATATACTTTACTTTTGTAAACGAAAATTATATTGCAATACTGTACAGAAATTTGCATAAATATATTGGAGCCACATTTTTTAATGTGGTATTGTATCCCACCAATGAATATTGTTTATTTTATAATAATCTGTACATCTTAAAAGTCAGTTAAAAATAATTAACAACTTTTTTTCGATGTCTTAGCAATAATTATGAAAACATTGATGGCACACTATATTTTTTAGTATTTATATGCAATAAACTATATTGAGAATTAAACAAAAATTTAAATTAAAAATTACATACAAGAATACAAAATGACTCAAAGTTAAAAACATTTGTATGAAAGTACTTCATTTATAAAAATCCTATTACACTTACTCAATGAAAAACTTAAAATAAAAAATGTATTCATGAAACATAACAGTCACTATACAGCCACAAAAGAACATAAACTTCAATAGAATAGGAATGAATATAAGAGACTATTCTCGGCAATAAAAACATATTATTTCTTCCTTCAAACATTCCTTGACAACAAAACTATTCGCTGTATGTCATCTGTAAAGTTGGAAATGGAGTTTACACATGGCAAAGTTCAAGCATGTTTCTATAAACAGACTAATTAAAGTGAAATGAAAACAATGATTTTTTGTATTCATTTCAGATCTTACCTCTGCCTCTGGCGAATACAGCAGCTCCAGCCGAACCTCACAGTGCCTCTTACCACCCACTTAGTCATGCCAGGGTCCCAAGCACTTCTTCATCAGCAGCTTCTTCGGGTGCAGTTGCAGCTCTGAACATAGGCCGTCAAGCACAACCAGCTCGTGTGCCACCACTCACGTCACCATCCAGTGGTTACAGTGAACATAGTGATCCATACTTCGCGCTCAGTGCCCATGACAGAGCCGTGATCTTGGCATCTTCTAAGAATTTTCCTCACTCCTTGTCCTTTGGTGGATGTTCTCAGCATTCCTTGCTACAAGGAACTTCTTACAGTACACCTTGTGGTAATGCGGCTTTCGGAATAACCCAGCCTTCAGCCGCGGCTTCATTTTTTGCGAGGTATGCATATGGCTTTACTTTCTTGCTTAAGTAAGGATACAAAACAAACATTTTTGTCTTTTTATAAAAATGATTTCATATATCATCGTATATTATTATCAAAATGATTTCTACTGTAATCTATAGTTTATGCATTCATAAGATTATTAGATATTTCAGAGTCGAATGCATTAAATTATACTATTTATTAAAATTTAAAGATAATTTATTTTCCATAATTTTTAACTTTTAAAAACTTTTGCAAAGCTATTTAAATGTTCTTGATATTATTAAAGAAAATATAGGGGAACATATGTTTTAGTTTTGAGTGGTATTTTTATATTTTTTATTCATGGATTATTTTCCTGCAAATAATCTTTAAAAAAATTGGTGAGTATTCATTCTCACACAGAATGATTACATATATATATATATATATATATATATATATATATATATATATATATATATATATATATATATATATGTATATATATAAATTTATATATATATATATATATATATATATATATATATATATATATATATATATATATATATATATATATATATATATATATATATTTGATCCCTGCTGCGATATTGTAAAAACTACTGCTTCTGCTTTTAAAGGCAAAATTGTTTCCGTACAAAAAGTAAAAACCAATTTCACAATTTTTAGAATTTTTTTTTTCTAATGCGAGCATCTAAATCTTGTTATGGATCGCTTTTAATGTCACACTTTGAATACTATAAGAGTTCAGGTTCGTTTTAAATTTCTTTAGACATCCATTTATTGATTTTCGATGTAAATTTCTCAAAAATGAAGAAACTCATAATTTTCTCAAGAAAATAAACTTGAGAAATTTGGCTTTTATCAGGTTAAGAAAAATATTTTTCCTTCTACTTAATTTGTTATAACATTGTACATTTCTCCTTAATTTGTTATAATAAAAGTAATTAAGATGCTCTGGATCTTATTTTAATTCTTAAAAGGGCATTAAAGTACTACAAAAACTTATAAGTCAAATTTAAGAAAAACTTGTGTTATAATTACCTAAATAATCTCCGTAAAGTAAAAAGGTTAAAAGTAATAATTTATTCTAAAACATTACATTTTGTCTTTTATACTTCAAGACTACTTTTTACTCAAAGTGGCTCATTTTTTAGAGTTTGCATTATATAACTTAATGTTAAGATGTCATTGATTATTTTTAGGAAGTTTTCTTTTGCAATGCGTTGTTAGCTTCATAATGTAATGTGTAGGATTTTTATAACATTAAAATTTTATAAGAGCCCTACCTTTCTATATTAATTTAACTTAGAATGATTATAAAGCACTTGTATTTTTAATTTTATTATAATATTCATAAAATAAACTAAATATATTATAAATTTTATTAAATACTAAATAAAACATTTAGGCGAATTTTATACTTTTCATAAAAATTGGTAATATACACACTTTGAATATTTTACTGTTAAACTTCCGTTTGATATATTAGTGGATGTTTAAGAAGAACTTTATTACGTAATTCTTAATCTTCAATATAATAACCATATTTAATTAACTTAAAGAATACATTTATACCTTGGAAAAACTGGGGTAACACATCTGAAAGTTGAGTAGAAAGCAACTAAAGCACCAATTAGACACAAATAAAATGTTTAAATAAATTGTTAATATCCATTAAAAACTGTACACTGTTGAGAATTGAAAACCATTTTTCTAAGAAAAATGTATCTTATGTGTGAAACCGATTAGAACAATAATAAAAAAATAAGTCAAATGGGTAATATTCAAATAATTAGCTTAAAAATATCGCGTTAGAAATCTAACTTTTCAAAAATTAAGACGAATACTTTTAATATTATTTATTCATAAATAATTTAAAGTATTCCTCAGAGTACTCAAACGTAAAACCAAAGAAATGTTTGGTTAAAGTTAATCCCCTCATTGAATTCTGAATGTGAGATACTTCTAATCGCGGAATTACACTGCCTTCTCAAAATATTTACAAAAACTAATCACAAAGTGGTAATTCAGAACACTTTGTTTATCTTTCTCCTGAATTTCAATTACAAGATGAATCCCATCCTTGAAGTTTCTTATCGAACCTAATCGGATTAATTTTACAATTGTGGTGAGCCCCAGTAAAGAAGGAAAAGAAACACAAAATTGCATTACTGCTTTTCCAATACATCAACTCCATTAAGTTCATATCAGATGACGATGTCTTCGAATCGAAAAGACCATGGTCCTTTAATCCTCTTGAGTGTGAGTAAGAGATTATGTGATTTGTTTCGTCATCAAGACGTTATTAGTGGTCGTCTCGAGACACACTCCTTTCTGCCCGAAGGCTCATGACTCTGTCGCTCCACTTCTCCGATTACCAATTCTTCTCAAAATTAACTGCTATCTTTCATTTCATCGGAATTTTTCTGGTACATTGAAAATACGGAGTACATTTTTCATTTTTCTGGCAGCCGTAATGGATTGTTCATTCGGATCACATTCATGATTTGATAATAGATTTTAATAGGTGATCATGTGAAGTTATTTTTTTCTTAAACTGATCAGATATGCTTATAGCGTGGTTGGTTTCTGGGTTGTGAATTCGAAATTATTTTTAGCTATAAAACGTCTCTATACCTTGATATTTTCTATAAAAAATGCTACTTTTTTGTTTACTTATATGTAATTGCTTTACATTTATAGAGTTATATGAAATTTTAGTTTTAAACTTGTAAAATATTGTTTGTAATGAAAACAGAAACTTTGTACAAAGTTATTCGTCGTAAAGTGTATCATGGGATATTTTATCTCTGAATTAAATAATTAAATTAAGTATTATAAATAAATGCTGAAATTAATTCTTCAATTTGATAACAACTATAATTTTATAAGACGACCAAATAAAGGATTTCTCGAGAATTATTTGAGCTAGAATATCTTATAAATATTTTAATCTATATTAAGGTTTTTTCTATATGAGTTTTATTTCAAATTATTAATTTAAGCATGATTATGTTATTTTTAATGCTTATGAATTGAGATGAAATTTTAAGTAAGTCCTGCGAATTTTCTGCTACATTTTATTACATAATATTTTTGGCACTTCTTTTAAAATAAGCTTGTAATTTCATAAAACACACAAACAATGCTACATATTAAACAAAAATATTATTTTAAGTGAGACACATGTATTCTTATTTTACTTATAAAAGTTTTAATTCGTAAAATTAATTTTCACTTAGTAAGTATATACAGTAACCAATGAATAACATCAAAATAAATTTGTAACCATTATTAATTGAATTTTTAAGCTTTTATGAAGCAAGAAGAAAGAATTTCTGGAAATTTCACATGATTAAATTTCTGACGTGTTTTTATATCATAATATATAGTTCTAGTTTTCAAGAACCAACGCTTACAATAATTCTAATATTAGGTAATATATTTTCGCATACAATAACCAGTGAACGCAATTTTCTTAACATCAAAAGCAGTTTGTTGTCACGGTTTCATTTTATTTTGAAATTAAAACTGTCATGTCATTTTAAGACATTCATATTTGTTTAATTAAATTTTTGAAACTTCCTTCTGTATGTATTCTTTGTCATATCTTTTGTAGATATTGCACTGCCAGCCTCATAGAAAGCTATTGCATTTTTTAATTTTTCTGACAATGCATAGTTTTTTATTATAGGGTTTCATTTCAAGCAGGAAACATTGATGCTCTTGAATTGCTGAGAACTTTATAAACGTATTCCTCGCATTTTTTTTTTATCAATTTTTATTTTTTCAAATGTTAATTTGTATGAAACTAAATTACATTATTGTTAACATAAAAAGTTAAAAAAAATTCATATTGTATAAAACTGACGAAACAAATTATTTGCTGATTTTTAATGCTAATTACGATACTTTGACATTAATTAATTCACTTTTTGACATTAATTAAATAACACTTATTGTTGTTGTCTTAAGCTAATTAGGCTGACATCATGGGGTGCGCTGCTCCAATTTTCTAACTGAACGTTAATTTGGTGTGGAGTCCGACTTCCTCAGTATACACATGCCATAGGAACCCGTTTATAGGGTAGGCAACCATTCACGCAATCCATTCATACAAGGAAAGGACAAAAACAAGATAGATAGAGAGAGAAATTACATCCACCAGAAATGATATTCGAATCCAAGACCTCCCTATCCGTAGTCTGGCACTCTGACTACTAGACAGGACGGGTGGCAATAACACCTATTTGTTGTGAAAATATGATGTATTCTAAATTAAGAGATATTTATTTTTATATACGATTTCTAATTTACAAATGCTCAGGATTTTACGAACTAGTGGCTGGTTGGTAAACCCATAATTTTAATTCCCATTTGCAAACTAATTTTTTTTTTCATACCCATTTTTTATTTGATTTTACAAACAAAGGGAAATTCATGCATTTAATTAATTTTTATTATGTAAGTTTCTTTTTAATTTTAATTTAATTGTTGAAAAGCTTGGATCAATGTTTTTATTCAAGAATCATCAAATTATCGGCATCTAGATACACCGATGATAATAAAATTCGGGATTTTTTTTAATTGTGTGAAATTTCTCTTGCTTAATTTAACTTCCGACTTTCAGCTCATGGATCAATAGCTTCAAATGCGAATATCGCAAGGTACTTTTACTTGGAATGATAAGGCCTTGGGATCTTCTTATGAAATAGAACATTCTGTGTGTTATGGTCTTGTGAATCGTCATTTTCATATGTAGGCTTTATTGAAAAAAATCACTGTATTGTAAGACAGCCAAGAATGTTTACCTGAAGATTTGAGCTAAGATGACTGAATCTTAAAAAAAGTAACCCACCTTAAGTTAAAATTTTATTGCATGACATTTTAGTTGTAGACTCAAATATGCTTTGTAGGTTAGGAAAGTCGGATAGATAAATTAATAGAGTATGATAATTTAAAAACATGCTGTTAAAATGTAGTTTTAAAAGAGAAAAAAGATAATTGATTGCTTTGCCTGATTTTTTATCAATAAAATGAAAGTAAGAGTTATTTATTAAAATAAATTTTATTTAGCATGTATTTCTTATATGAAACATGCTAAATAATTTTCCTAATGATACTTTATTTATAAAAAAAAGCAGTTTAATAATAATAAAAAAAAAATTAAATGTAATTCTTATTTTCCTATTTTACGAGTTTCCGATTTTAAGAATTATTTTATTGGATTTAAGAATCATTTTTTCAGTTTACATACTATTTTATGAATCATCTTAAAATAAGTGTTTGCTCCCACTTCAGATCAATGCCAAAATTAAGAGAGTAGATCCTCTGGTGCTGCCATCTATCGGAGGATTTGAAAAGCAAAAGTCGTACTTTCGACATTATGGTGCTCCTGTTAAACGAAAGACTCATCAATTGACTTAAATTCTCATAGCCGAGGCATAGCTAGCTTATCTTGTCCAAGTGTCATTAGAAACAACAACATAAGTAAGTTTTTGATATTGCCTCTTCCTCATTGAAGATATTCATCAATTTATTCAAGGAAAATTAGTTTGTAAGTAGTCAGTTTTAATTTAATCCCTTTTCATCTAAGGAACTTATCTACACGACAGTCCTTGGGTTGAAAGGTGTGGCCTGAAAAAGATGCTGGATTATCACTTCCATTAGGAAAATCCTCAATCACTTAGTTTAGATGAAATTCTTTAGCTGTATTCAATGACTGAAATTTCAAAGAAATAGCTTACTTTGTAATTTAATTCTCTTATAACAGGCATATATGCAATTTTATAAATGCCCAATCTTTTTAAAAAATTAAATTATATGCCTTTGCATTTAATATTTAATGCTAAAATTAAAAAAAAAAAATTGACATTAAATGCGATAAAATTGTAATATATTTTTAATGTAATCATCTTTTTTTTGAGGAAATGAACCAAATGAGTCGCAGTTTATCTAATGAAATCACTGCTAAAAACAGCTAATTAAATCTCTATCAAAGTCTCGGCGTAATACTATTTCGAATGAAATCTTCAAAGCAACTATTATTTTTTTTTCTTTTTATTTACGCTGTTCCTGTCCATAGCATCCCCTGTCCTTTGCTAACATGCACGGACTTTTCTTTTCCCCACTTTAACAAGGTCAAAGCTCATTACAAAGTGATGTGGAAAGAAAAAGTACGGAACTAAAAAAAAGACATACTGAAGCTGGGAAGAAAATCTACAAAGAATGAAAGATGCGAAGAAAAAGTGGAATTGTTGAAGTGGAAGTTGAAGTAAGGAAAAAGAGCAATTGCCTAATTTCATGTTCTTCTGTAGGCGAAGTAGTGACTTTCTCCTCGTTTCTGATATTCTTTTGCTGTCTTCATCATCAAGGATTACTTTTATGTCCTATAGTTGTGCTAATTTTATTTTGCCAAAAGTATTTCTTCACATGGAATGTCTTCTTCGAAGTTTGATTTTCAGTTTGTAAGATCATAGTTAGTATGAAAACTTAAACTATGATTAAATGTTTTACATTAAATAATTAAAATTTTGATAAAAAAAAAGCGTATGACAAAGTGATGTGTAGTATGAAAACTTAAACTATGATTAAATGTTTTACATTAAATAATTAAAATTTTGATAAAAAAAAAGCGTATGACAAATTATAGTTTAAGATTATCTCTTTAGACATACGTATATAATATTTAACTTTAATCACAGATAACTTTGATTGTAGATTATATTATGATTAAATACTGATCAAAATTTTACGTGCAATTAAAGTTTGTGAAAGGTACTTTCCATTTTTAAGGTAATCTTACTTAATAATTTAACTATCATTGAAATTAGTTCGACTTTTTAATAATTTTATAATTGCTATTCCATTGTTAGTTTTAATGACTATTTTATTACATTTTTAAAAAATATTATTATCACATAAAAATTAAAAACGAATTTATATACTTCCTCTTAAATTTCTAATTTATTTTAATGAAAATTAAAAAAAAATTAACGGGAAATTATAGTGATACTTTATTTACGTAAGAAATATGTGTATAATTTCAAAAACAATTTCAAGTATTCACACATGGGTAAATAAACATCAATGCTTCGAATAATATAAATCTTATTACCATTAGAATAGTTATCTATATTTAAAATCTATAGAAATAGAGTACATTATTAATTGTAAATACGATATGCGGGGCTCTACTATTGAAAAATAGGTAACAGAATTCTAAACGAAGCATGGTGTTTCGCCAAAGAATAAATTTTAATTTTTTCCCCTGGTGGATTTTTCGCTTTTATTATCATTATTTTCTTTTTTATCAGCGGCTTCTTTTCCTGCTTTCTCTTCTCTTACACTCAAAATTTTTCCTTTTGCCACAACAAAGGAATAGATAAAAAAAAATTTGCTGACCTTTACAAAAACCGTGGCCGCTTCTTTTTCTCATAGTGGTGTAGAGGACAACAGCACAGCAAATTTATATTTGGCATCGGTTCCTTCAAAAGAAAATGCCAATCGAGTTATTTAAGAGAAGTATCCTCGAAATGGGAGTACAAGGGCTTGTCTCGATTGGCCGGTCCCTTTTATTTACAACATCTATTTCCGCTCCAACTTTTTTTTTTCACATTTTCTTATGTATTTTGGCAATACTTTGTGAAACAGTTTCTGATATAGACCAATTGACTAAGGAGACGGAAATATTCTTTATTTCTCTGGGAAATATTTTTTTCACTTTCAAATACATGTTTTAACAAAATGTAGCTAACATTCAACAAAATTATCATGATACATTTTCTATTTGCCAGAAATTTCACCATTTTTATATATGTGATTCTGAATATTTAAATATCGAGAAGAAAAATATATTTTGACAAAAATGTTTTTCAATTCTATTTTGATTTGTTTTTATATTTTTAATTTTCTTTAATAACGTAGTTTAGTAAAATAACGTAGAGGAAATTAATTCCTAAATGGTTACGAGAAATACAACTAATGAATAGTAAGAACTAAAAATTCCAAACGAATAAATAAATATTGGTTTAGTCTAAAAAAAATTACAGGTGTTGATTAGAGCGATTCTAATAATATAAATTTTCCCACAAAATTGCTATGAACAAAACCGTGACAACGAAACTCACTTTTTTGTATCAAATTATTAATAAATTGAGAATTTTACAAATCGCTTCAAAATCAATAGAATTATTTAAACCGAACATTTACTTCATGTAACAAATATGGAAATGTCGGTGTGGGTGATTCTTACATTAATATAGTTCTTATTTTCCTTTAATAAATTATTTGATTTTATATAAATATTTTTTAAAGAATTTAAAAAGAAAGTTTAATAAATTTTAAAAAAACATTTTTTGTTTCAATTTTCTTTATTGATATAATTTAAATTGCATTTTAAATTTAAAATAACTCATATAAATTTGGTAGAAAATAATTTGACGGTATCTCAGTTAAATAATAATTTTTATTTAAATTGTCCACATTATTTGCGTATTTTTTAAAATTTGTAAACAGTTAAAGCATTTTCCAGGACCGTTTGTAGTTGCTTTTATTCTATAATATTACTACAATAATTCATACTTTTGACCATAGTTTAAGCAAGTAGAGAAATATTACTTAGTAGTTTTCTACAAGAATAATAATGCAAATGTGCCATTTATGATTGTTTCAAAGATATAAAATGCACTTTTGAAAATATTTAAAACTAATGTAAAATATTTATAAACCATTGTCAGAAAAATGTGCGTCAATTATACAAGGATACTTCATTTTTATACCTACTTCGGTAATATAATATATATCTCACTTATTCATATTGCACAATTGCACAATTTTTTAAATTCAAGTGAAACATGTTAAAGTGAAAATAAAATAAAATAGTATTTTCACCGATAACTGTATAAAGTAACACTTTTTGTATCTAAAAATTACATTTTTTATTCTTTAATAAGTTTTTATCTATGTATATCAAACATTTTTCAGGTTTGTTTGAATTGAATTTTTATTTATATATATATTAATGTAATTTCTTTTTATCTATATAAACACACTGATATTTCTATCATAATAAATTACTAAACATTTCGTTAAAAAACAAAAAATAAACTATTTTTTCCGTATATATCATTATATTGATAACACAATATGTAGATAAAATTTTTTTAATATCAATGAGTATAAAGCTAATGAGGAGAAATAAATAGTAGTATACAAAATAAAATTCTAGTAACTTTCAAGATCACTTATAAAAATTTATCTTTTGTAAACTGATTTTGTTAAATTTCTCACTGATAATTTTATCTGCACTAAATTTTAATTTTTGCATTGTTATTTAAAGGCTTATATTTGATAAGGATTAAATTTATTATTTCGAAGCTTCTGATTATCTTCTATAAAACTTTTTCCTTGCATATTTGATAAAGAGCTTCAAATCTAACCAGAATTATTGAGTAACTTTTACTAATAAAATATTAAAATAGAAAAATTTAGATAAAGAAATATGAAGGCTTAATAATGACTTGAAGAACAACTATCACAAGGTTAATTTCTTACATGAAAATAACTTTGCCTTCTATCATTTTGCTTCATTTTCATTTAGAATAGTGTATGAAGGAATCGTGGTATTATTTCGGTACAATCTCGGGTATTTAAATAAGAATTTTAGCAAAATATAAATTATTGTGTACTACGCAAACGTAAGCACGTTTTCCATTTGATTGAATTCCCACTTTCAAATATTTTTTCTAGATGACTTTTTAAGAATTTTTAAAAACATTTTTTATATATTTTAGCCATAACTTTTTGTGTGACTTTTGTCAGTGTCAATGAACCAATCACTATATATATACATACGCATACATATATCTATATATATATATATATGATACAGATACAGTAATAATATTATATAAAATACATCTAATAAAATCAAAAATACATTATCAACTGATATTCCATTGTTCGCAATCAGACCAGCTCAAAAGCACCTAAAGATATTTTGGTCAGTACAAATAAAATACAATATAAGAAACAACAAAACTAAAAGGCAAAATTTGAAAGTCACTGAAATGAACAGAATAATATACAATACGAAAAATAGGAGGAAAGCATATAATCTCCTCGTCTTCATCAAGATTGAGATGATGAACTATGCAAATTAAACACTGTTTTCTGACATGCACGGAGGACATGTCTAAATATTTTCCCTCGAGGTGTATATCTATATATATTTATATATATATATATGTATATATATATATATATATATATATATATATATATATATATATATATATATATATATATATATATATATAAAGCAATGAATAAATACTGTAAATACACTATAATAAAATTAATAAAATATGAACCATACATTACAGGAAATCTAGCCAGCTAAAGTAAGATTTGCCAGTATAAATAAGATAAGATAATTATTAAAATAGACTATGCAAATGATAAGAAAAAAGCATTGAGACTACGTCTTCATCAGTATGGAGATGGTCAGATATGTAAAATAAACACTGTTCTGCCATGCACGAAGGACAGATATTCTGCATATATATATATATATATATATATATATATATATATATATATATATATATATATATATATATATATATATATATATATATATATATATATATATATATATATATATATATGCAGAATATCCGTGCTGAATTGCTTGAAGATTTTTAGAAATTTGTCCTTCGTGCATGTCAGAAAAGAGTGATAATTTTGCATAGCTGACCATCTCCCTCCTGTTGATGAAGACGTGGTCTCAATGCTTTCTTATCATTTGCATCGTCTATTTTAGTAATTTTCCAGTTTTGTATTTTTGATCTCAATATTTTTCATGTTTTACTTTACATATATGTGTTTATAATCAAAGAAATGCAAACTGATAATTATTCCTGCGAGTATTAAATTGACTCTTAATATGACTGATTAGTGTGACATTAATGTATTTTTCAACAATAATCCGAAATGAATTCTTCTGCGGGAAGGAGTATCCCTAGTCGCCATTCCCATTAAATACAAGAGGAATTCCTTTGTAAACCATTCCCCACCATCCATCATGTGAGACAGGCCGTGCATGGTCCACTCCAAAATCCATTAATATCCACCATCCATTTTATTTTTATTCAGGGATATTTTTCCCTTCAGGCCGGGTCAGGCCGGCTTCCTAGATACGCAAGGCCGTTTATACAGTCATAAAATATACGCGGTAGTCTATTCTGTTCCGGGGAGCGATCATTTATGCGGTCTAGAAGTTTCTTGAAATCTCGACTCTGTGAATCTTCCTTTTTTTTTTCTTATCCATGCTTTCTTATCCGGAAGAAAGTCATGCCTTTCTCCGAGTGATGAAGATGTATAGGAATTGGATGTTGCGTGAAATGGATGCAAGATGCTCGATGTCCTCTCGTGTCCGCCTTCTATGTGAGTTATTGGATGTCTTCCACGGATATGAATAATCTAGTCGCAGATTGAAATTGGTGAGAAAAATTTTGCAGAATTGATTATGTTTCGGCGATGTGATTCGTGGTATAGTTTTTGTTGGTAAATATTGCCTTAACCTATAAGTTACCATTTCGTTGACTAACTTTTCAATATGTACATCATTATGAAGCTCCATATTAAAAATCATGGAACTATAATTTCTGAGCATAGGCCAAATTTTGAAATAAATTCCCTTTTGAATGCATATGCAATGAATTATAACATTTAGTTTTAAATATTAACTAGAAATAATGGATTTCTTAAATTCATGAATCATATTATTTCCTTATGCCTTTAATAATATTTTTGTAAAATAGTTCCTTATGTTATGAAATTAACATTTATTAATTGTTTTACCAAAAATCAAGTAAGTATGCACTTTTATCACAGCTATTAAGCAGTTATCTAAATGTGAAAAAAGTTATGAAATTTAATTGTATATTTAGAAAAGATGCTTAGCAAGTTGTACGGATTGATTGGCATATATACTGACATAGCACTTAATAGCGCAACAGTGAATTTAAAAAGAATAAGCATTTAATGTTTCATTTGTCAGTTGCGCGAGTTTAGAAAATTAATATATCCATATAAATGATAATAGTTTTTTTACTTCGAAAATTAAAAAAAAAATCGCTTCTAACTCAGAATATAACATATCGTCTTGCTGATGACATCTGTATACTTCTTAGCACAATAAATTCTTAAAGATTATTGTTTCTAAGTTTTTATGGAAAGGTGGTTACAAAAGTATCAACATAGTTTTCGATAGTTATTTGACATTTATTTAAAATTAAGTTAGTTAGTGTTTGGCTTCTGCATACATTCTGCTAAAATTATCATTTCAAGTATAAAAAAAAATTGGCAATCAATTTTTATGGTTTTATCATCATATTACTATAACTAATATGGTACATAAATGAAGTAGGATTATTAACAAGTATAAAACATTTTCAGCGTTCTCCCTGAGTGTCTCTCAGTACACCCTTAAAGTTATAACTTCTTCTGGCATTCTATCGTCAATGGAACTCGGAAAGTAACAGGTCACACACACACACAGATGGAGGTATTAAATATAGCACTTACGAAATTTTAAATAATAATTAATAATTCTACATTCTGTTATTCTAAACATTATGAGTGAACCATGCACATTCAAAGCGGACAAGGTAGCGCATACACAAACATACCATTAAATTTGAAGTTATTCTAACGACTTTGTCAAGTGGCATTATGAAATGCGTACCGTAAAATAGTTCAGGCTCAGTTTTATAGAAAGCACAATACAGAGATTTTCTAAAAAACAAATGTTTCATTATCATGAATTTTCTATAGATTACATTTTAAATTTAACTAGAACTGCTTTGATATCCCCCAAAAAATTAAGTTGTACGACTATCCAGTAACAAACGATCAAATGGCCCGTATGTATTTTTAGTGACTTTTAAACACCTCGAATAGGAGAAAGTATCAGAAGAGTAAACGAAACAGTATAAAAAGTGATCTTCGTTCTATACGTGCTATTCAAATGACATGCGCATAACATTTAGCACTGTAAGATTTGATAAAAATAATTAGTGTTTGAGTGGTTAATATAAGCAACCACATCTGCATTTAATAACAGCATGTGGTCTAAGCGTGACCTAATATAGATGTGCCTATAGTGAAGGGCTGCTTAAAAGCTAATGAGAAATGTATCTGATAAACGATTCCAACGTCTTACTGACAGCATGCTTTTGGCTTCAGTATTTCTAGTCTTCTTATGATTTAAGCCAAGATGTCTGTAAATTATTGCTTAGCCTAATGTTTAACGAATCCAATTTGCAAACATTTATGATGAGCTTCGAATTATCGTTGATTTTGCGAGATTATATGCTTTAATACTCAAATAGGTATAGTGAAAACTGAATGTAATTCCATATTAGTGTAAGTTGTATTATGAAGTTTTATTTTCTGATCAAAATGAACCTAAAATTGACAAGAAGTTCTTATGTTTAGTTAATTTAACACCATATTAAGTTTTTATTTTATTTTATTTATTTATTTATTTATTTGAATTTTAGGGTTCTAAGCCACGATGAAATTTTCTCTCTGAATCATTGAGACAAAAACATTCGTGCATGGTTTGAAGAATGTTATACATGATTCCAGCAAATAATAAAACCATTTAGTCTTTTTTTTTTTTTTTTTGAAAAAAAGAAAATCTACGAATTTCCTCGAGTATGAGGCATAATATAAAAACATGGTCACAAAATTCTAAATTAGCTATATTTTTCTAACATCGAATGGTTGTAGACGTAAAACGTTGTTCATGTACGTTTCATTCTTTGATATAATGTTAAAATTGAGTATCTGCAGTGTATTTGTCAATGGGAACTCAGCATAATATTTCAAAAATGTTATATGTGGTTTCTTTGGAAAAAAACCAATCCAAAATAGAAAACAGCTCAAGTATCACAGGAGAACTAATATATAAAGAACAATCATATTTAAAAAAAAATTACAATCTTTATATAAAGCATATCTTTCTATAAAGCATTATAAATTACAATCTTTATATTGCAATCTTTATATAAAGAGCTCATGAAATACAATTTGCCTATTTCATTTCATTTTTGAGAATTTTTTTATCTAGTTCTGGGCGCATAAGAATACGTTTGCTCATAGAGCCCTAATCACAAAAGTTAGCTTAAATTAGATAAAAAAAATGCGTATTTTACTTAGAAGCTGTTCCAAATAATCACGATATGTTCCCTAGCCACAGTTGTTACTCATTTATCACCACCCAGGAAGGTACGGGGGAATTAAAGCTATCATTATGGCAAATAACACCGCATAACATATCACAAAATATATCGAGGTATTTAGTTCGTCCTTGTAAACTTTACATCTTACTGTTAAACTAAGTATAATATTAATTTAAAAGTGCAATATAAAAGGGATTAATTTGGCTACGTTATAATTGTGTAAGAAAAAAATGTCTCTTTTATATCTAAATATATATGTAAAATGTGTTCGTATTTCTAAGTAAATGTGAATGATTATCGTGTCTATTTTTAATCTTATCGACGTGCAAATACGAGGTATTTTTTATTCTTTGACTGAATATTTCTCTTAACTGTAAATTAATATTTCCTACATTTATCAATGCAGGTATCTAGATAAATCACCTAAAAACGACCATTTAAATAAATTATTTGACGTGTATGCCTTTAATATGTCACACAAACACAGAAAGAGTAAAAATCTTTTGAGAAATGTACTTCTCAATTCAATTTAACAAACTCCTTTTAGCATTCTTTAAAATGTCCAAAGAAGTATTAGATGGTGTTACACCCCCTACTGTTGGGAGGGGCAAAAGGAAAAAAAAAATTATTTTGATAAATGGCAATGTGGATGATCTGCTCCTTCCTTTTCTTCGAAAAGCAGAGTCTTGTTTTATGGGAGGGCTATTTATTGGAAAAATGGCTGTCATGATTTTCAGCGGGGTATACCGAAGCAGCCTAGGATTTGAGTTATTATCCAACCGTAGCAGAAAAAGCTGAGGGCTTTCCCTCATTACACAGCTGGATAACGAATTGGTTAAGCAACATTTTGTGTATAAATTCTTTGCAGGTTTTAAAGTTTGCATTAACTTTAAGTATCAATGATTTCAAGCTATCATGTTTTTCTTTAAACAACGTAAATATTTATCTTTACATGCAAATGAAGCTTATAATTCATTTGCATATAAATGGTTATTTCGGTAAATAAAGAAGTCAAAATTGAAAATTGCACTAAAATTTTATTGTTTGGTGTTTCTTAGTTTGTTAAATAGAGGTTTCTCTCGCGAAAGTTAATCATGATCCATATCCTTCAGTAGCTGTTTAAACAGAAGTTTCACATATGTAACATAGTGTTAAAAAGCATAGTATAAAAAACATAGTGTTAAAAGTAAAATTTTCAGTTAGATTTGTTAAAAAATATTCGTAAAAATAGAGCATAATATAGGATGTTTGATGGAACATATTAAAAAATTCATTTTTATATGAAATTTTAAATTTTTTAAGTATCATCAGGAAATATAAATAAAAAATAATGAGTTTTCCTTACATTCTAACCCTTATTTTTGTGTATCGCTACATACTCAAATGTCATATAATAGTTTTTTTTAAATATTGGCAAAGTAAGAATTACTAAATTAACTACTTTATTATCATTGCTAATAAAAGCTTATAATTATAATTCACCAGTATCATTAATTGATTAATTTTAAGTCGAATTTTTATCAGTTTTAGTAATTAAAGTTTTTAGTTAAACACATAAATTCGTTTTCTGAACATTGTTATTATATTATTCTCTGAAAATTGTATATATGCTAGTTGCGCTTCTTGCCAACAGATTGTATTACATGCAAAACAATGTTATTTAAAAAAAATAAAAGCTTACTTTAAATTAAAATAAATTTTAATTTAATTTAAAGTAAGCTTTTATTTTCAAATAAATTTTAATTTATGTATAACTGACGAGTAAGGAATAATTATTTATGAGTATGCTTTATTATTTAAACTACTATTAAAGTATAAATATATTTTCATAGAATTTTTTTTTATCTTTTTGATGTAAATGACTAATTTAAAGTCATTACGAAAAATAAAAAAACGATTTTAGGAAATTTAGTTATCAGAAAAAAATGTGTCACATTAAATCAAATATGAAAATTTATATAAACTCTTATTGAAGCCTACTAATTTATTCATTGCTATGGAAACAAAAAAACATTAGTCTATATCAGTTTTGTGCCTTAAAGAGGGAACTCATACTTTAAGTATGATCGTATGATATTTTCAATCAATCGGTAATAAATACTTTAAAATTTTGGCTTTTTCTCAGTCTATCAAAATTTACATTTTTCAGTGACAAATATTTAAATGCAACGAAATTTGCCAAAAAAAAAAAAATTCTTGTACGATAATTCTGCTTTCATGCATTTTATTTTATTATGGGATTTTAAGTATTTGGTGAGTGTAAATAATTTATGTTTTTGTAATTTAGAGAAAATTGTGTATTTTATAAAGAATTCTAAATTTAATGATATTTATGTCATATTCATATACATTTTTATTGATTTTAATTTATAAATTTGAAAGAGTAATACGAATTCAATTGTATATATCAATATTTACTTGTTGTTAAAATATGAAGAAAACATATTTTAATTAATACGTTTTTAATTTAAAATGCTTTGCATTAAAATTATTTCAGTCTCTTTTATGAATTTTAAATAACAATTATGAAAGTACACAATGTTCAGTTAAAATTTTGCTTTATTATGTGAAACTGTTCCATTTTCTGGGTTTTTCGAGAACAATATTATTTCTATGCAATTCCGTCAAACATTTTTTAGAGTTTTTCACATTTGTAAACATGGTACTTTCTCAAATTGTCCTTGAAGAATTTATTTATACGAATATTAATCGTATATTTTATCTTGCTTCTTAACAAAAAAACCAAAAGAATTCTAAATTAAAGAATTCTAAATTTAAGGATATTTATGTCATATTCATATACATTTTTATTGATTTTAATTTATAAATTTGAAAGGATATTTATGTCATATTCATATACATTTTTATTGATTTTAATTTATAAATTTGAAAGAGTAATACGAATTCAATTGTATATATCAATATTTACTTGTTGTTAAAATATGAAGAAAACATATTTTAATTAATACGTTTTTAATTTAAAATGCTTTGCATTAAAATTATTTCAGTCTCTTTTATGAATTTTAAATAACAATTATGAAAGTACACAATGTTCAGTTAAAATTTTGCTTTATTATGTGAAACTGTTCCATTTTCTGGGTTTTTCGAGAACAATATTATTTCTATGCAATTCCGTCAAACATTTTTTAGAGTTTTTCACATTTGTAAACATGGTACTTTCTCAAATTGTCTTTGACGAATTTATTTATACGAATATTAATCGTATATTTTATCTTGCTTCTTAACAAAAAAACCTGAGCAGGCAATTTATCCTTCTATCACAACTTATTATTTTTTCAATCACGTGGTTTAATCCTCACTCGTGACTACAGGATTAAATTTATATTGATAAATGTGAACCTTTCTCACTCGCTTGGCACGTTGCCTCATTCTTTTGTAACGATAATTTAATGGTTGAATTCTTTAGGAAAAACCTAATTTATTATCGCTGTTTAGAAATGCATGAATTTGTGTTTTTATAATTCATATACGGATTATTATCTAGTTGCTAGAATTAACTTGAATCAATAGTGATCTAATTCGTAAAAACTACTCCTGTTACTCTTTGAAAATAATCTCTTTGGATTTATTTATAATTAATTAGAATGTCGATAAATATATATTTTCGATTCTATAGAAAATGAAGTGAAGTATTTTAATTAATTTTTACTTCGTTGATAAATAATAAATTTGTCTTTGTTTTGAACTGCAACATTGACTTGCTTCAAAACTTCAAAAATGAAATATTTTAAATTATAAATCAATTATAAAACTATTTTTAATATATATATGTGTGTGTTCCTGTTCGTGTTCTAATTATTTCAATAATTGCAAAGAATTCTAATTTATAAATTCTACGCTATAAGTATTTTTTTCAAATGTTAAAGGCATTTATAAATCATCTATATTGAGTTTATTAAATATTTCCTTGCTGTTAAAAATGATTTTAGAACTGACCAATGGAAAGTATCCAGAAGGTACCTTGGTCAAGATAAAATACTTACTTTTCCAGAATCACTACAAAACAGGTGATAAAAGATATCAAGAAATAACTCGCTGACTTTATGTCAATACATGTATAAATCGTAAATTGTGATCCATAAATCTTTTATTGATTAGAGGAAGTTTTTATAGATGAATTGATTGTATCGAATTTACAAAAGTATTTCTTAACATTTTCATTTTCAAATTTTTTTGTGTAATTTGAAAATATTGTAAATTAGATAATGGTGATTTTAGTTCATTTTTTACTAATTTAATTTATTCTTTGTAGTCATTTATTATTAATAATGATGTATGATGTTAATTAAGAAAGAATGATGTAGCGAATGTGAATACATTTATTGTAAACTATTAAAACGACACTTAATTTTTACTAAAATTTGTTTGGATCATATTTTTTTCTGACCACCAGCAAATACACACTTTAAAACGATAAAGCAATATTAAAAAATTTTATATTAGATTTTTTTTCAGAGATTAGTTGGAATGTGTTAAATAAATGGCTTTTTAATTTATTTCATTTTTATAAGTAAGGTTATAAATATTTAGAAATAAATACATCTAATTCATAATTACAATTATTACATACAACAATAGAGTATAATAATTTTTAGATAAATGAGATTCTATCAGATATGTATATTCTCTAGAAAATGCTTCATTTTTATAAATAAATATATATTTAGAGATTCATGGAATAATTTTTATATATTTATTAATTTTACTACACAATGCTCATAAATAAAATGAATATATCAAGTATAATGAAAATAAAAGTCAATACATCATTTTTTAAACTCTCATAAAAGTTACAAAAATGTATACATTATGCTTTCATATTGCAAATTATTGTTATCCATTGTTACTGTACATAATTATTAGTATATTACTTATAGTTTAACACGCATTGCTTACATATATTTACATCCTGGAATATATGAACCGCATTCAGCTTTCTTTCTATAATCATTGCACAAAAACCAATATAATATTCAGTCATAAATATCATACCTAACTATTATAAATACCATTAGATATGTTATCTACAAATGCCGAGCGGATTTAAGCATGCATCGCACATAAATCACTCTTTAACTCCTTTCTCCCTTTTCCAGAGCTGCACAAAGACTGAATCTGTCCACCAAGAAGAAGAAACGAGGCGATCCCGAGCGGCCAGTCTTTCGGACAAGCTTCAGGGATGTCATTAAGACACATCCGCCTCCAGTTCCCCCGGGACTCCTCCGGATAACTGGACGCAAGGAAGTGACCGGCGTGGGCAAGGTGAGTGACCAAAGTGGAACATGTCTAGATTATTGTATTCCTGAAAATGGATGGACGGGTTGGATTGTTTTATTTGATTGTTTTGTTTCTGCTTTTTCTTCCATTTCTTTCGGTGTTTCTTTGGATAGCTGTTCAATTTTTCTTCCTACCTAAGCAACTAGTGATTGTTGATGAAATTTTATTTTTGAAGACGCAATTATTAAATCATTTGTATTTAGTTAATTAATGTTTCAGTATTTATTTTTATCGAAATAATGTAAACGTTTTGCTTTTTAAAAATTTATGTATAAAAATAAATATATTTATATGATCTAAAAGATATATATATATATATATATATATATATATATATATATATATATATATATATATATATATATATATATATATATATATATATATATATATATATATATATATATTTATATGATCTAAAAGATATAAATATGAGCGGGTATAATAAAAAAAATACTATTTTTAAAAATTATTATTGCTTTCCTATGTAATAAATGTGGCATCAGTGTACTTCATTAAATTTATTTATTTTATAGTCAGTATAAAAAAAATACAATAGTGTTGGTGATTTGCACTTTGAAAATTTCCTTCTCTTGGATAAATTATGTTTCGTATTTCACAGGTTCAAAATTGGTACCATTGCATTTTGTTAAATTGTATTTATTCTGATGAATAAAAAAAATTTGCAAAATTGTTGACCATAATTTGATTATTGTTGCTGAAGTATAATTTGGAAATTTTCTTATCTTGAATAAATTATGTTTCGAATTCCACAGAAATTGTTCACCCAAAGGTAAATAAAAAAAATAATTTCTATTATACGCATGAGGCTTACTTTATTTTTCGACATAATCATCTCTTACAGTTAAACATCAATTAAATTTGATCTCGAGCCTTAAAATTATCTTGTTGTATCTTGCAGTCACTAATTTATTATGCCAAATTCTAATTTTTCATAATTTGCGATCTGATATTATGAAAAGCCTTATTCAATTTAGGCAAAATAACCAAAATTACTGGAAAAAAGATCCTTATATCCTTTCTGTCCAAAATTTTTATTTCGAACTAATACAGAAATTTTTAAGTTGAAGCAGTAATGTGAGTATGGGAAAACGTAGTGAAGAAACTGAATTCCAAAAGATAAGTGTTTTTATTTTTGGTTTGGAAAACTGATCATCATTTTTTAGAGTCTCTAAATAATCTTTTTCTAAAGTTTTATAGATATTTACATTGATCATAAGGAAGTTTGGTGTGAAATATAGTGAATCTTAATATACTAGAAACAAGAGAAAGACATGGGAACTAAAACTAAAAAATCCGTATTCTTAAGCGTTTTGCTCAATTATAATCATTATTTTAAAATACTTATTATTGCATACCTATAAAGAGAATCTCTTTCTCACCAAATATCTTAAAAACTCATTTCACTAACATATTACAAGCAATGAATAAATCATGTAAAAAATGCTAAAGAAATAAATATTTGCCAAAATGTAAATAAACTTACAAATTCTAAGAAATTTCTTTGTCAGCATTTGATATTTTTGCTAATAATTGTGTTTTTAGCAATTGATTTCTGCTTATTCTCTATTGTATATATATATATATATATAACATATATATATATATAACATATATACATATATATACTCTGAAATTTTTGAGATACGCGCACTCGAGAATTTACAAAATAAAAATAAGGGTTTAATTTTAAAATACAATGTATTTTAACACAGAAGACGATTTTTACTAACTTACTTCAACTTGCTTATCGTAGAATAAATTTTAAACAGAAGAGAAAATGGAGTTGACGCGAGAGCATTTTCACGCTGTGATTTTCTACGATTTTAAAGCAAGATTAAATCAAGAATAATGCGTTCAACGGTTGCGATTAGCATTTGGTGATGAATCTCCAGCTTTTGATACTGTAACGGTTTAGAGAATTTAGAAGAGGTCGCCATTTTCTTCAGGATGACGAACACACAGGAAGGCCGCCATCAGCAGTAATACCGGATAATGTGTGTGCCATACGAAAAATGTTAATGGATGATAATCACTGTACCTATCAAATGATACAGAAGGAACTTAACATTGGATCTGCAGGCATACACAAAATCATTCATGAAGAATTACATATGAGAAAAGTAGTTTGCCGTTGGGTTCCCCATAATCTAACTGAGCACCAAAAAGAGGAGCGTGTCAGAATCAGTAAAGAAACTCTTAAATTGCTAAATGATGGTGGCCACCACATCATTTCTAAAATTGTAACAGGTGATGAAACGTACATACCGTTTTTTGACGTTCCAATACGTCGAGAAAGCAAAGTATGGGTCTTTCAAGATGATCCCACGCCGACATGGGTGAAAAAACAACGCGCACTGAAAAAAGTGATGTATGCCGTTTTCTTCAGAAGTACGGGATTGGTCAAAGCCATCAAGTTGGAAGGACAGAAGACAGTAACAGCAAACTTGTATACCACTAAATGTTGTTTAAACTTGAACTTCTTGTGTGTGTAAACAAATAATTTCTCTTAATATCTGGCATGTAAAAATGCATAAAATGCATGTTTAATGTAAATGTTTTCAATATTCATCTTATAATACTGAGAAATAATCATTTGCTACATGTTCGTCTTAGTTTAAAAAATCTTTCTATTGAAATAAATTTTTAGAATTACTTAGATAAGTTAAGGCAAATTACAATTTCTGAAATCTGAAAATGATGCATAGATAAAAATTCAAAATGCATAGATAAAAATTACTAAAAAATATAGAAACACACAAAAAATTACATTGCAAGTTAAACGTATCAGCATAATCCTTGAATAAATTTTATTGGCAGTATAGTTATAAAATTTGATTGCCACTTTTATTTGCAAGGTGCTAACAATTGTTAACAGAAACATATTATTTTTGGAATTATTAAATTATCAGGTGCTGAAGTTGATTACTATTTTGATTACTTCCATTTATTTATTTTATTTCATTATACTTTACTGCGATAATAAATACCAATTATTATTCATTTATATATCAGCTAAATTTTATGAGTGATTCTAATTATTATCAATACAATTGATTATCAGGGAAATTTTGTCACGGATAAAATTTTGTTTATCAATACAAATGTATATTTCAAAATTAACAGTTCCTAGTTTTGAGTTCTTTTCCTCCGATGTCACTATGAATGGCATCGGCTTAGCAAAACGTAAATCAGATACTTTATTGGAAAAAGTGAACTAATGTTTACATTTGATAAAAAATCCAATAAATTGTCGAAAATTGCTATTTATTAGAAATTTGATATACTGTGTATGTGTGTGTGTTTGATAAACATTTCTATTAATCAATAAGCAATTTACTGAGCAGTGCGCTATAATACAATATAGTACACATTCAACAAACTATTCTGTTCATAATTTTCCAGTCACTACAGACATTTGTCGGAATGTAGCGCTAATCGCTCGATGGTCTGAGATGCCCAGACGAGGCTTAAGGACTATTTATCATAAAATACTGCCAATATTTTATGATGAATCTCTCTACCCGTTAAATGTTTTGCCTACAAAAGAAAATCGTATTGTTTCACAAACTTTAATGTTAGAGCAAGTTTTTAGCTGACGCGCTCATTTTTCTCTTACCACGCAAGCAGTAACGGTTCAAACAATCCGAATAAAATTGCAGCAGTTGGAAGCCGTGAAACTCAATAGTTTGCGCAAGCTTCTCACTTCTATCGCAATGATGCCACTTCTGGCGGGACAAGTGTATCTTACTTTCTGGACGTCTATATAGTTCACGAATGCGATAGTAATTTGATACAAATTAATATAACTTACATTAGTATAATTTACACAATAACTTATTTTAAAATATTGCTTCATAAAAATTAATATAATTGGTCTTGTATGTAAAATATTTAGTGTACAATTGTTTGATTTTAGTTCTGTTCATAAAATGTAAGCTAAGTCAAGCTAATATGGTTGGTCTGACTTCTGATTAGTGGAAAAATGTTTTGGTTTAGTGGGTTTGGTTCTAATTAGTGGCAAAATCTTTGCTATTGCCTATCAGAGGAGGAATTATAACTTAATGATTATTTTTAATCCTTAAATATGAGTTTCCTTGTCCTTTAATACACATATTGTAACGTTCCATAATTCTTCAATTTTAGAAAACATTTTGCGATTTTACATTTTTATTTACCTTTATTTATGAATGATTCGAAATTGTTATGATATAAATTTGCTCTAACCTATGTTACAATGTGTAAATTGAAGAATGAAATTACTTAAATTAACATTTCAAATGAATAACTATTCTTGATGAATTATAAATTAAACAAAATTTAGAACACAAAACAAATTTTGAAGGGAAAAGTCGTATGTGCAGTGTTAATAAATGTATACCTATCATTGCATGAAATGAAATATGTCATACAATTCTAATGTATGAAAGGTTATGTGCTCTAAACTCAGATAAGTCAAAATTTACCGTGTTCTCAACTGAAAGACGAGGCAAGTAAAATAGATTTGGAGTAGAATGTATTCTAACTGAAAATATATCTCTTTGTGAAGCTGGTCAAGTTTTAGAGCTTTCTGCACAGTTCAAACTTTTAAATTACAAGATACCATTCCCGGGTTTGTAGTGGCACACACTTTGTGTTTCATATATCCAAGAAGCCATCTTTTACACACTTTTGCAATGATGAGAACATTTTATTCAATAACGTATATTTAAATATCTTAGCATATTAATTACTTTAAATTTCAGTTTGTCATACATATATAAATATTTTGTGTTTAAAAAGTTATTTTATCAAAAAAATATGTCGCAATAAATATTAACTATGGAAATATTAATGTTACATACAATATCTTTCTATATTTTTAAAAGCTTCAAGGAAAGTTAAGATAATTTCGATTTCTTAACAATTTTTATTACTACATAATTAAAAAATGAATGATATATCCATTATTATTTGCAAAATAGTTTAATAATATTGTGTTATATTAGTTAGTATAGTCAGTTTGTAATCAAAGCAAAATATTTATTGTTATTATATATTTTATTGTCATAAAAGATTTCTCATTAAGATTTTAGAATAGCAAAGTTCTTAAAGACATATATATTTTAAATAAGCATTCCGCTTTTATCAGTATTTGAAGTGAATCTTTGGTTTAGTTCCCTTAAGCATTTTCTATTAATTTATAAATTAAAATATGCGTTAACATTTCAGTTTAATCATTCAGATTAAATGTTTATTGAAAGTCATTTAAATTGAATGAGATCTTTTAATTTTGTAGCCTGGTCTTTAATGCGAAGCATGTATTTTTTCATTATTTCACAACTTGTGAAATCTATTTCATTTAACATTCATCATTTAGACGGTTGTAATTAAAACACCATATCAAATGATCAAAGTTATTTAATTAAATTTCTGTCCAATGAAATTTTCAGTCTAAATGATTATTCTAAAAGGAAAAGATTCTAATATAATTAAAAATGTAATGTGAAACACATTGCCATTAAATCTCTTAGAATTTCAATTTTTATAAGACATTTTTACTTTGTAATTTTTATTTTGTTGTAAAAAAATTTTCAAATACAATATTTGAATTTTACCATGGTAAAGGAACACTTATATTTCTTGTCAAAAATTGTTTAAACAAAAATAAAATATAGTTGGAAGTTGTACAACGATAAGGCATTTATGTTTTGCGAGAATTATTATATTTCGTGTTCCAAGATATTATAAGCACCACGCTGTCTGGAATCCATTAAATTTTAAAATAAGTCTGGTGATATCATTTTGCGATAGGTAGTTGAAATAGTTTTATGAGGATTCTGAAAAGCAGTACTTAAATTTGTCTAATCATTCTACACACATGCTTAATCAGTAAAGTTTGTAAATATAGGTTTTCATGGAGATAATTCAATACATGTTAATTCAATCAAAGTACATCGAAAATAAAGCAATAAAACGTAATCGTGCTAAAAAAGGGAAATTTGTGTTTTTCCAAATGATTTCGAAAGTGTTAGAAAGCAATAGGTTATCAACATGACGGTATGTCCTTATATTTTTAATAATTTTTCCAGGAATAAATAGTTGTAATAATTATCAGGCATTCAAAATATTATTTCACGATAAGACCTTTATACTGAATAAAAAATGTATGTATCATATAAAAAACATTTACTCTAAGTAATAATTATATACAAAGGAAGAGCTAATATATTTATAAAATTTAATACAATTTTATATTGCGAGATTCTTATTGATATGAACTTCAAGTAGTGAAACGTATTAATTGAAAAAAAATAAATTAATTAAAAACATGAGAATTTTCAAAGTTTTTATCTCACACTTACCAAAACACCCAAAGCGTTGCCCGATTCACAACATTTGTATAATTTCTTAAATCCCAGTGTGAATGGAAAAAAAATTCTTTTTTCCTAATCTGATGCAGCTCGCAAAAGGATCGCAGCAACTGCAAATGTATAAGACACGATTCGTACCATTTCAACAAGGAAATTAGAATTGGTACGAAATCAGCCTACAATTTGCAAGTGAATTGTTAATCGTAATCTTCAACCCACCATACTGGCCATTGCAAATTAATGAAAATGTGCAGATAAGCTCTTGAGTGAAGATGAGCAAAAATGACTTTTCTCCAATGAATGATCCTTCGTATGGGTAATGCCTTAATTTTCCTTCACTTGTCACGCTTCAACGCCTGAAAATTCCCATATCGCATATTCTCGCAAGCATCAATATTTTTTCTAGTTGCATTTGTGCAGGAATTAACGCTGAATATTCCATCGAATTATGCAGTCTAACGAAGGACCATAAGGAGAACATGTAAGACTTAATGGAGAGTGGTTAATCTGATTTCCGTCTGTACATGCCGTTTAAGCGTAAATCAAAGCCCCAATTTAATTTTAGATAAAAGAATGTCACTATGTAAACATCAATTTACAAAAAAACTAGCTTAGACATACTGATTCTGTAACTTAGCTATAATTACTACCAGGGCATTGATTTTTTTTTTCCCTGCGTGTTCGGAAAAATGAAAAATTTGATTTATGGGGCTTTTCTTGATTTTGAAAAGAATTTAGCTGCAAAATTGCAACTGAGAGGATTCCCATATGCCAGAAATATCCTGAAGCTTTTGCCTATAAGTTTTGACTTTATTGTTCTTGAAAAATTGTTGATGGTTGAGCTTTTGAATATATTTTGCAATTATTACTTGAATTTAGTAATTAATTAAAAATATTTTTTAACGATTTTCAAATCATTGAATTTATTGTATCCTTGGTTCCTCATTTTGGAGCTGTAAGACTTTTGTATGTTTAGTTTATACATTCTTTCATAAAATTCCAACAGGTAATGTTTATATATATATATATATATATATATATATATATTACATGCTGTAAATCATTATTATAAAAAATCAATGATACAATCTTTCATTTTAAAAATGCTTCAAATTTTGTAAGAAAAAGACATTTTTATGAGAACTGGTAAATTTAAGTTTGTTGCTACAACTTCGATTTCATTCAATGCGTAAAATTTTATTAACTCATAAATATTATATAAAACTATTTTTTTTAATTTGTGGATACTGATGCACGATAATTCCTGTGTCTTAAGCTTCATCTATTTGACAAGTCACTAAGCATTTTTGTAAAATTAGGTTACTATACACTTGAGCTAAACCAAACTAATAATTCTCGTTTCTTTAGAATTTTATGTGCTTCTTTTATTATTAAATATTATATATATATATATATATATATATATATATATATATATATATATATATATATATATATTACTCTGCACAATTTGTGCGATATAGGTTTCTGAAACAACTGTTTGATGATGAATATCATACATAAATATATGTTGTTTGAATATTAATATATTCAAACAACATATATTTATATATGATATATCAACATATATTTATATATGATCAATAAATGCTACTGCTGAATATAATTATGTTATTATCTTACTGTTAACCATAGTTTACGTTATCTTATTAAATTCATCTCTGCTTAATTTTGACACAGTAAAATTTAAGCACATTCAAGATTCAATTTATATTTTTCTCAACTAATCGTGCATGCACCATTGTAGTCATTCCAATTTTTCTCTCTCAAATGTATTGTGACAGTTGCTTGCGAAAATATACTGCTCATTTATCTATCATTAGATTTTTTATTTATTTAACGTAATGAAACCAAAATTAAATCCCAAGAAATTTTAAAGGGTGACTATTTTAAATTAATTCTCTTTCTTTTTATTATTATTTTTTTTTTTAACTAATATTGAGTTTTTGGTCAATATTGCATAAAAATTTATTTTCTTTTAGGGACATAAGTGTCTTTCGAATCGAATCTTGTAAAATATGTTGTTAATGACAGAAAAATATCAATTATTTGATGCATGTATGTAAGCAACTTAGATATAAAATTCGCTATATATAATATAATTTCCATATATGCAGTACATTATTTTGTATATCGAGTTAATATATACCAATGTATAGTAATAATGTTTGGTATATTGTCCGATGAGATGGATTTCTTTTTTTCGGGCAAATCATAAGAGAATTATGAATGTTTTCGGGAAAAATATTTCATATGTTATATACGTTTATTGCTAACAGGTGAAGGTGATGCTGCGTATGTGCCCATCTACTGAATCTGGAACTGCTGATACTTCTTATATGTCTGTCGACAGCCGGAAGAAGCAAGTCACGCTGTACGATCCGACGGTGTGTGGGCAGGAATCTTCAGGAGAAAGGCACGCTGGTGTGGCTGCACCTAAGATGTTTGCATTTGACGCTGTTTTCTCCCCGGATGACAATCAGGTAGATGTGAAAAAAGATTTTTAATAAAAAACGACACTTTTGATTGAAATTGACACTTTTACGTATTTTTAGAAAAATTCATAAAGCCCTTTTTACATTTATATTTGATTAAGTATAGTTTAATAACAAAATCCGGTGGCTGAGCGACAGCGTTTCACGCTCCCATGACACAGGTCCGAGGTTCGATCTTCGGGATGGGCAAGGTCGACTCAGCCTTTTATCTTTTTAGTGGGTCGATAAACTGAGTACAAAGCATGCTTGGGAACTAAGCACTGGGGGTCTCACGTTAAGCTGACCACCTAACTGGGACATACGCTTCGCACCCCAGGGCCTTTTGGTCATGAAAACAGTTATGGGCATTGTAAACCTTGGTCCTCATGGGCTGTCGCTCCAGGAAGTTTAGTTTATAATTTAATAGTTTATTTGACATTCTTAGATAATGTGTGCACATCAGGGAAAATAACATGAGATCTAACAAACGACAGATGAAGCTTAAGTCGTTCTATCTGGATCACTTTATGACCTTCTATCTATAATTCTACATTTTGAATATAGACTGAATATTTGATATAAATAATTTTATCTTTGAAGTACACTCTGATTATTCCTTTTAACTACATGTGTATATTCATAAATTTGCATATATGATATTGCCTTTAAGTTGTATATGTTATCAATGTTTACTTAACTTTTTGATTGCCTGTTTATTATTTATCAATGAATATTAAATAACATTTTAACAACTAATTTTTCGGAACAATCTAGTTTCATTTCATAAATGCTTAAAATAAATGACATTAACAAATGTTATCTTATAAAAAAATTACTAATAACTGTAGCGTTATGAATATAACTGATACATATAGTTTCAAATTTAGGCTTAATGAGTTTAGTGCATATTCAGCTATATCTCTATTAATATATTCAGGAATTCGTAATAATTCCTTTGAAACAATAATTATCCAAGTATCACTATGGTTAATTACAAGATTCAGTTTGATGAATCAAAGCGAAATTTACAATTTGAATTCTAGTCTTTAATTATGGTATCCGCAAACATGATGATCAATAAATCCCACAAGATGCATTTGATAATCACTTTGGCTGAATTCCAATAATTTGGATTGCCTATATGCATAAACTACTATCGATATGCTTTTACTTTTATCATTAATTGTATGCATTACCGTTTGAAGCAACTTTTGGTAGAAATTCATTTCCTTATTTAAATTAACTTGTCTCTAAAACAGCTAATTCAGAAACACATTTAAGGAGTAGTCTGTGAAAATTTAATCAAAAAATTTTTAATAGTTTTCATTGTGTATGATATTCTTAATTTGAAGTAATTAGTGATTATCAGTTATGAAAGCAATTTCATTTTTATTCAAAATATACAGTGAAATAATGATATTCATCAGTATGCATTGAATTTCTTTTTCTCAGATGTAATTACATCACCGTATCGAGGACAAACATAAAACATGCACAGTAATATTATATTTTTAGTTTACTTATATTATATATTACGAATATAATATCCGTAATTGCAGAATACTTTAAATTATAATATAACGTGAATATTTATTTTCCGCAGAGATTTTCTATATTTGAAGGATATATAGAGAATATTTTTAATTGAGATTCTACAAAATGTCCTTTTATAATTCAAATATCTTCATGAATTCAACGTACATTTAAAATTCCGATTGAAAATTTTGGGAAATTACATCTTGTAGACTTAGAGACGACAATTGTAAATTCAATTACACTAATTACTACTGCTTCTAGTCCGAATTAAAGTGAATGGCACGACTCAAACTCTAATTACATAAAGATCCCTCTATTTTCCGAAGATCATTTCCATTAGTTTCCCTACGATTCTAAATTCCCTTTGACTAAAAACACTTTGATCCCAAATTATCATTCGCCTTCTCCTTACGTCGATCCAACCATCCACGATGGATGCAAATGACTGGGGCCTTGATCTCTAATGATCTTCAGTCCAAGTCAGGCCATCAAGTCAACGAAGATTAATTATCGGGTGCTAACTCAGTCAAAAGATTTTTCCCCATCTCTTCTTGCCGATTGCTTTTGTGTGTTGATGAAAAATCCCCACCACTCCCTGAAATGTTAGCTTCTAGGATTATTTTTCGACTTAAGAGAGAGGAAAGGCTGAAGCCTTGACAGTGACGGATCTCCCTCCAAGTCATCGCGAGGAGGATTTTAAATCCCCATCACCATCGCAGGACGTGTTTGTCGAGGAAGAAACGGTGGGATGTTTGGCGAGATTGAAAAAATATATTTATTGGGACACGGGACACAAAACTGCGAAAGATAAATGGATATAGCTAAGAAGCAGTGGCAGGTTCGGATCGTTCCGAATCTTATAAATAAACTTTGATTATAAAAATGGAGATGCATTGGATCTTATTTAAATAGTACTTTCTTTTTAATGCTTTTTTCAACTGAAGTATTTTTTTTTAGGAAAAGGTTTCCTAGTATTTGAGAAAAATAGAATATGCAAATAAAGAAGATTTATATTGCTAGTTTTGAAAGAATTAGTTATTTTTTTAAGTCTTTTCCTGAGATTCAATTTTTAGAGTCATTTATTTCCTCTCGTCTCAGGAAATAATTCGACTAAATTTTAGTATTTATAGTACACACTAATAAATTATTAAGAAGTACTTAAATGAATAAGAAAAAAAGATAATGATTTTCTCTACATTTAAAAATTTTTAAACTTGTTTACCTTATTTATAACACATAGTCAAAATTAAGTAATAAGCATTTTGTATGTGTTTTGAACTTAGAAAATTCAGAAATAAAATCACAGCATGTAAAACTACATTACACACACCTGAAGTAGGGAAAAACATTTTAATAGTACTCTAGTAAATTTAAACAAAATGTAATACATTATTTTTTTTCAGTAAACACACTGTATTTTTTATTCTAAATATCATCATTTTTATAATAGATTCATTTGAAAAATTTGAGACTTCTTTACATAAAGATACCAGTGATAAGCTAATGAAGAAAAGAAAGAGGGTAGTTAACGCAATTACAATGTTTGATTGTAATCGACACAATCAAGCACTATTATTGCATTAACTATGCCTTGCTCTATATGGTTTCCAATAAAACCGTATAGAGTCATGGCATTGGAAACTGCAAGGGAATTTCTTAAATATTTTGTAAACTGATCTTAGTTTTTAGAATACTTCCATTTTTATGAAAATAAATCATTGAGATTGGAGGATTAAAATTTCTTGAAGATGTTAACCAATCAAAACTTAAAATGGCTCAAGGGAAAAAAAACATATCAACATAAAATACAATATTTTTAACACCAAAATAAGAAATATTTATAATTCATTTTTTTTTTGTTTTATATTTTTTAAACTTGACTTAACAACTCCAACTTATTGGATTTTTCACTGTGGATGTAAGACACTCAGTGTAAGAGAAAATTACATTTACAACTCCAATACAATTAATCTCTTGACAACGAATCCATGACCTACAAGATGGAACTTACTGTCCAGTAAATTTGATCAACTTGTTTTTCTGTTGACCATTGCTCCAGAGATGAGGGACATACTGACGGAAAATCTGTCAACTGCATCCTAATTGCTGTCGACATATGATGACGATGAAAGGTTAGGAGACGATCGATTATTATATCGGTAACGTATTTTCATCCTTTTTCTACAGGCTGAAGTGTGCTCTAGCTCCCTATGTGACGTTATCAGCTCCGTGGTTGGTGGATCTGATGGCTGTCTCTTCGTCTACGGTCATTCTAAGCTGGGTAAGAAAAAATAATTTTGATATTAGCTGCAATTGAAGTATTTTTTCATTTGAAAACATGGTAGCTATCGGTTATTTAATATAACTAAGTGAATATGCATTCTTTACTGGGTATTGTCATACTTTCAAAAATCCTCAGCAGGAAATGATTTTGATCTCTCTCGATTGACTTATATTAGTGTCTCCTTTTTCAATTTAATTCTTGAAATTTTTCGAAATAATATTGACTTTAATGTAAAGTATTTTTAATTTGAATATACTGTTTTCATACTGCTTTAAAAGTGTTGATATACTTTAGTTAATAAAATACATCATTTCTAAAAAAATGTTTAAATATAGTTGGCATTTTTTAATTTGACGTTCGTATTTCGTTGACGTAATATATTAATTATGCTGATGGTTTATTATAAAGAAGTAAATTAATTATGAAATTTATATTTTATTTTATATCTTATTAATTTTTTCAGGATGTCTATTTTTTATCATAAAATGTGGTATAGGGTAATATTATCGAATAATATAGTTAAATGTATTAAAACATTTTTTCCTTAAGATACTATATTGAACTATGATTATACACATTGCTGTATCTTCCAAATATAGGAATTTCAAGAAACGCTAAAAATTACTCTATTCTCTTTCTCTTTTTAACTTAATAAGACAGTTCTACGTTTTTAAAAGCAGCCTTTTTCTGGCTATATATCTAAACATTTGCCTATTTTATATACAGTTATTTTCCAAGAAGGCATTGAACATATTTTAAAAGTCCTTTTAATAAGTATTAGCTTCACAAAATGCAAAGTATTAATTGTAATTTTAAATGAATGTTTTCAATTCTCTTTTAGTTAAATAGATATTAATTCATGAATGCAGAATTCCATACATATGAGTGTAGATTATATTTCAATAATGAATAACAGCTTTGTAAAACTGTTGGGACAAAATGAAATAATTAATGAAAAATAGATAACAAATATTCTTATGTATTTTTCACCATTCAAAATAATATGTTTTCTAGTGAAACTTCTAATTAAAATGCACTTAATATTGTACTCTTATATTTATTTTTTGACATTCTGCCGTAAATCAGGAAAAGTTCAATGAATAATAACTTTTAAAAAATAGTGCAAGGTTAAAATTTTTTAATAAGATCTATATTTTATATAAAGTTGTACATTGCATATTTTTTATAGTTTTAATTCTTAAAAATTGCTATTATGTGTATATACAATTAAAATACTTTAATCATTATGCTAAGTAAACATTATGAAATAGAAGTATTTTTTAATACTAAATAAATTTACATCTTTTATATAAAAAAGGAATAAAATGAATTAGTAAGTGAAGATACTTTTACAAAGTCAACAATGAACTCGCATACAATTTGCTTAATATTTCATTTTCTATATTACATTAATAACTATTAACAAACAATTTTAAAAGGATGTATTTTTAAAATTTTTCAACAATAATATATTTTATTGACCATATACAAAATAAATCAGAGTTGTTGAAAAAAAAAAAAAAAACATAATTTGAAAGTGAATGCAGATAAAAGGATGCAGTTAGTTTCAAGGAATGGAATAAAATAAACCGGATTTTGAGTGATGAAAGTGAAATACATTGTGAATAATTAGTGAAAATGTTGAAGTGTTATTTTAATATTAAAGATGATTGTGGCATGCCTTTTGAATCTACATTGCTTGGGATTTTTCTATGTTTCCTCTGTCACGTTGCATAAATATGATCCAATATCTCATTTTAGTGCTTGATGAAACCGAAAAGTCGTAGATGACCAAACGTTTTATAACGACGTACGCTTTTAAACTTACATTCAGCGATATCAAAACATTAATGTAGGACTTATCATTGCTTAGTGTTATTATCATATACTTCAGAAATCGAAGTTTCATATTCGATTCTGGCCACTGTTGAACATCTGGAGATAAGAACTTCGTTCATTTTTTTAAAATTTCTTTTCAAATTTTTTCTTGGAAATTCGTAGAAAAGTTATACGTTCAACTAACCTTGAAAATTTCTTTTGAATTTAGTATGAAAAAAGATGTTCAAATGCTTTGCAACAATTTTAAGATATCCGTTTGTTGAATGTAACATATCGAGTTTCGGTTCTATCCTGACTATTATTCTGATGAGGAAGTGGTTATTGTGTCTCTGCTTTTAGTGTATATAATGCTTAAAAGTATCGAATTTTATTATTTTTCTTCTTTGCAACACATAATTAAGACCAAAATTCTATATGGGAAGAAGTCTCTCTTTCTGGAAGGTAATCCTTAATGGATCCAAAAAAAAAAAAAAAAAAAAAAAAAAAAATTCAAAATCCTTTTCAGTTCTTAGATATTTTTAATGTTAAAAAATGTCAGATTGCTATTTGCGTTCATTATTACTAGAAATATGCAATGGGAAATACATTTGCAATATTACAATAGTGCTTTTCCTATCAGAACAATACATTTTCTATTATTTTGTCTCAAAATTTAATTGGAAAGGTACTTTAACTATAATATCTTCATATATAGAGCAACAACTCACATTTGATGCTGATTCTTTCAAACATCATCTGTGGTTTTCCTTAACTGGATAGCAAATATCTGACAGTCTTATCTCATCAATAAAAATATGACTTTTGACATTTTCTTAAAAGAAATTTGGCTTACTGCTATTATTCAGTAAAAAACACCCATTTTTATCTTTATTCTGTTGGGAATTATTTGTTTGAAAAAAAAACTTTTCGCATTTTTTAGATTATTTTTTATAAATAAATAACTATATTAAAATTGTCCTTTAAAATTGTTATATTTTTAGGCAAGACGAATACAATGATTGGCAACAGCAATTCAGCACAAGAGCTTGGTGTGATACCTAGTGCAATTTGGTGGCTCTTTCGCGCAATTAATGAGCATAAACACAGAACTGGAGCTAGATTTTCAGTCAGGGTGTCAGCCGTTGAGGTTTCTGGAAAAGTGGAAGAGTTGAGAGATCTTCTTGCAGACTATGCTGCAGGTAAAAATATTTTAAGCAGTTGTATGTAATAAAATATCATTAGAAATGTATTTGTTTTTTAATTGTATAAATTATATTTGCATCACTTTGAGTAAAGGTTTGGTTGGTTAAATCTTAACTGTTTTACAAAAGATTATATTTTTATATAGGTTTTTATAAATACAGGATTGATTGCATAAAATTTGTTTTATTTATATTCTTTAAATGAAGTTTCATTGCAACTAGATAATTTTGGTTAACTTTGTAGTAAATATTTCATATTTAATTATAAAGTGATTCATTATAAATAAAATAATAACGTTTAACTTATAGTGTGAAAAAAATGTTTTCCACTCCCATCTCACTTTAACATTGGAAAGTCGAAAGGTATGATTGTGTAAAAACGTTATTGAAGTACATGAAGGTATCTACTGATCTTAAAACGAAATGACTAGAGAAATTGATTCGTTTTCCCCTGTAATTTAAAATATCTAGCAATCTTTTTTTCTAAAATGTAGAGCATCAGTAATTTAATATGAAATGCCACATTGCTGTCATTAATGCTAAAAAAGGACAAGTGCAGTTCACATTGTTTTATGTGCGAGTTTTAGTGCATGCCATCACGAAGTGCTAAAAACCTAACTGTCACAAGGTACATTTACTTGTACATGAACAGGTACAGATTCTGTTAGGCGATAAAGTATGCTTATCTAGATGAAAGAGAAAATATCTCCTTCGTGTCATGTTGCTTGAAAAACAGCGTTAGAAATCGCTTTTACGTGTTTTCCCCCAAATGTTTATGCGCAAGTTGTCGTTTAATCATAAACTTAAACAGACATTTAATTCAGAATAGTGGCAAATTTACGTAATTGATTTTTTTTTCCTTTTTTATTTTTTTTGTTTAGTTCTTAAGATTAATGGGTAAAATTTAAAATATTGCCGATTATATCATAGCATGACTTTTTGTTTGGTAGGGTACAGTTCTTTTTTCTTTGGTAGCCTATAGTATTTTGACTACATTTCCATTATAATAGATATCAATATTTCAGATTTAAGGGTGTGACACGATTTATGCTAATAATATTTCTATTATTGCCTTTATACAGAAAAAAAAATTATGTCATTCTAATAAATAATTGAAAAAAAATATATATTTTAATATAATAATTCTAAAAAAGTCATATTTTTAATGGACAAAGAATTTAAATGCATTGAAAAACCAAAAAAAATCAACATTTTTGCTTATTTAATAGCTTTTAAAATTTTTCATTTTTAAATAATCTTTAAAATTATTAATTATTAAATACTCTTTATTTATACAAAAATAAATTATAGACTGTACATTTATTATTAAAAAATTCAAATTAAAAGCTAAACATTTAAACTTTTAAAATATTTCTTAAATACAATGCCAACATTTTTTATAAGTTATTATTTAACAATTATAATTTTAAAATTTCATTGTGCATAATTTTTCTTTAATATATATATTTATCAAGTGTTTGTTTCTTCTTTAAACTGATCATGTTTTATTTATAAGGTTTATGGATTTTATTATTTTTATTTAGGAAATAAAACTTATATCTTTTCTTATTTTTTAACTGAATATACCGCAGAACACATGATTTATCATTAGAAAGATTCTTTTTTTTTTTTACAATATCCATTTGGGAGATGAATATCAATTTTAGATTTCACTCATTGCAGGTACCGAAGGGAGTGGCTCTGCCCCAGGGGTGTACTTGAGGGACGATCCAGTCTTCGGATCTCAACTTATGAATCAGAGCGAGCTCAGAGCACCCACCGCGGAAAGAGCTGCATTTTTATTGGATGCCGCGTTAGCTGCTCGGACATCAGGTAAAAGTTGGTTTTTCTTTTTTGAAAAATAAATACTGCTACACTAAAAGATTTAATGCACAGTGTGTGCTCCAATTTAAAAGGCGCAACAAAGGTTTTGTTCTAAATAAATATGTTGTTAATGGTTGTTAGGAAAAAAAAATAATCGGGAAAAATTTAATAATTCAAATTCCTCATAAAAAAAATATTGCGAAATTAAAACAGATGTGATTTATGTATGTATTAAGTACTCTATAGAAGAATTTTTTTTAGTAATAATGAGATTCTATAATTGTTTTTTATGGATGTCTATATATATCATATTGTATTTTGATGAGCTCATATTAGAACTTAAGTTATATTACATCTTGTACTTTTCTAAATCAGGGTACAAAAAGACGTTTTCATTTTATATTTATATAGCTTTGGTCAAGTCCACAACATACGTTTTAAAATATTCAACACATAGCCATTATTTGGCAGCTGTTAAGATTTTTGGCTTATTTTTTGGTCCATTTTGGAAATGCTTACTACTTTAAACCATTATAGAGTAAGAAACCTATATCATAAAAGTATTACAAAAAATTATAGACTTTTTACAAAGAGTGTATAAAATCGAAGTTTATGACATTCAAAAAGTTTAGTCAATATCCCTAATGGAACATATTTAAAGTATGAGAAAAAAATTTCTCAAAAATTCTTTTACCATTAACCATGTTACGGTTAGAACCATGTGTTTCATTTAAAACCAGTCAAGAGAAGACATTTGTCAGACTGTGTGAGAAGAATTTTTGGTTCATTACTTACATTGCATGATGCTTAAGCCATTATTCTGCTATTTACTCACTGTCACAACTGAACATCACTGTTCACTTGTATGATCCTAGAGTAATATGCTTACTAATAATCAATATTTAATAATTAATCTTACTAATTGGTGCGGTGAAGTAACTCAGTTTTCTATTAGCTTTTGCATTACTTTTTTCAAACAGGAAATTTGTGCTAAGGGTATATTAGTATTTGAAAGATTACTTTCTTTTCTTACTTATATTACTATCTTGAAAACAAACCACATGTCATAAGCACTATTCATGGCATTTGTTGTTGTTAAACTTAATGATTTTTTATCTTATCCTTTCACATCATGATTTCTCTAATGGTTGAACTTTGCATTCAATTTCTTGACCAAAATTACTAACTTCATTGTGATTCATTGATAAATTATTTGTTTAGGTAACAATCCACAGACTCACTTTTATCACAATCTCATTCAATATGTCATTCCCTTCAGCTCTAGTATTTCTTACATCACAGTGAATTAAACATTTGTGTGTTTCGTTTAACAAGTTTTATTTTCTCTTTGATCTTTCAAGAGCAAAATTTAACATTTTTCAAGCTTAACTTATGCGACAAAATCAAGACAACACTTTGAAAGTACCAAGAAGTAAATACCAATCCAATCCAAACTTCAGTGACAAGTGACAGTTAAAACCTAAACTAGAAGAATGGCTTCGCTTTTAAATACAAGTGATCCATCTATATTAACTATTTCTTCATTCTGTAATATATTATCAACAGCTAAGTTTGTTTCTCACAATTTTCAAAAAATGTTCTGTATTTCCAATTTTACTACCCTGTTTTGATTCGAAAGATTAGAGTCTTAGAAAATATTTTTTCTATCTATTATAGGATTTTTTTTGGTTCATTAAAATGTTTCTAATGATTCATGATTCCTCATATAAAAAAAGAGCTTTCGCAAACATTATTCATCTAAAAAGCTTTATTTTTCTCAATTAAGAGCTACTTATTACAGAAATGAATTATTTTTCACAATAGTTATATGTAATTTGAATTTTTCTTACATTCCTGGTCTTTATTAATTATTTGTAATGTTTGACTGTCACACTTAGTTCATGAAATGTTAAAAAGATCTCACTATATGTCTGCTTTTATTCGCTATCAGATATTCATTGTATTCAGAAAGAACAGGCAGTTTTTTAAGCAGAATTAAAGCTGAAGAAGGAAGAAATCCAGAATTTTACAAGTACAGTTACATTCAAATTCACAAATAAGGATTGGCTGTGTTTGATAGGATGGTTTATCCATTTGCGGTACTTCGAGGTCGATAACAAGAAAACTTTATTTTATTATATTATAAAATATTAGCAGGTTTTAATACTTTTACACAAAAAATACTAAAACATGCTTTTCATTTTAACAATGAAAATAGCTTTTCTTTTTATATATTCCCTTCAAACAAATAAAGTTTGAAAGAAAGTAGACAAAACAATTCGTAGAGAAAATATTGTAATTGGATAAATCAACTGAATAGCTTATTTAAAAAAATCTCACTTTCGTCATGGCTTGATCAATAGCATGTGATATAAATCAAATTTTGATTTCAAAACTAAAATGTTTTGATTCCGAAATAAAAGAATTCACAAATAAGTGGGGTTGCTCGTAGTTGAAAAATTTGATTTTTAGAAATCACTAATGAAAAATTGACTGAAAGGGAATTCTTTCTAAACGGAAAATTAATAATATAGAATTCTAAGATATAAGAGAGAAAATATCGATTATCTTGAACAAATCTCTAGTGTCTACTTCATATTTTAGTTTGAGTAAAATTAAAAATTTTCTAATTTGACTTACCTCACAATGAACAATGTTAATTCAAGTTGTTGTCTTTGTTCAAATTATGCTTTTTCTTAAACAGAGAGAAGTTTTGATTATCAATAAAGTTAAAAAATTGAATTTTTAATAATATTTTCTAGGAAAATAATCACGAGTTCACAATTAAGATTAATCAAATTGTTAGTTCAAATATACTCTTGTTATAAATTAAGGATATTGCAAGTCCTTTGCAAAGAAAGAGACAGAAGCAAAACAAATGTAACTTAATTTGTAAAGTCTATTTATTAAACAAAACGTAAAGAGCAAAAAAAATGCTATATATTCGACATCATTAATAAAAATTTCGATTTTTACTCCCTGGTGTAAATTAAAAAAAAAAAAAGAACCTACTTACAAAAACTAATATAACATGGTTGGTATGATGGTTAATACATAGTATGTCCCCCCCCAGACGATGCAATACAGGCCGTACAACGCCTAGGTATGCTGAGTATCAAATTATCGATCTGATCTTGGGGAATATTACACCACTCATCCAGCAATGCTCTCCGAAGTTCCGGCAGACATATGGAAGAGGGGGTTTGACGGGTGGCAATTCGTCGGTGAAGCATATCCTACACATTCTTTATTGGATTCAAGTCTGGTGAGTATGCTCGCCAATTCATACGAGTGATATCCTCCGATTGAAAGCGTCCGTCGACAATGTTTACACGGTGAAGACGGGCGTTATCATCCATAAACAGAAGTTCTGCACCCATGGCGCTCCGAAATATACGTACATGTAGTTCCAGAATGATATTCCGATAGATATGGCCTGTCATGGCTACATCCTGAACATGTAGGTTAGTTCTGGAACCCAGAATAATTCTTCCCCAAACGAGCAAACCTGCACCACCGTAACGTTGTCATTCAATAGTGTTCTCTTGCTGGTAACGGATACCTGGCCCCTCCATATAAAAGTCCGGCGAGAGACAGACTGAAAACTAAACCTGGAATCGTCGGGAAACATCACTTAAGACCACTGTTGAGGTGTCCACAATGCATGCTCTCTACTCCTGGCTAACCGCAGGCGACGGTGAGTTGCGATAGGTGGAACACTTCTGACAGACCTATGAGCATATAGACCAATGTGCCGTAAGCGTCTATACACGCTCTGCTTTGAAACTGTAGTACTGGTAGTTGAAGGGAGCTGACGAGACAGGTCTGATGTTGTTCTCCGTCTATTTCTTTTTGCAGTAACTGCCAAATATCGGTCCTCATTCGGCATTGTAACTCGGGAGCGACCTGTGCTATAACGTTTACTCACATTACCATCATCTTGGAACTGTTGCCAAAGCCTGGAGATGACACTCTGGGCGATTCCAAGTTCCTCGGATACTTCCAGCTGGGTACATCCACATTCAAGACGGTCGATAATTCTGTCACGTAAAACATCCTCCAAATGCTTCCTTTGTGCGATAATTATGCGGTTATTGCATTGAAAGGCTTTTAAAACGTTTGTAAACAATTTTACTTTTTTGCCACCATTCCTTATATGCCCCTCTCTTACACTCTAATGAGTGTGACGTACTATCAGCGCCATCTGGTGGTTTATTGTAATTTGCACGTTATTATTCAAGATGTGTGTGATAATTCTACATATATGTTCATTCTACATATACTTACATATATGTTCATTCTACATATACTACATACATATTCTACATACAGGAGAAATTTTTATTTTAGATTTTAATTTCTGTGTGATTCTGAATTATCCTTAATGTATTGACATAGGTGTAATTTCATTTCAGTCAACAATGTTATATAAAATTTATAATTGCAAAACTTTATGCATTTGAAACATTAAAAGAAAATATTCTTATTAGGAGTGATTTAGTGAAACATTCGAATACAACAATGAATGCAATCTTTATATTAGTTCAATTCATTCTTAACAATAATGCATACTCTAAACGGTACCAACTTTTATTAATATAACCTTTTATATTTCTAGAAGCTGAAGAAGATTCCAGGAACGCGCATTTTTTATTCACCCTTCATGTTTATCAATATCGAGTCGAAAAAGGCGGACGTGGTGGAGGTATGCGACTCATATCATAATTACATTTTTTAATAATTTTATAACAAATTTTATTAATTTTGAATTAATAAAAATGAGGTGACAAATGATATTGTTTTATGCTATACACACATTTATGTATATATATATATATATATATATATATATATATATATATATATGTACTTCTTTAAGTAATGCATTTGTATTATATATTTTTGTTGTTAGACTTTATATATATATATATATATATATATATATATATATATATATATATATATATATATATATATGTATGTATATATATATATTATCTATAAACTATATAATAAATATATAGATCACAGCGAGAGAGATTGTTAATAGATTGAAACCCTTAAAAATGAGATTATAAATGAAATAACATTTCCTTTGAAATATTACATTTTTCAAGATGTTTATGATGGGTTATTAATCCTACTATTTGTAACTGTAAAGTGTATAGAAAATTAATTTTTAAATGAGGGACAATAAAATAAACTATTTCCAGAAAATTACATTTTAAGAAAAGAATCTCAAATTTTAATCAATTTAGACTCTGACAAAAAAGTAATCATGAATTGTTCAAAACTAATTTTTTTAGTAAGTAATAATAAACTTATAATTTGAGATTTAAATGTGTATATCATGACAATTATAAATATCTTTATTTGATCAAATTTAATTCCTCCATTTTTACAATGTTTGTTTCTCCATTCCTTAAAAACTTTTATCTAGGTTTAAAATGTCTAGTTTAATGAAACGTGATCTTTATTTAAATTAAAAATTATTAATTGCTCAACTTTTATAAATCAACCTAAATTTCTTTCAAATTCCAACTGTGTTCGAGAACACATTCCAACATTCGAAATATGAATGATTCTATAATATGTTTATTTTAAATTGAAACATATTTTAATGCAAAACCATTTCTTCTTAGATTATTTATTTTTTGAAACATATAAATTAAATTGAACAATTTTGTGAAATAAACAATCTAATAACGATTTGAATTCATTTATCATATTATAATAAAATTGCTTGATTGTATTCACTTACTGATATGCATAATAAAATATGAGTAAATTTCCGAGCCATAAACTCTCTCTCTGTCTATGACCTACTTCATGAAATCGAATAAAAGAGACTCTAAAGTCTCTGCCTCAAATTTAAAACCCAATGAAAATTTATGGATAGCTTCTGAAACCGATAAACCAAAAAATAAAATAAGTTATTGTTCTTGAATCATTATTGTGGGCAAGAGAGGCAAAATCTTACTTTTTTGTTTGTTTATTTCGTAGGTCATAGAAAGATTTAATCATATTTTCGAAATATGAATACATGCTTTTTATTTGATGCTACGACAAAGCATTATTTTTCTCTGTGTTTAAAGCGCGGTGAACCTAAATAAATTTCCCTGCATACCATTAAGGTGAAATGGTTTGAAATGGAATGCATCTTAGCTGATCGATATGCGTTCATTATAACAAGAGAAAATGAGGAATGAATGGTTAGTTTCGATGCACAGAGCTATTTATTTATCCTATTCAAAATGTTTTTAATGGTTATATTTATTATACAGTGTAATAGAGAGGAGAAAAAAAAACTTCCCATTCTCTTTTTTGTTCACTTTGTATTTAGTAGTTAAAAATGAAAATTCAGAAAGTTTGTAAAATATGAGCGGTGAGAAATGTTTACTCTAATTTACATGTGTTATTACTTTAAAAGAAGATTTTTTTTCAGGTTTTTTCTGCGCTAGTTTTTTGTAAAAGTTATTTAACGTTTACAACTAAGTGAAGATTATGAATGAATAAATTTTGTATCAGATGTTTCAATTGTTTAATTAATTTCGGTATAAAAATGTGTTGAAAAAAAAATAAAATGTTGTATAAGTAATAAAAATTATAATATTAGATTAAATGAAATTATTGATGATAGGCGACAGAATTTTTTTTTTGAATTTCAAATCGAATCAAAATTAATTGAATTTATATGAACATTTAATTTGAAATATAATTAGTTTGAGTTTAATGAAAATTAAAATATGTCGTGTGTGAAACCGCTACTTATGTAACATTATTCTTGCTATTCAGAATTTACAACTATTTTCAGAAATATAAATATTTTCTTTATGCCTGCATATACATATATGTGCGTGTGTGTGTATTTTCGTAAAATTTAAATATTGTTAATTATGGCTTAAGAAATTTGCTATTATGTTTATAACTATACAATGTATATAATCATAATTGTAAATTATACTTTTAATGATTAAAATACAATACAATAGGATTTATATTAAATTTTTTAAGCTCAAAATAATTATATACCCATTATTTTAAAGTTTTAATTTCCTTTGTTTCAGCGTAAATTTAAGATTAGGAAAAGTAATTATTATGTCATTATAAAATATATCTCTTTAGTTTATGGACCATCAGGAATATTTTTAAGTTGCATTTATCTATCTGTATATCTTACAAGAAAGAAAAATCAGTTTTGTCTATAATAATAAATATTAAAATAATTAATAAAGATTTCATACATACAAAAAACCTCAAATGCTATTCATATACCTCATTGAACTTCACCTTAAACCAAAAGTTTTACAAACTGAAGAAGAAAGTCTTATAACGTAACCTTAGCCAAATTTAATGTTAATCATACTTTAACTTCAAATTTAAATTATAACTTCAATTCAAATCTTTAATTTGATAGAATTTTTTTTTTGGAATATTTCTTTAATATTTTGGGAAATTAATGCTGGAAAATGAGGTTCATTGTAAAGCAAGAAATTAATTCTTACTTAGATTAAAAATAAGGATATTTTTTAATTTTAAAAAATGCAAATATTAGGTTGGTATGAAAATAATTAATGCAATATTTTTGAGAAAGTTGCAAAAAATCATTACATGAGAAGAGTATATTCTCTAAAAATGTTGGTAAGATTTTTAACACCATGATGTTAAAATATTGTTTTATTTGGATATTTTTTTTTAATTTAATTTATATATAAAAGATGGGGTATTCTTTTACACAGTTGATTTTTCATAAATATAGCAGCATATGCGCTGAAAACACTTTTTTAATATTCGTTTTGTCAAAAAAGCTTTATAATTCCACTTTCTTAATTCCTTACCGTTTACTTCCAGTTGCTGGTGGGCGTAGTAGATTGCATCTTTTCGATTTAGGGAGCTGTGAAAAAACGAGTAAATCCAGAGAAGGTGGAGCAAGTGGCTGTCTTTCCCTCTCTGCCCTTGGAAATGTGATCCTTGCACTTTTCAACGGCCAGAAACACGTGCCTTATAAGTAAGCTATTAACAATAATGTTTCTACCTTTCCCACAACTATAAATATTTTTGAGAAGTAAGTAAGAAAGAGATTATATTTCTGCTTAGTTTCTTATTTTTTATTTAATAATAAATACCATATAAACGTATTTTGTATAAATATAGACAGAGTTTTAAAATAAAGGTTACAAATTACGATACATTTTTAATGAAGATCCTTCTACTAGATTATTTAAAAAAAACTAAAAATTTATTTTTTAATAGTTGTTTTTGAAATTATACTAGCACTGTATGCATAAATTTGAGATGCCATAATGAGAAATATATTTCCCCATTTATAATTTACAGTTTATGAATAAACATTTTATAAACTGTAAATTATAAACGTGGAATTATATTCCTTATTAAACAGGAATAGGGTAATAATATTATTTAACTTATTTGTTAAGTTAAATAATGCTATTCCCTTGATTTTTGATGGCTAATCAATAATTTTAATAATTGTATGTTATAATGGTTAAATTTATCGACATCACTCTAAAAGGATTCAAATATAACAATGCATTTTCATAATATGTTTGTGATGATTGTAAATTATGTCTTAATTTAAAATTTTACAATAAATATATTAATAACTATGTTTTTTCTTGATATTTAGCACTAAAGTATATTATATGAACTCAGTCTGTAAAATACTGAATTGTCAGGTATGCAAAGTAAACATTATTGCTGATACGAAATATTTAACTACCTTTTAAATATGTTTATAGAATTAAATCATGCAGAAATTAGAATGGAAAATGTTGACTTATTGCTGTTTATAAATTCATTTGATGAAATTAGTATTGTATTCGATATCAAGTTTCTTTTTCTTGCACTGCCCACTACTTTTAGTAAATCATATTTTATACTTCATAATTTTCATATGTAAATATGCATGAAACTTATATTTATATGTCTAATATTATATATTTTAAACTTAATTGAGACAAGTGAACAGAACTTTATCTGTAAATAAAACTCATATATTTCACTGGATTTCCTTTCTGATAATTGATACGTTTATTCGCGAATTAGTGATGTGGTACGTTTCTGTTCACATTATTTATGGTTGCTTTGTCTTTGATTAGAATGAGCGATTTGTCATGTGGGTGGAGACATTTTTCTGCATGACAGGCATGATTAAAATGGGGTGAAGAATATGAAAGCTATTTAATAAACAACCAATTGCTTAATTAATTATAAATGCACTTCTTTCATATCATGGCATGTTTAATTCAGATTACAATCCCTCTTTATACTATTATGAAAATTTAATAACCTAATTATGAATGTTTTTGCTTTAGATTTAAATACTTTATTTATTTCATAGAGACAGCAAATTAACACAGCTTTTGCGTGAAGCTATGGGCAGTGTAATGTGCAGAGTTGCTATGATTGCCCATGTGTCCACTTCACCAGCTCGGTACCCTGAAGCACTAGCAACTTTGCAGCTTGCCTCCAGGATACATAGATTAAGAAGGAAGAAATTAAAGGTGTAGTATTATTTTGACGACTAACAGATTATATAAAATATTGTGAGTAAAAGTAGAGAGTGAACTTAAGAGGGAGATAAGTTATAAAGAAGACACACATTTAATTTAATGCTCTGAATTATTAGCTCCAAATACTATTAGTTATTATCGGCAAATACTGTACTATTCATGAAGAAATTAGCGCAGATAATTTTAAAATATTATTTTCAAATTTTAATTTGTTTTGCTTCTTGAATTTTTTTTATTAATAGAATTTAAGTTACTATTTTTATCATTTCAGTTTGCACCAACTGCAGAATTAGGACCTGTAGGTGACGATAAAGGTGTTTGTAGACCTTTTGTTCGCATCCATGCGGTTGGAGAAGATGGTGTAGTTAAATCTGGCAGCAGTGACCCAGATTATACATCTAGCAGTGAACAATCATGTGAAACTGTGATTTTTGTCGGTTCTGCTCGAAATAGTCCCCTTTCAGGGGGTATCTGTGATAGAAGAGGTAGCCAACCCATTTCTCCTCTTGCCAAAGACGCTCAGAACACTACGGGGAATTCAACAGGGGCATCCTCAAGAAAGCAGATCACAAAATCACATACAGCTAATCATCATTATGATAAACCAACCACAAGTAATGCTGGCAATATAACAGGGGGAAAGGAACAAAAGACTGAACACGGTTTAAAAAGTGCCTTAAATGAATCAGTTAAAAGTGGTATTGCTGCTTCTCCAAAGAAAAAATCAACTTCTTCCTCTCCATATTCATCTCCGAAGCACCAAAAAATTGGCGAATCTGATAGTCCTAAATTATCTTCAAAACATAGTAAGTATGTTATGATGGATTTTTGCCATGACGGGAAAAAATCAAAAGGTTCAAATGATTCCCTTAGTAAAGGATCGCCTAATCGTGTATCAAAACAAAGTATTCCTGATATACACCAAAAATCTGTGCCTGTTCATGCAAGTACTTTGACTGGAAGTCCGCAATCTTTGAGGAAATCAAAGCGTTCGCACAAACAAGATAGTGCCCAGCAACAACTATATTTGCAACAACAGCAAATACAAGCAGAGAATGCAATGAAACTACTTATGAAAGAACCAAAACCTACTAGTGACGAAACTTGGATAGATGGACCTAGATTTATAAAACCAAAATTCGACTCAAGAACTTTACACCAACTACAGAAAGAAAAGTGGGTAGATGGACCAGGAATGTATGGTTACATGGATGTTCAAAAAGAGACGATGATCAGGAAATGGGTGGAAGACCATTCTAGAGTGGTACCCGAAGCAGAGTCCAGGAAAGAAGTATGGATAGATTTCCCTAAGGAAAAATCTGAGAAATCTTCTAGGGCTAAGACATCAGAAAACACCGAAAAATATACTGTGCTCCATCATTCTGAGAAGCATAAGAAGGATTCTAAAAGCAAGACGGTGGATCAGTCAGCACATGGAATTCCTGCTGATCATGAAAAACATCATTATGCTAAGCCATCTGCAGTTGTTCCCAAAGAAGGTCAAGACGATGTTTCATCAAAGAAAGAATTATTATCGAAGAAAGAAAGTGATATTAAGAAAGATAGCATTGGTCCCCAAATTGTAACAGATTTAGAGAATTCAATCAATGGTAACCTAAGCGAACTTTTCGGCCACACAGATCATGGCAGTTCTATATCATCTTCAGGATCTGTTGACTTCAATGACAACAACAGTGAAGACAGAGGGCAATATACTTTATCAGAAGATAATGTATCATTATCAAATTCTAACATAGAAGACAATGATGGATGCTTACTTTTAGCTGATAATTTTCCGAATGAATCGGTAGCTATGACAGACTCCAGTATTCAAGTTACTGAAGAGGACATTTTCAAAACATGCGGATGGCCGAAAGAACCATTAATCGATAACCATCTCTTTAGTGATACTGATAGTTATGAAGATGTTGAACACCCATTGCATGCTTTGAGTGCGGATGATTTAAATTTGGCTTCATCTTTTACTGACTCACGAGCAGTAAGTATCGATTTTGATAGTCAAAGTGTTCCCGAAGGTTGGGCAACTGATAGTCATAATATTAATCCTAATATGACTTGGAATATGCTCAAAGCGGCATCACTTCCTCATAATCCACATATAGATGTACAAAGATATCTAAATGCTAATGATGATTTAAAATCAAAAAATAACAAATTAGCTTCTAAGTTAGAAAGATTAGCAAACTTACGAAAACTAATTGAAAAGACATCCAGTAATCAAGAACTATGGAAAGCTCCTATTACTCCTCAGCTGTTAAATAATTTGTATAGTACAGAAACTGGCTTCCCATTTGTAACTAAACTGCACCATAGTGCTGATTCAAGTTTAGAAGAATTAAGAGAAAACGATGTAAATAGTATTCAGAGTGAACCAGCAGAACTAGATATTGAAAATTTTGACTTTCAGTTTAATGTAAAACCAATGAATGGACTTCGGCTTGAAGCATTTTATAACAAAATACAAAAAGTTCCTCTATTTCCTGACTGTTTTTCTCAGTTTGGAAAGCCAACACAAGTTGTTCCTCCCATTGTTCAACAAACAAAATATATCAAAATACCAGTTGAAGAATTTAATTCATTAAAATCTTTGGAAAGAGAAGCCTTGGCTAGGAAAAGTTGTGAAAATTCCCCAATAAAATCGAAACACCGATGGAGTTCTTCTTCCATGAGATCAGAAGATCAGCTTAAGAACTCTGCCGAGTCTCAATCTTTGAAAGGAAGTCAAGCTGATCTACAAATGCGAATTTCTAGCGAAAACATACCTGCTTCTGAAAAGTGTATTTCAAAATCGGTTCCAGATTCTACACAAGAGCACTTATCAACTTCATCGGAGAAAATACATTCTTTGACGGAAATAATCCAAGAGCAGAGATGTCGTGTATATAGTGAAGGCCCTTCATCACATGCAACTCCTTTTCATTCCACAAAATATTTTACTCAAAGGACATCAAAGTCTAAAATAATCGCAGAACAATCTTCAAACACGGGAAAATGCACAGAGACTTTAGAACAAAGGCATGAATTTTCTGTACTCAAGCAACACCAGAGAAAGAAAGGTAGTCCAAAGCTTCCTCCTAGAGGAATACTTAATTCTCATCGTAGCAGTGCAAATAAACAAAGTAAGCTGCATTCTTCCTTCAGTTCTACTAATCCACCTGAAACGACAGGAAACGGAAGTCCTGGTGGAACATGGGCTCCTACTCATATTCTAACAGAGACATCTGATGGACAAAAGTCGCAGATACTTATTAGGAGCACATCAACGCCAACAAATCCTTTTGGTCACAATATTCCTCCAACAAGAACGGACGCTATCATGTGCGCTGAATCTTACTCATACTTGTCAGCTGTGTCTCCTAAAATAACAACTTCGCTTACTCCAACCAGTGTGTTCTCTAAAAAAGAGGGAAAGTGGGCGACCCGACATTCCAGCAGTGGACATGGAAGTGATAGTAGTGTAATTAGTGCCGATATAAAAGAGACAAAAGAACTGCTGGGAAAGCTAGCTAAGACACCGCAATTTTCTGGAACCAGTAGTGGATACGAGAGCATGCCACGTGATAGTGAAGGTACACCTCTATCATCATCTAGTCAAGAGTCCGGAAGTGAAGTTGGAGCCAGGAAAGATGCTAGGGGACGAAAAGGAACGAGGAAGAAATCTCAGGGTAAGAAAATAGGTTTAATAAGAAATTAAGAAGATTGGTTAAGATCTAATTAATGTTTTTAAAAAAAAAACGAAAAAAAGAAATATTAGAATAATTTGTTTTGATGTATATACAGAAAAGTATACATCAAAACAAATTATACTAATATTTCTCTTAAAGTAAAATGCACGATTTAAGTGAACGTCTGATTTTTTCACATTTCAATTGAATTTTTTGCAAGAAGTTTGAATATAAATTTGTTACAATGTTTGTTCTTCACTTTTTTTAAAATTGTTTTCGTAACGATAATTTGATAATGCAATCAAAGTACTCTCTTATTATGACCATTGTTTGATTTCAAATTGGAGAATCTTTCAAAAGTAAACGAATTTCTTTAAAAAAATGTGTTTATAAACAAAATAAAAAGTTAACTCGATTATAAAAAGTAGATAATCAAAAGTTGATGATCAATACAAATGTTAAACGAAAGAAAATTGGAAAAAGAAAGTAATATTTAAAATACATCTTAGGTAATGTAAATATTCTGTAAATTAGCGAAGAAATTTTATAAATTATATACATTACTTAAGCGTAAATTCAATCTGAATAACATAATAGTAAATTTGAATTATAGTTTTCAGCGGATTGTGTGGGTGTGTCACTATTGCACAACTGTAATTTTTATTTTATTTTTTATTTACTTTAGCAAAATTTGTTTTTATTGTATCATTTAGGTAAAGCAGGATAATTTATATTTTAATACTTTTGCAATATAGCTTACATCGCTCATTCTGAATAGTGTGAATTCCTAAAATAAAATTTTCCTGTAAAGAAATTCTGGCCTAAAATAAGTACACATTTACATAAAATAATGTTCTAAGTCGTAAAATAACTATAAAGATATAAATTTAGGCCAAATATTGAAAATTATTTGTACCAATTATGATTTTTAAGTATTAATATATATATGAAATGCTTAAAAAATAAATTTTTATCAGATAAAAAGTTCTTTGTACAGAAAAGTTGATAAACTTGATATATATATATATACAGAAATTACATACAAATTTTTAAACTTTCTGCATATGGTTTTTTTTATTATTTCAGAAAATTTGTTTTAAACTGATCAAATATTAATCTCAAAATATGTCGGAATTAGTAATTGTTTACTGTTCTCCTGAGATCATTAAATTCAATTTTAAGTAAATTTCAAATTATTTCTGTTAGTGTATCTCAAAGTTCCAGAAATTTGCATCATTGTACCTGTTTGAAAGTATTTATATTATTTTAAAATTATTCACACGCGCTATTTATTTTGTTAGTAATATGCTCATTAAATACTTATAACTGCATTATACCTTAGAATAAATAAAAAAAATATTGAATAATCAATGACATCATTTCTCATGCCAGTTACAGATGGAATAAAGCATCAAGGCGGGGTAAAAAACCATCGAACGAGAATAGGCAATCATTTCTCTTGCGCAAAACACGATAATTTAATATGAGAAAAACGGATTTAAGCATTTAGAAAGCTTTAATATAAATGATTAAAAATTTTGTTATGAAAAGCAATAATATGAGTTCAAAGAGAAAAAATGAAGACAAGACAAATATTTTGAAACATTTTTCCGACCACATAAATGTTTTAAGTTTGTGATAAAATAATTTTTTTATATACACTAAAAAAAAATAGATTCTTTATTTATAATTTTTGTAATTTAAGAGAGTATATTAGAGTTTACTCATTGAAATTAAAATTTAAATAAATTAGAGAGTTTAGTAAAATCATCTAATATTTATCTTATAAAAATATATGGTAGTTTATTTTTGAAATTAAATCATGCAAATCTTTCTGTAAATCAAGCAATAAATTGAAGCGTCACTGAATTTGGTAATGAAACTAATGATAACCTGGTTTGGATTATATTTTAATTGTAATATGATTCTGTTCTTATAAAATATATTTGAAAGAGGAAATATATATCATTAAAACGTGTTAAATTAACAAATTTTGTTTTGCAAAACGATTTAAATCAAAAATATGATAATATTTTATATTATTATTTTACATTTATATATTACTATAATATTTTACATTTATTTAATAATGATATTATTTTACATTTCTATCTATTGTACTCATTCATGGAAGGCTCTAAAATGTAATTTAGCTATTTTTGAGTATATTTTTTATTATTAGAAATATTTTAAATAGCAATTTTTTAAGTTGTGCTGTCTATCACTACTTTCTCCGACAGTCTTCATTATTTGGTAGAGTAATATTTTTAATTAATGTTATATAATGGACATAAAGGCACCTATTAAATTTACCAAAATGTTTATTAAAATTCAACAATTTTAAGGAAAACGGTTTTTAGTTTCAGAGATATCTTTTTCTTACTTTTTTGTGAACATTAAGTAAAAAAAATGGTTATTGATAAAAACGATTATTGATTGGATTCTTTATGGTTATTGATAAAAACGAATTTTTTATCAATAACCATAAAGAAAACAATTTAAAAATATATTTCAATTTTCTTATTAAAAATGTGAAGCAACAAAATTTCGCTTTTTAATCCTCTACTTTAATAAAGCTACCTATTTTTTAAGAGTACCATTTTTTAAATTTATATGATATTAAATTTCTAATTTGAACATTTTAAATTTAAAAGTTTGTGACAATTCAAATTTTATTATGTTAGATTTTCGTTCCAAAGAGACCCCACTGGGTTTCCAATGGAAAATTTATGATATCCTAATTGAAAAATTTCTTACAAAAAGATCCTGTTCATATGAACATGTATCTCTTTCAGTTTATTATGTAGTTCAAATTTATTATAAAATTATGTACTTAGGAAAGCATACAAAATACTTTGACGTAACAAGAAATGTGTACCTAAATTTTGTTCAAATTCATTAAGTTTTACGAATTGAATTTTTTTTACTTCATCTTCTCATATGTTTAGAAAATAGTGCAATTTATAGTGGAAATTTAAAGAAAAAATATTTTGAATTCCATTTGCAATAGTCAAATAATTTAGAATAGTTTAAAGTTAAAGCAAATTAACAAATATTGTAAACTTTATTCTTTAAATTGTGTCTGCATTTCTTGGAATGCTCCATCATTTGAAATATGTTTGCTATTGTCTTCAATAACTATTACTAATTTTATTAATTTTTTTTTAAATTTTGTGTAATTAATATTATACTTTTCAATAAACAGTTTTAAAAGTAAGTTTAATTTAGAATTTTAATCATTTTATTGAAAATAATATACCATTTAGAATATGTAATACTGCATATTAATTACTTAATTTATATGGAAGTTTTTCTTCATTTGAAATCTTGTCGTTTTTCCAGGTTCTAGCAAACGAAGTCGTTCCGTTCCCTCTCGTCCTCCTGTAACGACTGGTAGCCCCACTTGGCAACAACAGCAGCAACAACAACAGCAATTAATGCCAGTTACGAGGCAGCAAATGCGTGGTAGACTAGTACGGGACCTACACGACCCTTCTCTATGGAAGTCTGAAGAGGACGTTTGTTGCACGAGTCTTCTTTGCTGCCGACTGCTGGATTTTTATGGAAACTAGAGAAAAAACCTACCTCTTCAGACATTTAACTAAATTAATTTGACTGTAACTCAAGTTAATTTTCACTAACGCATGAGACAGTACGAATGAATAAAAATAACTTTGTTTATTTATAACTAAAATATATGTTGCATGGAATATTCTACTCTTTAGTTAACCTTAACTAGCGTTTTAAATTGGTATCATATAACGTTTCAAATTCTTCAAATTTTTTTTTAACAGAAGCAGAAGTTTTTTTTTTTAACTTTCCTGATTATTTAAATGTGAAAAAAAGCACATTTTCATATTATTAATATAGTCAGTAAATTTTTTGTGAAGTTATTTAATTCGATATTAGTATTATTTTTAAAGCTATAGTCATAATCAAATTAAAAACATTTACTGTATTAAAAGCGTGAAAAATTCTTCAAAATTAATAATTTAATTATAATTATGGCTACATGTCTACTGACTGCTTTTGATTGAAAATTTTACTATGCATGGATTTTTATTTAACGTTATAAATCAATACAATTTGAATAAAAAAATCATATCTCATCGGTAGTATATTCAAAATTAATTTTTGATAATATTTTGAGTCATTAATTTGATATGTATTGTTAGAAAAGCATATTATACTTTAGATAAGAAACGATTTGAGTTTATTTAATGAAAAAAATATTCAAAATGCATAAAATATTCAGAAACTTTAGGAAATTTTATCATTTTCAATTTATTTTAATATTTCAACCAGTATTATATAATTTGAAAATTTTCCTTTAAAGGCCTCATATTATAATAGTCTTTTTAAAAGTAATTCTCTTAAGGAAATTTAATTTTTTGAATACTTACAAATTGAACAACAAATAAATCAAGAATCGTCCACAGATAGTTTGCTAAAGATCAGTAACCAATTAAGAATGAATTTTTCTTTATATTTTTAACTATTAATTTGATATTTATAGTTATAAAAATATTGTTTTGCATAAAGAAATTAGAATCTATTTAATGAGAAATATTTTGATTATATCTTAAAAAATTATTATTATCGCTTTATTTTAATTTTATTAAAATGTGTTATATAATTGTGAAAACCGTACTTCAATACTTAATAGTCTTTTGAAAAGTAATTCTCTTTTGAATTTTATGAATACTTACAAATTCAACGTCAAATAAATCCAGAATCGTCTAAACACTGATATTACACTTAAATGATGCATCTTTAAGCCAAATTTGATTACATTTCTCACAAAGTAAGGAAACTTTTAAGTACTTTAAAACCGGGGCCCATCAATCTTTCCTCAATTAGGTAGACTTTAATCAGTTGAAAGTAAAGTACAAACTACTTCACTAAAATCGAAAGCTAAACATCACGTTTTATCTTTTAACAATATATATATAAATTAAGCCCATGCTTTACTTTTGATTTAATTAATTCACTTTATGCATTAGCTGATAGTTACGATTTTATCTTGAATTGACTAGACTGCTCAAATAGGTCTTGTATTTTTATACTACTTTGGTTACGAGAGAGTACTTACACTCCGTACCATAACAAGGTTACCTAGAAACGGAGTCAGTCGACAGATGTTTCACTGATTGATTATGCTTTCAGGCAACCCTGCTTGATTAGAATTAGAGTGCAGAAGATGGTAGTATCTAAATCAAAGAGCATTTCCTTGCTGATTATAACGGAACCGAATTATCTAGATTACTCTAGTTCCTACCACTCTTGAATCGCTCTCAAGCCAAAGAAGTGGTTGACGTTCTCTGAAATTTATTACTCCATTTCAATTGCTATCTGGATACTTCTGATTTATTAGTTTAGTAAACTTTCAACAATATTGTTTTGGTTTCCCTTCACGGCACTTCAATACAGCTATGCCTATTAGGATTTAATTTTGCAAGTCAGCATTTTGCATTCATCTTAATTAAACAATACTCGATAAGTTTGAAATGAGTTGAATAGTGTTTTGTGTAATGTATACCATTCCTGATAGATTTTGTAAGGAAAAATTTTGCATTTGCTAAACTTTAGATATTAAATTTCAACATATATAGTATAATATTATAAATTTCAAATTAAGTTTTATTATTTATTTTTTACAGCATAAAGCGTAATAAAATCCCCTCAAAACCATGACATTTTCTCGCTTTTAAAAATAAAGACTTTAAAGAAATTATCGTCTAATTTTTAATTATTTTAAAATAAAATTTTATTTATGGAAACTATGATTGTCACAAAGTGTGTATGTACACTTCAGAAAAGGATAGACAATAATCACCTAAGATAAATAAATCTGTTATACATCCTTTATTATTATAGATACAAAATAATAATTTTGTAAGTTAAAGGATAATACACGAGGAAGTTAATATAGTGCATTTTTTTTTAACTAATATTAAAATTTAAAGTAATATAATCTTCATTTTATGAATTATATATATATATAATTATTAAATGGTTTATAAGATGGTTACGCTTTACCTATAATTCCTTAAAGTGCAAAAAAGTTTAAGTTCGAGCAAAAATTGAACTGTTAACTATACATAAGTGTATTTAAGGAATTGAAATGAGTGTTTTTACATTTTTTACGAATCAGGAATTATTCAGAAATGATTCCACAATCCAAAATCATTAGCAGTGTCTCATTACTATTCTGCATTCATTTTAATTAAAAATAAATAAAATATTATTTCCTTAATCAAATAGACATGTACGTTTTAGTCATTCAACAAATTAAGTACAAAATTGGACAATGCCTTAAATTTTTTCCGCATATTACAATTTGTCGAGCTTGTCAGAAATAAAATTATTCTTACAGTAGTATTCGTTTTTCTACTTTATTTATATTAAATATATGTATTTAAACCTTGAACTCAATTATGCTACTAATTTTTTCTACGTTTTAATTTAGCTTTTTTCAAATTTCTATAAGACTACATTCTTAATCATTTTGTGACATATATATAAAAATTAGTATAACATATATATATATATATATATATATATAATACATTTAGTTCAAAGACATAGATCAGAGATAAGTGGATTATTATTTTATTTATAAAAATAATTGATTAATCTCGATATTTATTTATTTTTTATTTACATTTGAGATACATTCAGAAATATTATCACACTTCATTAAATGAATAAAGTTAAATATTAAAAAATATTTCGTGCTTGAATACTAATAAATGGTGCTAGAAATATTAAAAAATCCAAAAGTTATTTGAAAGTTCTAAAATATTTGGAACTGGAAAGAAAAATTTGGAGAATTTTTCATAATCTTCTTGGAAACTTTGCAATTTTATTGATTATGAGTTGTAAAAACTATTGTAATTCTGTCGCATGCTTTTAAAAATAAACTTATTTATATCAATGTATTTGATTATAGTGCGCTTTAAATAAAGTGTGTTTCTTCTAAATATATTTAATAATAAATTTAAAAAGTTCTAATTTTTTAAATTTACTATTAAATAAAAATATATACTATTAATTTTATCATTTTTATTCCAATTTTTATAATTCTGGCATTTAATAACTGCCACAATAACTAAATAATTTAATATATTTTAGCTTAATATATTTTACCTTAATATATTTCAGCTTAATATATCTTAAAGAGCTACTGTTACTTATAAATTTATCATTATTCGTTTATAATTACAAATTTTATATATGCTTATTTATTGATGATATTAAATTGAATATACATTTTTGATTTAATATTATTCAAAATAGGTCTTTCTTGCAAAATATTTTATTAAAAATATTAATACCTTTCATTCATTTTGATTTATACTTTTTCATATTTTTAAAAAAATATCCATAAATTAATTTTGTACTTTATTTTAACTTTATAATTTTACTAAAATATCCTTAATATGTTTTACAGTAATATGCATTCTCCTTAAACAATGGGCATCCATTTTTATTTAAGATTATTAAAAGATGTTTCACTGTGTTGTGGCCCATCGTTCAACATGTGTCCTTTATTAATTCAGACTTCCACTTAACACTACTTTTGCGTGTTATCTGAAAAATAATGAGCTTATTCTGTTTTTATATATGCTGAACCAAACAGTTGTATAATAATTACATATGGATGAATTGTGCATTCGAAGAATGCGGACTCTTTGTGCACATGTCAAATGAAACTTGATCAAGAGCTGAAGAACTTAGTGCTTAAATTTGCAAATGGATGGAAGATTTTGTTTAGCAAATCGTAGATTTACTTGTAAATGTATCCTCTTAGATTCGCCTGGAAATTGCAAGGTTTTGTGGAATATTCCTTCTCGCACTGACCTTGTAAATTTACGTGCACTTAAATGAAAATAGATTATGAGAAACTGCTTAGCTTTTGTTTTATTTGAAATGTGCTGAGAAATAAGAACTAAGGGACTTGCAGTCGACTATCTATTGTAAAAAGTATTTAATCAGTTAATAAATTTGTGAATAATCCTCCTTATGAATGTGTCGATATTTTTTGTGTCAATTTCTCTATGTAGGTTTTAAACAACATTTTATTACACAGTTCAGTTAGTGCAGTTTTATTTAAAGGACGTTTTATTATAATTCAGTTCAGTAACAATACATAATTTAGTAGATTATATATTAGCAATATAAACTGAGTGAAATTTTGTTTTAATACCACAAAACGCATATCAGATTTATGGGTATGTGAGTTACGCAATAAAATTTAGAGTTTTTTAACTTCACAATATTTAAAATTGAAAAAATAAACTATTGGTTTTAATTGATGCTAAAAGCAAAGTAAATAAATAATTCTAAAAATTTACAAAACATTATATAAATTTTTATTATGAATGTAAGTGGAATCATAAAGAATGTCAAATAAAACTTCAGATAAATTAAACTGTATTGAATATATTAAATCAATTTTCTCGACGAAAAGTTTTAAATCCATATGTTATTTTCTATATAATTTCAATTAATATAAAGTGAATAACTCTTTAAAACCAAATTTCATAAGATATTATTACATATTGTGATAAATAATTAGCAATATGTCAAAAACAAAAGTAAAAACCTCACTAAAAATTAATATAAATTTTTTCAAACTTAAAATCACATACCTAAGTGTAATTTTTAAATGACCAACAGGATTTTTTCCTAATAAAACATAAGAAAATTTATAAAATTTTCTTTTGTAACATTTATGAAATTATAATCTTAAAAAAGATAAGCGTAAGCACGATTCATGATGCTTAGTTAATGATGAATCAATTTATTAAGGACCCTCAGACCCGTGTTTTTTTAAATCTTTAATATGCTTTATGCATTACTCAAGGAATCCATTAAAGCAGATGAATATACACACAAGATTTGAAAAACTTAATAGCTACCGTGATTCAAAACCATTAATAGTTCAGATTTATCAAAAGTACTTTTTTTCCCTTTCTAGTATGGTACTTTATGATATATGAGAATGTTCTGACCATTTTTTCAGAGAAAAATTAATGTTGTGGCAACTTTATCCTTCAATGCTCAAGTCAATCAACTTATTAAGTGGTTTAGTGTGTTGAAAATTTAAATATTGTCATTATAAAAACACAAAACTAAGCAAATCTTCATTATCAGTTGAGAAGATATGTAAATACTTAATGTCTTTAGAGAGCATACTATCACAGCATAATCCTTGAAAAAGAAATAAATCACCAGTAAATACATTTCAAATAAACTTGAAGAAACACTGACTGTATTTAATCCAATCATGACTCCAATAACACTTGATGTTACTTCACATATAAAAGTACATTAACAAGTGTAACCAACGATAAACTTAGACTTTGAAACTACATTAAATTATTTTGATTGATCAACCTAATTTTGTACGTAATATCAAAGTGCCAGAGTATCTTTGTTCTAGTCATTTCATTACATCGTGCTCCCTTGTCATTCATTGAGTCATTCTTGTTGATGAATTGCTAGAAAGCGCTATGTCAGCATTCGTAGTAGTTCTTCAACAAGAATGACGATATGGCATACGATGGAATACAAATGACCAACCTCACTAGAGTTCGAGATTAAAATTTAAACACATATAAAAGTTATGCTGTAATTAAACACGTGTTTCTGTTCTACCATTTTTAGGCTTCAGATAGACAATTCTGGACTACATATTCCATGCTCTTCATATGATAACATATTATTGCCATGGTTAGCCTGTTTTTTAAGAACTTTCACTAAAACAATTACTCATTTGTTTCCACGTGATTGCTAAGCGATTCATTATTTGTAATTATAGTCGATGAATAATTGCTTAGTTTTGAAAAGGATGTAAATGGCTGTAGCCACTCTTTCTCCCAAATACTTTCAACTCTATGTCAATTTAGTTAAGTGTCGTGGATAGAAATGTATGATTACATATGACTATTTATGTATAAGTTCATAAGTCCTGCGGGTTCTTTTAATCTAATTCATATTAGAAAAATACAATAACTTCCAATTAAATTGTAGTTCTACAATTCAAATATGTTCTCTAGAAATCAATTCATATAAAATTTTATAGATTAATTCGTATGACATAAAAAAGTAAAATCACTTATTGCAATTTTTAAGGCAACACACGCAGTGTCCGTAACATTCTACATAATTTTGGATCAAAATGTGTTTCCATTTTGAATGATATATATCTTTTATTTATCATTAAATTTTCGCACAAAATTTTCGCTTTCAAACTAGAAATTCTACTTTTGTTAAAAAATACTAAAAAATACGAAGAATATTTTGGAATAAACGTTAATTATGAGACGAAACAATTATAGTTTTTAATTTCTTTATTCTTATCGTTGTAATATATTCACTAGACATGTAATATTTCACAGTTAAATGTAGCAGGCACAGTGAAAATATCTTATAAAAGCTTCTTATGATTTTATTAATAGATTTCATTAACAAATCAAGATACATTTTTAAAAAACGGATGAAATATTGGTGCTCAAAAGAATGATATCAACAACAACACTTAATTACTAAGGAATTAAGTGTTGTTGTTGATATCATTCTTTGAAATCAACAACAACACTTTTTTAATAATCATTGAAAAAATGATTAGACTTCGTCTCATCTACTGAGAGTAAGCCATATCAAATGTTTTGACATTTTGAAACTTGAGAATTGCGCAATTTTTCAAGATAATCTTGTAAAAAATCAAATAAGTTAAAAAAAAATATTATCTAATGTAAAATTTAAACACTAAATCCGAATTGTTTTCTCTTGTGTATTAAATTATTTTATTCTCCATATAAAAAATTAAATTCTTAAAAATATGTGAATGTGAAATATGTATTTTATAATAGAATATTTGAAATTGTAATATAGAAATTACTTTCAATTAATGCAGAATATACTTAGAATTTAATACTCACTTTTTAAAAACTACATTTTTTTATAGATATAAATAAAATTACAACATTTCCGGTAATATTTTTTAGATTTATAAAATATTTCCCACTTTTCACATCTATTTTTAGTCAAGAAACGTGATTAGTGCTAACGGAAAGAATTCTTAACCCTTCCTTAATTGAGAAAGGAAGCTGTGTGGGTCCATGGGGACGCTTAACAGTACTCTCCAAAGGCACATTTAAGGAATGAGCCTGAAGAAAATCCACTATCCTCTCATTTATCTTCATCATATTAAGTACTTAGTTCTACGTTTGCTTTAGTAAAGTTATTTTAGTATATTTATCCAGTATAAAAAATAATTTTAGGTTTTAACGGAGTATAATCATGAAAATGATGATTTTGTATTTATAATATGATATTATTTTATAGGGATTAATATATTTTCTTGTTAATAAATTTAAAACTCTATTTTTATTACGTTATTATTAACTATAGAAAGAAGGAAATATGGATCAGCTATAATATAATCTTAATATCTCAAAAAATAAAGCAATTTAAAAACAAAATAATGTGATTAGCGTGAAATGAATATTTTATTTTTAGCTGTTTAAGTGTTTTAGTATATTTCTTAATAAAGTTTAGTACTAATAAATAATTTAAAATTATATATAATGATAACAACAAAATGAACTCATACACAAGATAATTTATAGAAAACATGTTGTTGTTACTAATCTCCTGGGTTCAGCAGAGCTAAACCAGCTCTTCTGAACTCAGGAACAGGAGAAACAAAACCTATGAATTTATTCACTCAAAAAATACAAAATAATGAGTAAGAAACAAACATAGTTATTGCAATTATGTGGTGCATATTTCTTAAAAGATTTGATAACTATTGTTTATATTAAAAGTTTAACTAATTTCACTTCTTTATAAAAATTAATAGAAGTTTTTTATTTTTAATTATCTGATAATTGGATATTAAAACAGATAAGCTAACAAAAGAGCCAACATAAATTATTAAGAACACATTGTGGCACATCAAGATTCAGTGTTAATGGAAATTTTCTTAACGTTGCTTATTTTCGTTTTTAATGTGTAAAATACTTCAATTTTAAGAATTTGGAGAAATATATACTTTTAATTTTCACATAAAATAGTAATGAAATAATCCCATTTATTTGTCTAGGTAAATGGAAGAAAAATATTTTACAATTATGAGCGTTACAAAACAGGTCGTAAAATTCTTATGGATATATGGTTAAAAATATGTATGCCAATTTGCTAATTTATCATCGTCGTCAAACAAGTTTAAAGTCATTTTTATCATCGTATCAAAATATCATTTATGTGTAATGTAATTTGGAAAAATGGCCACAAAATTATAAGATTTAGAATTATTTTTGATCTTTTTATATGTTCAAATAATAGATAATTTGAAATGAAACATAAATAATTTCTAATTTTGCTTATATCATTGTTATGTAACCTTTGGGATTTAATATTATTATAAATACCAAATGAATCCACTTATACCCTAAGTTAGACTTGTTACAAATCTAAACTTTGTAATCATATTAAATTCGCTTTTTCGGAAAGTATAACTAATAGCACGATTAAATTACTTAATAATAAAATATTATGGCCCCTCGGACCCTTTTCTTGCTGAAAGCTCATTAAAAATAAAATTAGCAATGAAGTAATGGAGAAAAAGGACTTTCCATAGAACGTTAGGAATTTATTTTTGTTTGGTTATTTTCCATATATAAGTAAAAAAAAATCCGAAAAGCTCAGGTTAATTACCGTTTTTAATCATATTTTTTGTCTAGTCCATCCATTACTGCAGTGAAAAAAAGGGATTATTACCAAAAGAAAATATTGCGAAAAGGTCGGGAAAGGTAAAAAAAAAAAAAAAAAAAAAAAGAAGAAATTTTGCTTTTCTATGAGTGAGTACTATTAATTTCAACTTTAATTGAACGCTAGGGAAAGATAAAAAAGAATCCCTGATGACTTTCAATGAATGAAATAAGAAAAGCGTAAATATATGTAAAATTTAATCATAGATTTTTTTTTTAAAAAAAAGAACGTATAAGTTCAATGGCAATAAAAAGACTTATGCGATTGAAAGATCGAAATATATCTTAAACAGAAGCTGCAAAATATTGCTCATTTAATCACAGACTTGTATCTTTACGAGTGAATAAATTCTAATAATAATTTCAAATCAAAACAAAATTGATAATTTTGAAATCTTATTCTCTTAGATATAACATAAATAAATATAAGTTGTATAAAAGAATATGCGAACATTCTAATAATTTATGAATCGAAGCGAGGATTCTGTTCTGAAAATACTCGTTTGTGTTTTGAAATTCAAAAATATTCTCTAAAACAAAAGTGACGAAATAAATAAATACTCTAGATTAGAGATCCTTAATTTTTTTTTTGTTGTGGTACTCTTAACGTTTTCAAAATTTGCCGACACACATAAAAAATAAGATCTTTATTTACTTATAACACTGTGTAAAATAATTTATGATAATAATTTTAAATGGAAAATATTATATAATATATACTACAAAAACAACAGTACTTTTATTACCTTACTCGTAGTTAAAAAAGCTAATAATGTTTACCATATACATTTCTAAAATTTTGAGACATACTTTAAGAACAAAGCGGCACACAAAAGTGCCATGGCACATTAGTAGAGTCACTGCAGAAAACGAAGATGTTCGTTTCAACAAACCTCTAATTTATGAACATTCAAGATTCGCTGATTCCTAACAGGATTCTATAGACGCAATGATCTTGAATCTGAGTTCAATACATAGTTTCGGCTTGCGATGCAGACCTTTATAATGAGTAAAAATAAGTTTCGATTCTAAAATCGAAATTGTTAAAATCGGAATTAATAGGCGTCCATCTCAAGTATCATTCAACTCGGATTTTTTTTTAAACAATCAATGTGAGATTTCTTACAACAAATCTGAATTCCCGCTTAAAATTATTTTAGTATAATCAAAAGCTACAGGTGAAAACATTGTTGGACACTTTTGGAAAGAATGATCATGTTTTGGTATTGAATTATGAAATTGATAATTCAGGCAAAATGGCTTTTATGAATTTATGCTTGGAAATGATGTTGCAGAAAAGACAATATCCAAGTCATTTTGACATCGTGCGTTAAATAAATAATTGCAGCTGAAGAAAGACAAATAATTTATATGATGAAATGAATAAAGATAAATTATTTATTCATTAGCTTTGACCAAAAAAAAAAAAGAAAAAAACCCTACTAATAATGGAAATTTTGCTTTAGAACTTTTTAAATCTGTATTTAAATGCAATTTGTTCATTATATTAAATGATTGATAAATGATAAATAAGAAGAAAAAAGAACTTTCAAAAATATCATTATTAAGGTATTTTTAAGAAAAATAATCTTGAAAGACTATTCTACATCGGAAAAATATTTTTTAAATGCGTAATTTTGAAATACAAAAAGTAAGTCAATAACTGATTTTTCCTCAATTAAATGAAATAATTATTTATATTATTAATTATGTTTTTGTATCATGCATTTTAGATAATTTTTTCTAATAGTCTTTAATTATTAAGAGAGAAGTCTGATAAAAAAAGTTTTGAAATCAATCATTTTTCTTTTTTATGAACTTTCGATTTTAAGAGCTATTTTACTAGTCTTAACACGTTTATGAAAACTAACGTCTAATGTTATACATTTTAACTGTATTAAATATCAATAAAATGTTTTATACCAAACACAGCTATCAAATATCTTATAATGATGAATAAAATAGCACAGAAAATATGCATTTTTGGCAGAAAAGAATAAAAAGCACTATAAAGAATATAAAGCACACTTTTTATATTAAAAATTAATGCATAGAAAAGTACAATTCCTGAATAAAAAGGAAAACATAAAGAAAATAATTATAGTTTTGGTTGCCATTTAAATATAGAATATAGATATAAATTTTTCAGTAATTATTTCGAAAAATATGCTTTAACTATATTTTTTGATCATTTCTATTCACACACACACAATTTAAGGTAAAGGATAAGTGTATGTTTTGCTTTGATATTGGTGTGTTAGATTGCTTACATATAAAACAGTAAACTCTCATATTCTGTCAAATTATTTTATCATTTTCAATCGATTAAAAACTAAAGAATAGCGACTTCTGAAAAATTCTATAGTCTGAATAAAACAATAGCATTGTTTTATTCTGCCTTTTGAAATTATTTGTATATAAATATTTATGAACATAATTTAATGAATTTGTTTTATTAAATTTATTGTATTGAATATATATATTTCAAGTGAGTTTTATTATTTTAAATTTCAAAATAAATTTCCCATGCACTTTGGGAAAAAGCTTTTCTTTTGTTCTTAAAAGACGATTTATTATTGTCATCTTTTTATTATTTCTAGTATGTTAGGCAAATGCTTAAAAATGTTAAAATTATTCAAGATTTTTCATTAAAATTGAAAAAATTTAATTGTACACTTTTGTAAAATTGATTGTCCACCAAAAATTAAACAAATACGAGTGGTTTGCAGGAGTTATCTAAAAGACATAAATTACAAATTAATGCTAAAAAGTTTTTCATATAAAATTTTAGAAATTAATGTAATTACTTTAAAGTATTTTTATATTCCTCCAAATTCTGTAGTAAACAATTTCAAAGTTTTATTACTAAGCGTAATTTTCAAAGAATAAATTAAACTTTTATGATACATTTCAAAATTAGTTGAAACGTATTATTAATTTTTATTACTATTTCTTGTATAATATTCGAAATATGAAACTTTCTATTACATTAGTTTTTATAACTGTCATAAATTGTTTGTTAGTCCTTTTACTGTGTCTGTGCGCACATAAGAGTTAACTTGACCGTGACCTACACTTAAAAGTGGCCATTCACTATATATATTTTATGTTCAAAGTGGAAATCAAAATCATGAATTATTGAGCTGAAGACTCGAATTGCTTTTCGACATTATATATACCACGCTACAATTCAATGATCAGTAATAAATAAACAGCATTTATATTTTGGAAAAATATAAACATAGTATAACATTACGTAAATAATATAACAGAAGGTATAAAATATAATGCAATATGAGTTATTGTTAAGAAAGTGAATACTTTTAAAAGTAACTCCAAAAACAAAGCCATAGTATAAGTTAAATTATTCTTAACAATAAATACGAAAACATACATTATTAAATAGTTTTATAAACATATTTATGTTTATGAATAAATAAGTGTTAAAAATTTTGGCACAGGTGCCGTATAATCCATGATTCTAAATTTTTAACTTTTTCGGTGATGAAGAAATGTTACCAAGATGACGTTTCGTGACGTGCGCGTAGACATAAGTACTAGGGTTATCAAAATAGAATTTTCTGAATAACTCTTATAGGTTACCATATGTATAACGTAATAAAAACCAGGTTGCCAGATACATAAGAAAATCCGCCAAAAAATCACAAATCTCAGAATTTGGCATCCTGGATTATACGGCACCAAAATAAGCCAACTTTTTAAGTAACCCTAAGAACAAACAAAGAAATTATAATAGAATATAAAATTTTAGCGTTGAATTATAAAAATAGCAATACTAATATTAAAATAATAATATTTCAGAATATTATTATTTTATATTAGTATACATAAATCTTCTATGTTTAAATAAATAATAATAGATTAGCTAAAATAGATTCGAAACCTATTTTGGCCAAATAAATTAAACTTTAGTTATTGCTTAAAACGTTTAAGGAAAATTATTTAAGTAGTATGTTTAAATAACTAACAAAAACATTCTATTTATTTCCTCCAAAAATTTCACACACAATTTAACTACAAACTGAAAACAAGAACGGTATAAAAATATTCTAAAGAAAAAAATGAAACTCGAGAGGCATTCTAAAATTGTTAAGATTATCTAGAACAGTTTTTCTTACCCAAATGATCATTTGCTCTCGGATATTTTTTATACTTATCTTGTCTTTATTTTCTTATGATATTATTTATTTTCGAAGAAATTTGGTTTTTCTTGGCTATTATGCGAGCGCAATCACGTTCGCTAAAATTGCTCTTTACAAAATGAGGTTTTTAGCAGAATGAGTGTAGCATAAAAAGATAAGTAAAAATAATGGACAACCATTTAGAGTAAAGAGTTATACGGTATGTAAAAACGTAAAGAATGAAAAAAAATTACTCCAATTGTACGGGTCAAGAAGTAAAGAGGAAAAACTGTGTTGGAGATTAATGAAGTAATAACTCTGAAGACTTTAAACAACAGCAATAATTTTCCTTTCTTCAGTAGGTTAATTAAGTCAGTTTGCCTAAATTTAAAAGTGAAGTAGATTTAAACAATTATATATGCTAATAAATATATTAAAATGTGTGTATGCGTGAAGTAGAAATTATATAAATAACTTCTATTTAGTTACAATTGGTTACTCTCTGTTTTTTGATGAATTTAACTTCTGATTTAGATGTTATATCGAAAGTAACAAAGCATAATTGTTAGATATATGATATAATTCTGATATATGAGTTTCAATGTGGTTAAAGTTAGTATTATTAAATGTTTTGTAACTCGAATTCTCCTTTTTAGACTAAATATTGGAAGCAAAAAACAACTAACCATTTGTAATGAAGGCACAGGTGCCGTATAATCCATGATTCTAAATTCGGAATTTTTTTGGCGATGAAGAAATGTTGCCAAGATACGTATCGTGACGTGCGCTATGGCGTAAATTGTAGGGTTACCAAAATAGAATTTTCTGCATAATTCTTATAGGTCTCCATACGTATGACGTAAAGAAAACAAAATTGCCAGATGCATAAGAAAATGCGCCAAAAATTCACCAGTTTCAGAATTTGGCGCATGGATTATACGGCACCTGTGCCGTAATGAATAACTGATAAAGAATGCTTTACACTCCATGTAAATGTGCTAGTGAAAATAATGTATATATGTAAATTACTAACGTTTCAAGAAATCAAAATTTTACTTTCTCTAAACAATGGCGATGTTTTAACTTTAACCACAGTCCAGCTTTACTCTGTAATCCAGGATAGAACTAAACTATTAGAACAGTAACAATGTATTTTCTAAGTAATGGCGGACAATTCGTTTTCTTAACAATGGTGAAATATTACATTATTATTTGTGTAATGGACTCAATTAAAAAAAAAGTAAACTTTAGCCAGAATATTGAGCAGAAAAATAAAATTCTTGATACTTCTACTCGCCCCACAATTTTAATTTTAAATTTCAAGTAAAATTTAATTTCGTCTTATAGAATTCTACATATTCTAAATCTATGCATTTAAAAATTATTGGACACAAATTTTTTTGTAATATTGAAGTATTTACGAATCTATATTTGAATGCATATTCAAATAGTTGTAAATTTAGAATTAAATGTGCTATATTTCAATAAAACTGTTTAATTACAAAAGAGAATACTATTTTAATTTTATTAACAGTATCTCAATATTTAAAGTATTTTGTAAAATATCTACAAGGAAAAATGATTTTTGAGTAATTTATTTAACAATTTGATATTTCATAAGTTATTTGTAGTGTAAAAATTAACGCGAAATACATTTTTTCATGTGCATTGATAATTAGTGCAAACTTAAGGACATTTTTTGCTTTAGAACTGACACTAATGGATATTGCCTTCTTGTAATATTATTGAAAGATTTCACATTTAATTTTAATTTTTATTAAACCTTAATTTTTTTATGAATTTGTGCTTACAAAATTTTACAAAGAAAAATATCTTCGGTCTTTCCATTTCGATATAATTGCCTAATAGATGTTTCTAATTATCAAAAATTTTAACCAACCCATTATCGAAATTTCGAACATAACAAAGTAAAAAATTCAAAAGAAGAATAAGGGGCCATACTTTTAAAAATTCATTTTTAAAGATAACTTTAATAAATGAATTTTTAATATATTTTCTTAATATATCATATTAACAAAATATATTAAAATATTAATAATATTTATTATATTAATGATTAATAAATAATAAATAGTAAACGAGAGGAGCATAATGCCATGATTAAACATATAAAAAACATACATTAATTAACTTATAGCTATATATGACTAATTTTATTTATCCTAAAACTATTAAAGAATCATTTAATTATCTGTTAGATTATAGAAATTTTAAAATGATGCTACTATGTGTTTAAAAATAATATTTAATAGTTAAATAAATTTTAAGAAAATAGAAATGCGTGGAAGTATTCAATGTTTTAAAAAATTATAAATACTAAGAAAAATGTCTTCATACTATTTAAAAAGTAAAAACAACTAGCATTATAAAACTTGTGCCAAAACACAAACAAGCCTAGGTAAATAATTACCTGTTTTTTCACGATTATGATAATATTCTAGGAATATATCGATTTGTTAAGGAGATGAAAAATTGCAATCTATAGATTTTACAAAAGGAGTGCTTAGAAACGGTATTGATCTATATAACAAATATAAATAAGACAGAAGATCACAGACAAATAAGACTTTTTAAAGAGTTTGTATAAATAACAGTCACGTATAGTCAGTCAATATAAGAGTCAGTTTCTATCCGTTTCAAGTATAAAATTGCTTCAAATAGGCAACATTTAAAAATATCAGTAAGTAAACAAAAGTGATTTTCTCTTTTTACATAAAAAATAAAAGAATATTTTACGTTAGTCAATGAAAAATACAAAATATATTATCATAGTGAGTTTCGAAAATGATATATAATGTTTATTCTATTTCTTTAAAATTAAATTGGAGAATTTAGTTGTTGTGAATATTTTATTTTAGGATATATAAGTAAGAAATACAAAATTAGTCAATCAAGGTTTTAATAAAACAATAATAAATGAATAATGAATATTTATATTAAAGAAATTAACAAAGATAACGACTCAATGAATAGTGATGAATAACTTAGTGAATAACAAAATTTTTATGTGCAGAATATTTAGTTGTGACAAAATTCTTTGTCATAGTTAAATATATTTCACACATTATATGCATATTTGTTCAATTGTGTTCTGAAAATCAAAAAGTATTATGCTTGAATAAAATATAAACTGTGTTTCAATAATAGTGTGAAATGTATAAATGGTAAGCAGATATATTTACATTGATATAATTTTAGTAATTCATCTTAGTATTTTCAACAATTTCTTAAAAATCCAATTATTTACTTAGTTTGCATTAAATGTGAATGAACTCATAAACTTTATGATATTTGAAAACTATTCATCAGTTTGAGTTTAACCGGTACATCTGATAATAGAAAGCCTGGCTACCACGTGACCAAATGACCATGACGTTGCATTCCCAGGCTGACTTCTAAGTGACGCTTTAATATAGTGACTATTATTATTGTGTTGTTGTTTACTCATAAGAGCGGTAATTCATTTTCGAGATATTTTTCAAATCATTTTGTCACATTTTATTCTTTATATTTAGCTTCATAATCAAGAACATGCCGTTTAAACACTGCATAATTGAATTTAAAGGCAATTATGATACTTGTCCTAAATTTTCTCTCTTTTGATTCCCAACGTGAAGAAGATTTGAAACGCCCCAGGATACATGCGATTCGAGAGAAGGCAGGAAAGTAACCAAACATACCAGGGTAATTAAATTAATTTTATTTTTGAAGTTTTTTAATAACATTAATAATAATAAAAAACTTAAATCAAAAGTGAACTTTTAATTTGTTGTACCTAAAAACATATCGTTCAAATTAAAATTTTCATAGAAAAATAATCATTTAATTTTTTGATTTATTAATAATAAAATAACGTTTAGGGTTAAAGAAGAATATATACTATACTAGTAGCTAAAGATATAGAAATTTGGAAATTAATTTCAGAATGTATCCTAATGATCATATCAAATTAAAAATCCATTATTAGTAAAAAAAAATATATATATCTGCTTTCTTATATTTAAATTTTACTTCTAGGCTTGTGAATTGCATTTAAAATTAAGTGTTATTTTAAGAACTACTAAAAGTTTTGATGAGAATAAAGTAAAAGAATTGTTGTTAGCCAACAATATTCGAAACCGTATTCTAATGTTGTACCTTGTATTTTTAACGAATGCACAAAATATTTAACAACAGAAGTATGCCATCGAGAAGATCCCTTAAATAAATAGCATAGACAAGAAAATACTCAGATGCATGAAGCAGTTGCTCGAAGTAAAAAGAGGGATTTGTGTGTAGAATATAAACCAAAATTCTATCTTGCTAATTTAGATGAGGTGGAGAAATGCTTAAAAAATATAGACATTCCTGATTTTTGGACTGTAGTCAATAGAAATAGCAATATTATATTTTTAATATTGATAACAAATTCAAATTTGTGCCAATAAAAAAAGCAAATAAGAATTCTATACCATTTCAAATTAATAATGTTATTGATATTAATAGTATACTTCAAAATACTAAGCAAATTAAACTAAATGAAAATTAAGAGGATTTTAAGACAAATTTGTATGATTCAATCGATAATATTGTATCCTGTTTGTTTGAAAATACTGTAAATAAACTGCAGAGATGTTTTATGCTTTATAAAGGATTAAATGTTTTTGATAAATGGTTATATTACTCGTCGATGATGCAATCCCAACTTTTCAATTTTATGCACCTTACGTATTATACTCCATTTCATCACATGCATGTAGATTTTTGTACAGTTGTTCTTATTTAATTTTACCACATAAAAAATACAACAAAGCGATTATGTTCAAATTTTAATCTAAATCCTTATCCTTATTATCAAATGTGCCTTAAATAAAGGCACATTTGATAATAATTGTGATTTGGCAACAACTGCACGTGTATTTATGATGCAAAGTAAGTATCAAGTACAAGGATGTAGTGCACCTTTTTCCTGTCAAAAAATAAGAGCTGACAATTTAATTTTTTTTTTAAATCATTAATTTAATTTGATAATAGAACTTGATTGTTTGACTAATAATACTTAGTCAGACAATAATAGATTGTTTGACTAAGTTAGAAAAATTGGCTAATGTGTTTGGCGTAACTAGTGACAATAATGCTATTAAAAACGAAGCTGTATCATTGTTCTCAAATCCTCCAAAACTTTCTACAGTCTATAACATGGGTTCCCAAACTTTTTTTTTTCTTGTGTACCACTTTCAAAGTTTTACTATTTTCGGTAGACCCCCTGCTGCTACATTTCTACTGTGTTCCCAAAACTCCTAAGAGATATCACCCTAAATTGGGGGTGTTAAGATGAAAAAAAAGTAGAACATTTTCTTGTGCACTGTTTATTAAAATAATGCTTGTACTATTATCTATTGTTCTATTCAATTCTGTGTTTGAACTGAGCTTCAAATATTTTTGAGTACCTACCTAGCGAATGATTCTACCTATCTACGTTGATAGGTATATCCAAGCCAAAATTTTTGTTCTTTATTATGAAAACCAGAAAATATTTCGTGAACCCACACTTACAGCTTGTGAACCCCTGTTTTCCTTTCACGTCTACGTGGACCCCCGTGTGATCTCCTATGGACACCTGGGGGCTCCACCTGGACCATTTTGGGAACCTATGGTCTATGTGCACCCTTATAATATAACAAGACCTTTATGCTTGATATTTGATAGTGTACATTTATTTAAGTGCACATGTAATAATTGGGTAAACCAAAAATGTTCTGAAATTTGTACGTACTATCCAAATTTTAACAGACCCGGTGACCTAATTCAAAAAGTAAAACCTGCACCAATAACATTATTGAGAAAAGTACATGGAGCAAAGTCAAATGAACTTATAAAAACATGCGCCCCACTTAAACTGAAAAATCTTATAGACCTATAAATTTAGGTCGTCAGAATGTTCAGCTAGTCGTAAATATGTTCAACTAACATGTTATAGAAGGTCTTAAATTATCATATTCTATGTTTTATTTCCAAATTTTGATACAATAGTTGAGTACATAAAAGCAATCACTACTTGGTGAGACATCATACATGTAAATTCTGCTTATAATGGTAACCGCGAAAGCACTTGGTATCAAGAATCATTGACATCATCTGCATAAAAAGAAATGGAATACTTGAATTCATTTTGCTATATATCTACGTTGGCTTGATACTTGTGAAAAAAATAGACTTAGACACTGGTGATTTATGAAAAGAAACACAAAGCATTAAAACAAACAACACATGACATTGTAGAAATAGCTTCATATTACATAAATTAATTTAAACTTAATTATATATTAACTGAAAAATTTCAAACATATTCCCTAGAAGAGCAAGATTTAATCTTTATGGATAACTTGCATGTTATGAAGACAATGGATGTATCAATTACACAGGTTTTTGAGATAGAAAAAAAACCTGGGAATTCGTAATTTATTGCCTCATATTTTTACATCAAATTATCATGGTAAAATTTCTATATCTTTAAAAAATAGTTTTGATTTTTCTCGTGTTGAAGATCATGAAGTAGATAATAATTTAAAAATAAATATATTTGAAAATAATGTCACTGATTTAAAAAAAATCGAAAAGTAATCTTTTGCATATCGCCAGTTATTGCAAACATTTTAATAAACATTTTAAATTCTTCATTGTAAAAATTATCTGGTTTTAAATGATTCTATTGTTAATTCCGAAGAGATTCTGAATTCTTTTATCCTTTTAAAAAATACAGATAGAGGTGGATTAAAATACTCTTCTGATCATGTTTCGCTATAATGAATAATTCTTATTTAGTTAGAAATAAACTGTTATACGCGTGCTCGGTCAATAAGAAAAAGAATTTCTCAACAGTTCTACTCACAGAGTATATGTATTTTCAATAATAAAAACGATTTTAAATGAATCTGAAATTTAACTACCTTAGGAAATATGCGAAAATTGACCTATACCGCTTAAGAAGTAAAATTGTTCATAGTCAAATTATCAGTAAATATATTTTTTAAATATTATTGTAAAAAAAATCAATAACTCTATAGTGATTAATGAACAATGCAAAAAATGAAAAACTCAGACTTTATACAATTCTTAAAAAATAGATTTTTATGTAATTTGACACAATTCTTAAAAAAATTGTTTTTTTGTGCAATTTGACACAATTCTCAAAATATACTTACAAAAATATACTATTCAAAATATTCAAAATATACTTACAAAAATAGTTTTTATATGTAATTTGAATCAGAAAATGTACTTAATATCTTTATTTCTATTTAAAATTAAAATAGTTTTGAAAATAAGTTTAAATATATACAAATAGTTTATTTTTCTCTATTATTATGAATGTATCAAAATAAATTGAATAAAAATGTAGATATTATGTAGTATAAAATTTAATTTTGTTCTGATTTATATTAATAATGCATTTGTGTTCCATTAAGCAACATCACACACACACACACACACACACACACACACACACACACACACACACACACACACACACACACACACACACACACACACACACACACACACACACACACACACACACACACACACACACACACACACACACACACACACACACACACACACACACACACACACACACACACACACACACACACACACACACACACAATATAGGTTGAGAATAAAGTGTATTATAAGATTTTTATATATATATATACTGCAAAATATTCCAATAACAGGAAGTTTGTCTGTCATATAATTTTCTTAGTCAGTTTAGTCAGTGTATGTAAAACATTTCAAAATGCCAAACATTCATCATTTTTTTAAAGTAAACGCTTATGTTAGTGTTGCTTTTCAAGCTAAATTTGTGTATTGTTTTTCAGAAGGAATATTGTAAAAATAAGTGATTACAATAAATTATTTTCTATTTTGCTATTTATCTTTCCCACTTAAACTATGCAAAGTAATTATCACCCATTAAATGTAAAGAGTTATGTTCTAAATCTGTCTTACTCAGGGAATATATATTTTGCTAATAAATTAATCATATATATTGCATTTCAAATGTATTTTTCTAATACATTAATCATATATTCTGCTGAAAAGTAATAATTTTTATTTAGATTCAATACATTTTTAATCATCACAGATAAGTATTTCCTTTGTAAGTACACAATTGAAAATCTTATATATATATATATATATATATATATATATATATATATATATATATATATATATATATATATATAAAATCTAGTATTTAATAAAACTTCATTGACTGGATCTTAATATGAATAGAAAATTCATTATTCACAATTATATATTATACTCGAAAAAAGCAATATATATATATATATATTTACATATAACTGCTATTGAAATTTTGATATTCTTCGCGGAACATAATATAAAAATTAATTTAAGAATATTAAATTGTGATCATTAGGGATTTTTAAATAACATAAAATCAGTTTTTTCGGAACCTTTTATTCCAGAACAAACGGATGATTTGAGCCACTATCAGGTGACGTCACAAGCGAGTGATCTGGCTATTGTAACTATAGTGGGTAATAGTTTAATAGGGTTAAAATAATATTACATCATACAAATAATATAAATGACAATCATTTTCTTTCATTGCAAATAATTTATTTCACACGTTCTAAATAACTACAATATTTGCTCTAAATATAGTTATTTCTTTTCACTGATTAGTTATAATAGTTTTAAACATAAGAATTAAATTAATTGAAAAATATAAATTAGTACTTAAAGCATTATTTTAGCTCAAAATTTATAATTTTAAAAAAAGTTTTTGCTTAGTAGCCCAGAATTGAATAGAAAATCATATTCACGTATTAGAGGATGGAATGCTTGGCAATTTATTAAAAATAGCCTTGAACTTTAAAGTATTAGGCTTAGTAAACCTCTATTTAACAGGCTTTAGAAAAGTTGCAATTGTTTATTAATTCAAAATCTAAATGAAGTAGCAAGTCTATAAGAGCTAAATTGCATAAAAGCATCGATTTAAATTTAAAAATTGAAGTAAGAAATTAGATCCTTACTTTACATAATGTAATGAAATTTGATAAGCTTTTAAATCAGCACACATTCGAATAAGGACTCTTAAATATTGTACAGGTTGGTGTATTTAGTTAAACTAAATTAATTTAATAAATAAGTAAATTTATGCACATTTCATTTTAAAACAAAAATTCTATACACAATCAATTCAGTATTAGAAGATTGTAAAAGGAGAAAACTTTTCTATTGCAATTTTATTTATTACATAAAAGATTTATGACTAAATACTCAATTGTTCCAATGTTCAAAATTATTAAAACAAATTTGTTTTAAAATATTTTAAATTAAGCACAACATAGTTGTAACTAAATTTTTTTATATTTCAACCAATAATATTTAATTAAATCGTATACGATAACAAATTTAACATTTTATATTACAAATTTAACATAACAATTTCTGGATACAGATATTCTGTTTACAATGTTGTTATATCAACAGAAACGATAGTAAATTATTATTAATTCTTTTCTAAAGAATCAAAACATTTTCAAAAACAATGGTTTATAATTTTAAATAAACATTAAATTTCCATTATTTATGCTTAACTGTAATTCTTAATGACAAATTTGTTAGAAATTTGATATTATAGAGCCGTAAGTTTTAAATATTTCTATTATACGAAAGATTTTTGAAGATAATATTTTTCAATCTAAAGTAATTCCTCTAATATTTATGAATTTATTTATACTTTTCTGAATTAAATTTTTTAATATGTATTAAAATGTATTTATTTATAAAATCTAATCTAATTAATTTATAAAATTTATGCGAATATATTTATAAACAAAAAACTTTTAGAATTAAAAATTTTTTATGTTACTAGATCAGAAAAAATTAATATGAAGATTATGACAAATTAATAATAAAATTTCTAATTAATACAAAATAAATATGCTTATTCATTGCTCCACATTTTTGAGATTATTTTGATTTGAAATTTATATTTAAGTAAAAGCAATGAACTATATGTTTAAAAATGAAAAATTAATATTTATGATTTTAAATAATACTAAGATAAACTTAGTTATCTTAATATTATTTAAAATCAAAAATATTAATTCAAAAATCAAAAAAATAAAAAAATTATGGCTCTTATTTCAGATCAATAGAATGCAATTGATCTGAAATAAGAACCATAAATTTTTAAAGAACCCCAATTTTAATTTTACTAAAAATATGTCAGTCCTACGAATTTCTTAACTTTTTAAAATTTCTTCTATAAAATTAATTTCAAAATTATACTTATCACGTTTTTTGATAAATATTTAAAATTTAAATTTATATAAAATAAAGTTTTATTTTCAACTGGCTTTATTAAAATATGTCAAACAGAAAATTTATTTACGAAATCTCATTAAAATTGTCTTACTTACTTCACTCGAGTGTATTTTATCAATTTTCCAAACATTTTGTGTACTTAAGCAAGAATTCTTCTACGGCAAAAAGCAAATATAGCCTAGTCTCAATAGTTAAGAATGACACGGTTAAATTATGTAAATACATGACATCAACGATAACGTGAAAGAATATATTTACTAACATGAAAATTTTTTCCATTAAAATAAATTAAATGAATTTATATTTTATTTATAAATCTCTTAGTTACACTACACCTTGAAATTCACGAGAGCTATTTCATTTAACGAAGATATAATGTGCCTAGAGAAACCAATAATTTAATTTTTCCTGTTACAATTTAAAGATAAAAATCATTTCATGGAATCTAAAAATGAGATTTTACCAACGATAATTATTATTGACGGATACAAAATAAACCTATAATAAAACTATGTAAAATATAATAAATAAGTTTATATCAACTAATATCAAATAAGATGGTACAAATTTAATATTCCAAATTCTTTTTGGACAGTAAATGAAATAAATATTGCGGGTTTTTATAGACAGCAAAATAGACATGAAGTATTAGAACGTTATTATAAAAATTTTATAATCGATTAAATTATTTGAAAATTAAATAATTTAAAATAATATATTAATATAAATAAATATTTACTAAATTATATGAAAATAACTATTCGAATAAAGTATTATAATATTAATGTTTTTATATTCTCTTGTTTCTTCTTCTTATTGTTAAAATAATTATCATAGTATTTATTATGAAAAATAATTTCAAACAATTATAAATCCTTTCAGGTAACGAAACTTTTCCATTTTTGTTATTAATATAAATGTCACATTATTACTTGCTTCTATTATTATTTACATGGATACAAAGGAATATTAATTCAAAAGTTTGTAGCGGGTGTTTTTTGAAAAATTAATAAAGCGTATTACACTGATGAATTTTGAAAGATCAGTATCTCTTTTGTTCTGTATTTAGTAATACTGCATTAAATTTGAAATATAGAAGTAATACAAAATGAGAATTATTCAGAAACATACGTTTCATAATAAAAAATTGAGTGTTGAAAGATATATTATAAAAAATGTTAAAACATATTTTAAGTGAGGACTTGAGTAAGTGATAATTATAATGTTTAAGTACAATGTATAGTTATATCTTTATCAGTTTATTTACATTAGATACATAGTTATATTATATATATATATATATATATATACACACACACACACATATATATATATATATATATATACACACATATATATATATATATATATTATATATATATACATACATATATATATATGTATACATATATATATATATATATATATATATATATATATATATATATATATATATATATATATATATATATATATATATATATATATATATATATATATATATATATATATATATATATTTATTTATTTATTTATTTTACAATAATTTTTCTACAGATTTTCAGCTTTTAATAATAATTGACATTCGTGATTTCGATTTCTGCTTCTCAATTCCAATTTCTTACAAAAAGCATTAACTTTATCACTCGTATCCAATATATGTGTATTTGCTCCTTGCAATTGAATATTCAAGTTATTTAATTTCTCGAATATGTCGACCATGTATCTCCATTTCATCACAAATAAACTGTCGCGAAAATTCTCAGCTTCCGGTCTGCTCTCCTCTTCTAGGAAAACGGCGATTTCTTCTCTTAATTCATAAACACGTTGCAAAAATTTCCCTTGTGATAATCATCTTGCCTCACAATAAAATAGTAACACTGAATGTACTGCACCCATGTCATTACAAAGTGCAGAAAAAATTCTTGATTTCTGGGGTCTCATTTTTATATAATTTACTACGTTTACAGCAGTAGTTAACACAATATTTAAACCAAGACTCATTTCTTTGGAAGCCAAAGCTTCTCTGTGGATTATGCAATGTGTCCAGACGAACTGTGGCGATTTTTGTTTCACAAGTGCTTGAATACTTTATAATCTTCCGGACATAGAACGAGCACCATCGGTGCATAATCCTACGCAATTTTTCCATTCTATGTTTGCCGCGTTCATAAAATAATTTGAGATAGCAAATAATGCGAGTGTTGTTGCTTTGAGTATTGGTTTGCAGAAAAGTTATTCTTCTACTACTGACAAATCATCACAAAATTTAATATAGGCAATGAAATAAGCATCTTTATTACTACCTGTGGCCTCATCGAGTTGCATTTAAAACAATTTGTCACGCAACTTCGACAAAAGCTGACACTCTACATCTTCAGCTATATCAGCAATTAAACGGGTAACAGTATCATTTGAAAGAAGTATAGACTGCAATTGTTTTGCAAAATTATTTCCAAACATAATTTCTACAATCTGAATTGAGGCTGGCAAAATAAGCTCTTCATCAATGGTGTGAGTCTTTTTACATCTGTGGTTATTTTATATAAATCTTTGTAAGAGGCAATTAAAGTTTTTTCATTCACAGACAAAGTTTTTTTAAGCAATGATTTTTGCTTTTCATATGACTTTAATTTTAATTTGAAGAATTCTCTGGATTTGTTTACGTACTCAATATGAAGCGTTTCCAAATGTCGTTAAAGTTTATTAGGTTTCATGCTGTCTGCCGTCCACATTTTTGAGCAAATGATACACAGGGGCCTTACTTTTTCATTTACTTCAGTACTAGTGAACCCAAAATTTAAGTATTCTTGAGAATATTTTATTGATTTTATTTTGGGAACCATGCTCGTCTGTGTACTTGTTGATGCTTGTCTATCGTCTAATGCTTGCTTAGGTCAGCTTAAAAATTTATCTATGATTTTGCATAAGTCTGCTGCCGTGAATGTTTAATACGGTGAATTGCAATTACACGAAAAAATATATAACATACACATTCAGAATAGATTATATTTAATCTATAGAAGGATAGACTCGAATGAGATTGTCTGGAATTGAAAAATCGGTGTCATAGAACTTTCTCCTTATCCCTATGAGAAAACATTTGTTCACAACAGCGCACACTCCTAATTTAACTTTTAAGCTGACCAAACAAATACCAGACAATACGAAACTTCTCGCGAAACCGTGAGAATGCTTGACATGGCGGGACGCAAGAGCAATAAAAAGGCATAAGATTCTTGTTTTTTCAATGCTGAGGATTAGTGTTGCAAAATGTCAATAAGTTTCCGTATTCTTGGTAATTGTAAAGTTTAAAATTAAGGTTATAGTGTAGGTTTAGCGCCAAAATACTCAAGATACATTATTATTGTATACATTTTATTATATGCGGTGGGGAATGGGGCGCGATGAAAACTATGATTGAAAATTGGGCCGTGAATACTAAAAAGTTGCGAAACACTGTCTTACTTGATTATACCATTACTAAATGCTTTAAAATATTGACCAAATTCATACTTTTATAGTAAGTAATTGATACAGAGCTTATTGCTTCGATTATTTTTGATACTTTTGCTCAAATATATAGAGTATAGAATTTAAAGTAATATTTGTGAAAACTTATAAATTCTACTTATTTAAAAAAAAGAAAAAAAATTGAAAATTTATTTTTACTGATTTTAAAAAGAAAAGAATATTTCCTGCGAAAATAAATGTATTATATATCAAATATTACATTTTTTGTATTTTGTATGGTGTTATTTGTAATTACACAAACTTAAAAAATGAATTGAGAAACAAATATTTTGTGTGATGAAATAATTTCTAGAATTGCTTTAAAAAGAAACATTTTTTTGGTTCTATTCTATTTAGTTCATATGGAAACTTATGTTAATTTATTAAACGTGGAATAGTTAATTTGTTATTTAAATAAAAAAATAAAAAAAATCAAAGAAAAAATAAACTCTTTAAAAAAATGAAACAAATTTATGTAATTTGAGGTTTGCTTTTTTTTGTGAACAGCATATTTATTCAACAATATTTTGATATCCTTATCTTAAAATATTAATAATTTTTTGGAAATGAATACATAATAAAATGAATATATAGAGTGTTAGTACATTTTTAAGTACTTAAACAAAACATTTTAATTATATATTTACGGAGAGAGAGATATCCATATGTATAAATACAGAAAACTTTCCTATTTGTATAGTGCGTTTTTAAGAAATCAAGTAATTGTTTATTATTTGCATGGAATATATTGAATGGTTGATAATCATCTCTTTTAAAACTTATAAGCTAGAATAAAAGAGATTTAAAATCTATTATTTGTGTTATCTTATGTGAAAAGATAACAAGCAATGAGAGTACTAAATAAAGTTGTCATTTTATATCTTAGGAGGAATAAGATAAAAAATTTTTTGAATATATAAAGGAGAGAGATAGTTATTACAAAATATTCTTAGCATTAATCTTATAAACAATTATGGACAAAAATTATAAAACAATTATGGACAAAGTGTTCTTGTATCAATTTAAGGATTGATTCTTTGATACAAAATATTTACAATCACTCTAATATTAAATAAATCATGCGAATTACGATGTATAGATTCGGGATAAAATGTAAAACTTTATTCTCAAAATATTGTGTCAATAGGTTGGAAATAAGACAAGTAGCATATAGTGAAGAAAAACATTTATAGGTTAGAAAAAATTTCATTACAGAAGAACAAATATTCGAGGTCGTTAATAAGTGAAGGCAAAAATACGGTGGGCCATAAAAACTTCCCCCCACATAAATTCCACTACTGGAAGATAACTACAACCGCCTGGGGACAAAAACTCATAAAATTCCTTGAGAAGGTACCGGTCCGGGATACATTCTTGCAATAAACAATATATTTATTCACTTGTTTGTTAGCAGCAGACCATGGAAAAATTATTTCTAACCAAAAAAAGAAAAAGGTAAAATTTGACTAAGAGCTGGTGTAACAAGTAGTACTTTTTTACTTTCTTTTTCTATATCCGCCGTCCAAAACTGTCAGTGAAGGTATAAATTTACACCAAGCATTTTGCATTAACTTAATGAATTTCCAATGAAAATATAAATCTTTTTAATGCGTATTTTTAGTGGGTAGCAACATGGCTGCAAAAATTGATAACTGAATGTTGAAGGGGGGATCGGGGATCTGTGTTTTGATGACGAAATGAGCAGAAGGGGCTGCATATCTTTCTGCAAAGGCTTGATGGCCTTATAGGAATCCCCAATGATCTATCTCTTCTTTCGCTTTCACCTGATCTCTAGCTGAATGGGGGTTGTATAGAAAGTAACTTTTTGATTTTTGCTTCCAGACTTAAATGCAAAAATTCTTTATAGTGTGCCAACAGTAGTTCAGGTTTCATTCACAATAATAATTTTGTCAGGTAAATCGGATAATGATGGTAGATTTTTAATTTATTGACAAAATTGAGTTGATAGATTGACTTGTAAGGGAAAAGATGGCTTTAAGTTTTATCAAACAATAAGCTATAATATTTCAATTTTAAACTGATGTTAATGCATGTGTGATTTAAATTATAAGGATTTATAAAATTTCTTAAGTTTATCAGTAAATGTAAATGATATGTGTTAGATATAATTTTAAATAAAATTCGCGAACACGCAATTTAATGAATTCAGATAGAAAAACAAAATATTACAATTCATAAACTAATAAGGAGACGTAGAGTCTACTATTTTAAAAATTAAATGTTTGAACCATTCACATAAAGTGTACAAATATAGGAGAAAAAATCCACATTTCTTCCGTTAATTGATGGGTTATTGATGATAAAGGATTATGAAGGTGGAACAATTTATCCATGTCAAGTAGCATTTCTTGATTATCTTGAATCACTCATCACAAAATAGTATTCATACACATGGAATGAATGGTAAAAGTTTACATGATTAATATGATGAAATGTAATTCAATTTTTAAGTGAAATAAAAAAAGAAAAATTCATAGTTCCTTAAGGTATTATTGATCACACAACTTTTAATATTTTTTTAGATTAAAATTAAATTGAAAACACAAATGTGGAGATTTACAATAAAAATGATCAAAATCAATGCTCATAGATGATTAATTTATATATTTCAATTTCAAATCTTTAAAAATTTTTAAATCTTATTCACTTCTATAATTCACCTTGCACGTAAATGATGAATACAAATATGGATTGAAGAACTCAGTTTCTTTTTGATGAGAGATAAGCATTATTTTAATAACCATGTTTAATGGGTGCAATGCATCACCCAATATTAAATTCAGCTTTTTGTTAGCATTTGAAAAAATAGTTTACATTTTCCCTCTATAATTAATAGACTAGATTAAAATAATTAAAGCGCTTAAATGATAAATATGATTTCAAAATGTTTTTGTAATTGGAGACTACGAGCTACAGATATAATACATTTTATAATCACATTTGTGTTTGCAGTTCAGCCGACTGATGGCGGAGAGGTTAGCATCCATAAGTTCGAAGCGTTAGTTCCCGTGTTCGAATGCTGGTTCGGGCATCGATGTTACTTTCCATCTTTGTATTTATCTTTTTTTTATCACTTCACTTTCGGGGAAAAAGCCACACCCACTGGGTGCCCCAACTATATGAGATGCCATCCCTTCGCTCATTATAGAGCTGAATGGGGCAAAGACTTAAAAGCATCCGATAGTTAGAAAATCAAAATGTTATTATCGTTCACTTATTTTTGGAATAGAAATTATTTCATTTTTTAATTTAATTTCAAAAATGTTAAAATTTTCTTTAAAAAACATAAAGAAGTCATCAATATTGTATACACCAGTAATTTATTATATGTCAAATATATGTCATCAAATCATGTGTTAAATGCAAATATCATTTTTATAAATGTAATTTTATGCGCAGAAATATTTTTTTTCAAATTAATTTTGTACAAAGTAATAGAGGCTAATTTTTAATATTTTATAAAATTAAAATATGAAAAGTATACTGATTTTATAAATTGCATTTGAAAAAATCTTTTAATTATAACTTTATGGAGAGAAAACTTTTGATAATAATAGTATTTGGAAACAAATTCAAATAAAAAAAATATGAATCCTTATTAAAATGAATTGCATGAGATTTTATATATATGTAATTTTTTTTAATAAAGGTAGTATATAATGTATATAATATATTTAATACATAACAAATATATTTCTTTAACATCAGTATTAAATGTTGTCAAAGGAAACATTTTAGAAATATATATTATTCTTAGAAATGAAATAAAAATGGGAATTTTTTCAAAAATATGTTTTTGTAAAACTTAACTTCAGGTTATAAAATAGTTTCAGAACTTATTTAAATCAACACTTTTTTAATGGTCCCTTCTGAAATCATCAATTTCAGAGGGAAGGGTTCAGACGCAAAGGTTTATACAAGACATTAGGCTAATCGATGGAAATCGAAATTAGCTTACGAGGGGAAGGAAAATATTTTTTTTGTATTTCAATCTCCATATTTACCAATCCGATTGTATTAAATTCTGAGAGCAATAACGCTCATTCACATTTCAGTTGAGATTTTTTGGAGGTTTCTTTTCTTTCCTCGTAAGTTTAATTTAAGCGAATACATTCCTAATCTTTCATGAAAAAAATATCTGCAATCAATTATACAATTCTTCAACGCAAGTTACTCGCACAAATCAGGGTTAATTTGCAATATTTTATCATAAAAATGGCATAATAATAAAAAAGCAAAGCAAAATTATCTTACATTGGTTCTCACAGGAGGTTTAGAACATTAATAATTTTACCTTTGGAATGAACTTTAGTTATATATTAGTATTTTTTTTAAAATATAGGGCGAAAATTTAATTGATTTTTGTTACGAAGCTTTATTTATTTTAATGATAAATTATTTTTATTTATGATGAGATAGATTTTTCAGTAAAAAGAATCATGCTGCTTATATGAAATATAGTTAGGATTTAATTATTTTATCTATCAGCAACTAAAATAAGGCATATCTAGATATCTATTATGGTTGTTTCTAAATAATTTATAAATGTAAGTAGTTTTCTCTTCAACTTAACAGTTATTAAAAATGAAAATATAAAAGTAAAAAAATTTTGTACATAATAAAATGTAGAATAAACAAGTTATAAAGAAAATAAAATAACCTGAGATTTAATCTGTATGTAATAAATTTATTAGATTTTTTTTTACTTAGGCAGCTTAATAAATGTAATATCCAAATTATCTTCGATAATTATCATACAATAAATTCTTTCATAAGTTAAAAACAATAAATAAAAAATATTGTCCATCATGTATTTTTACACAATGTAATATCAAAAATGAAATATGTTCCATGTGTGCAAAATTTTTTAAGACAACATTTTTTTACAATAGTCAGTCACAGAAGTTATTTGTGTCACCATGTATATTATTTGTGTCACCCTGTGTCACCCCATGAAGTTATTAGTGTCACCCTGTGTAACACCTTCCCTTCGTATCAAGTGAATCTAATATTAAAATCTAGGTGAAAGCAGCAATAGTTAAATGTTTTTTTTTTACTAGTGTGCAATTTTTAAAAAAACTATTTTATGATTATATATATATATATATATATATATATATATATATATATATATATATATATATATATATATATATATATATATATATATAAAATCATAAATTTGTAAATAATAACAATTTATTGTTTTTAAATTAATTCTTTTACAGTTTTCCATGTTTTAGGGGAATTAAAGTTAGTTTATTTAATAACTTTAATCTAAAATAAATTATAAATTTTTAATAATGAACTTTAATCTAAAAGTAGTTACTTAATGAATACTTAGGGAAGTAAAATAAGGAAGATATCTTTAATTTATATGAATTTGTAAGAAATAAATTGATATATCATAAAATTGCATTATTCATATTTTTAAATGTATTACGGGTTTGGCATTTCAATAATCTCTTAAGCAGTTAATAAACTAATTAACCACTCGCAAAAGTAAAGGATGACCTAATAATTTTGAAAAGATATTTTAGAAAAATAAATCTTTTCAGAAAAAACTTAATTTTTTGCCAGTGTTTAAATGAAACTAAATCAAACCTATTATTCTAGGAATAGCGCAATAAAACTCTTTGCAAAATTAAAACCTGTGTCTATTTTGAGTTACAAAAAGTTAAAATTATAAGAAAATTATATTTAATGTATTATCATTTTATTTTGCATAAAATATGAGTTTTATGATTGTCACTAGTTATTAGGAGGTGAATTATTTTTAATTTATTGTTTAAAATGTGTTATTAGAAAAATTATGACCAGAAGATTGAAACCAGTTATACATTCATTTGATAAGCAACGAAATTCTTATATAAGTTTCAAAGAGAAAATCATGTTTTTACAATTCGTTAAATGAGCGTTGTTTTGTGATTCTTATACCGAAAAGCAAATTGTTGTTGACCAGATTTTGCAAACTGTCTTTAAAATGTAAAAAATCAATTAAAACAAACTTCAGAATATTTTTGGCAGCAATGATATAAGGACAAAATTATAAAATAATAATTTCATTTAATAAGCAACAATATTTTAATGCGAATGTTTCTAAATGAGAATCAAATGCTATTTACAAATTACTTAATGAGTTCTTTTGAGTCTTTGACTAAGAAACAGATTATAAATTTTCCGTAATTGTTTATTGCAAGCTGTTTTAAGAAATTTGAAATCAATTAAAATGAGCTCCCATGTAATTTTTAGCAGCATTGAAATAAGTACAAAATTATAAAGAATATTTTAATTAGTAAGCTAAGAAATTTTCAAAATTCAATCAAACTATTTTATTAACCGTTTGGGAAGCTGTATGTGATATTTAGTCATAGAAGCTGATTAAATTTTATATGTCACTCTTCTTAAGACTGTTAGCAAAATGTATAATCATTTTATCATCTTCCTTATCAAATAATACGAAACCAGAGCAGTTTTATTGGTAATGATATACGTATAAAAGTCTAGAGTCAAATTGCGGATAGTATTTACTACTAATTTTACAACTAAGAAATTGGATGTCTAAAATAACACTGGTGAATTTAGTGTTTTTTTATATTTTTATTTATTATTGTTTCTAAGTGGTATCATTTAATGAAACAACAAATTCTTTTATAAAAATAATTGATGAAAATTTTACTGATTTAAGTAACTGTAACTAAACCCGTAAAATGTGGATACGCTACATTTGATATTAAATCTCATATAATCGTAGAAATTAAATTTTAAAATAACGCTTCAAAATTATAGTTTTCTGGTAAAAGACAAAAGTTTTCACAACCACCTACACCATTTTCTTTTAAGATTTGTCATTTCACAATTGATATCTACTTCTGAGTCACACATATATAGGGATTGCTAGTACTTATTAAGAAAAGGAAGTCTACTTTTTGTGTAAGTCTACTTTTACAACCTGACACTTTGGCCGGCAATTTTTGTCAATTTTTTATTTATTTTTGCAGGGAAATTTTTAGAAAGTTGATATAAGAAAGGCACAAATGAATAGGAAAAGAGACGACAGTTTCTCTTCTCTTCGATCTAAGAGGGAACGCCGAATTTCAAATAAAATTTATTGAAACTGAATCTTCACACAAATGAATATCATTGATAAATTTGCAGCATGCAGAATTTTTTTATAATTTTTGAGATAAAAATTATCAGTCTTTATTACTATAATACAGAATACACGCAAGATTAATTACAATTTTTTTGTGAACTATTATTTATAATATTAAGGAAATGAATAATATAAGCAATTTTAATATCAAATATAATTAATTAGTAAGTTTGAATTGTTCCTTAAAAACAGTTATACTAAATTTACTTTTAATAAAATTACGAGTATTAATTTCTATCATTCCTTCTATAGTTTGGTGTGACAGACTAATTTGAGTAAAGAGACTTAGTTTTTACAGACAGATTTTTCTTCAATTTCAGCAATTAAATAGTTTTTGATAAAGTTACCGTCTGTAAAAGACTTCCAATTTCAGCCATAATGTGGGATGTTCGAAAGCTGGTTCTGACAATACCATTTGATTGGGCAGTTTGTTTTTGAAATATGTATTGTTTAGATGTCAAATTCTTCTTCAAAAATTGCAACCTAGATTTCTGTTTGGAATTGTAAATTTATCAATTTATCCATGTTTTTGTTTTTTGTGTCTTCTTAGGTTGTAGGATTTTAAAATTCAATTTGAATGGTGACAAATAAACCATACAGCATTGTCTTTTACACAAATAACAATGTACAAAATTGTTTTTCTCTGAAACTCTTTCCCATTCACTCTGAAACTAATTTCTTTTTCTTTTTTACAGTTTTTCTTTCAGTCATATTGAATAAGTATCTAATGGAAATAAAATACGATAATTATTGATATGATTAAAAAAAGAAAGTTTACCATTTACTTCGATCACAATTACCACAATGTCGACCAAATTGCACGTGTTGGCGGAAGAATATCTCCTACAAACTTTTTTATCCACAGTTTATTTGGGCAGCCATCTGATGTTACGTAGTATAACAACTATAAGCATAATATCTTCATATTTTATACTTGTATTGCAGAATGTCTGCATGAAATTGATTTATATTTAAGTTTGTAATTCAAATGCAAAATGGTAACTAAGCAAAGGCTAGCATTGTAAGCAAATAAGAACAGCATTTTATGTAAAGAAGAAGAATATTGTAAGCAAAAATGAACAGCATTGTAAGCATAAAAGAATAGCATTGTAAGGCGAAGAAGAACAGCTATGTAAAGAAGAATAAGATTGTACAGAAGAATATAATTCTAAGCAAAGAAGTATATAATTGTAATCAAAGAAAAATATCATTGTAAATATTATGTTCGTCATAAAAGTTTTTTGCCCTATGGAAAATATTTATTTTCTAATTGCTTGGAAGTCAAATGAAGAAAAAAAAAATAGTTCGGAAAAAATTTCACAGGGAGAAATTGATCGAAACAGAATTTTTTCGATTCAACTGATTATAGTTCAAATGTCTAAAATAATATAGACAACTAAAAATTTCATTTGGTCCGCATGCTGCCCATTAACCACAAGCTGGGCATTCCTGCATACTGTAAGTAATTCCAAAGTATTATTTATAAATATCACTAGTAAAAATAGTAAATATTACTGTCCGACTCACCTTAGGAACTGAAGGGAAAACTTGTATTTGAATGTTAAGTATACGTCAGGCTGTTGTAGGAGAGATAAATTTAATTCCTATTTTTGTTTGATTAGAAAAAATTTATAACGTCATAAAAATAGGAAAATGTTGTTGACTCATCCTCTTTAAAGATCTGACATTTGTTAGATCAATTCCAATAAATTGTTGACAGTTAGAAAGATTTGATGACCAGATGGATCTGGGGATAAATCCTCCCGGGAAAGTCCGACGCAATCCAGGATATGTTTCGGTGAGGCTGGATGGTCAGAGCACATTTTACAAGTGGGATAGTTTTTTGTACCTCGTACAAATGATAAGCATTTTAGACGTTCACTTGAAAACCTGGCCAAGGCAGTTTGATATTTTCGATAACATTTTATTTGCAGAAGAGTTCCAGGAGATGTTCTAGAGTACCATTGGTGTGTGTGTTGGTAGAATTTGCCAGATTCAATGTAGTCTAGATTTTTCTTTAAATTTCCTGATATGTAAGTAGTAAACCAGTGGTCGTATCTTCTTCACTACCCTTTTTAGCAATCGATCTGCGGTCTGATTGCTACTAATATTTACATAGGATGGAATCCATTGGAAATGTACATCATGGCCTTGTGAGATCATTTTCAATTTCAGCAGAATAGATAAACTTGTTTTATCATTTGTAGAGGACCAGAATATGAAAATACTACCTAACCTATTATCGAGTAGCTGATATTTTATTCTTTCTTTTAGATCTTTTATATTTTCATGAACATTTTTTTAATTTTTAATAAAATGAAAGATAGCTTTAGATTTTTTAAAGAATTTAGAATTTTCCACTTTAATTTTACTGAGATTTTATTAAACTCATTTTTTTTTGCATTTTTAGATCAAATAATCATTTTTTGACCATTATTGTGAACTCCCTTATAAAATCAAACAAATTAAATTGGAATTTTTTATACAATATTATTTTTTGCGTATTATATTATGCAAATTTATAGAAATTTGAAATAAAAATAAAATAATTTTGAAAACGTTTCTTATATCCATGTAACAACGATTTGTTAAACAATTATTTATCTTATATAAAGGTAACTCCTATTTTTCTCAAATTATGATTCATTAAAGAAGATACAACTTAATTCATTAGTTTTATTATTTTAGAATTGATTTTATACAGTGTACTTTTAAAATGAGTATCACTTATTGTCAAGTAAATATATCATCAATAGTTAACATATGATAGTGTAGAATATTGCAAGAGGACATACAAATTAAATCATTCTTACCATAATGAAAATTGGTTTTTGCAATAATTTTCATCATTGCAATATTTTTTCTCATGGAAATTTTTTAAAATTTAGCAATACTAATTGTAAGATTACTAAGGCAGTTGATGGATATTGAAAGACGCTGATTTTATGGTGTACATATAAAGATTTGTGGGTACCAACATGTTTTTTTTATTTTTTAGCCATTCTGACCAAGCTGTAAGGAAATATTGTTTATATTAAATGCTTCAAAATATTTATAACGTCATAGTGTCTTATGTATGTTTTAGTTTAATCATTGCAGAGCAGAAGAGAATACCAGTACAAAAATCTTGAGCAGTCTTAAAGAATCTTGAGATCACCATAATGTGTACTATCTTTACACGTATATATTACTTCATGCATACTAACAGGTTTCATACATTTAACTTCAAGAAGTTTATTTTCACCATATCCATCAGAAATGTTACCTCTAACTTCTCGATATCCCAATATCGCTTACAGTAGTGTTAAAAGAAATGAGCTTGGAATGTCAGAAATTGAACCGTATTTTGTTCAGAGATGAATCCATTTCTATTATTTCTCATTCTAGCATAGTTGCTAATTATCTTGCTATTAAGTCTGGTTCAAAACACATACGACTCCTAATTCTGGTATAAGATGCCATCACGTAGCGCAGATGTGGATCTATTTGCGGAACATTGTGGATCCTATTTGTGGAACACAGGAAACTTTTAAGATTCTGCAAAATTATTAAATAGCTAGAAACCACGAGTATTATTGCTTATGTAAAAATGTCTCCAAACCCATTTTTTATCAAAGTATAACTCGGCTACATAAAGTGAATGTTTTTAAAGATTGTCTAAGACGAATTAAAAGAATATCCTGCTTGTCATACTTACCGGAGTTATCTTTAATTGGATATATTTGGAATTAGCTCTAATTTTCATATCAACACCAAAAACTATTAATCTGATGGAACAATATTAGTCAAAATTGCCTCAAGAAGTTGACAACGAAGAAGTAGACAATGGAAACCTAAATAACTCCATCCAAAAACAGAGAGGTGGTTAATTAATTTGTTCATTAACTAACTTGCTATATGAACAAATTAATACCGTGTACAACTATCTCAAGTTGCAAAAATTAGAGATAGTTGTACACGGTATTAATTTGTTCACATTGCTGTAATTTGCTCCACAATAACCTATCTTTCTGCTTTGATTTGTTATCATTTATGCATTCCAACATATCCCAATCACATACATGAAATCTTTCATATCAATGTTTATTTCTTGAAGCGTTATCTATTTTATTGATTTTTGATAATAAATTATATTTGAATAAAATTAATGAGGTTATGGTTCAGGAAAAGACAATCATATTGTAGTTTTAAGAATAAATTCAAATGAGTTAAAAATATATATATCTACTGAATTAACTTTTTTTTGATTGAAAAGGTCACATTAACTAACTTGCTATATGATTTTGCCAAGATCTAAATTCTATCAAAATCTAAAGAATGTTTTCTATTATAAACACCAGTGCTAAACACCTTAAAAGTATCTCACCAATAGAGTATTCATATGGATATAATACCTTCCAATTCTTAGCATTTTAAGAGGCACAAATTCGAACGGATCCACCGGAATACTTGCAGGAATGTTCACAGAAGCACCTGTTTGGCTGCAGCATTTTCCGAAACAAATCAGCTAAATATATTCCTAACTTCTCTTTAACCGAATAACTCAGCAAGCAATACATCCGGAAAGTGTACCACAGCGTCTTTCTAAAATTCAAATGCGCGTAATTCGGAGAAATCTCCAAGTTAAGTATTAGGCTGAAGGGATGGAGATGGTCTCAGATTGTTTAATAAGTGGGTAGGAAATCTAATTGCTTGTTGGGGTAGCTCGCTCTCCACACTGCCTGCCAATTAGTTCTCTTGATCAAGAGGAAAGTAAAAGGATTTGTCGCGCGTCGTAAGATCATTAACCTGAGCGGTCTGCCAATGCGGAAAACTCAATTCCACCCTTTTCCGCCATACTCTGGTATCCTGCACTCCAACGGGGTTTGTGAAGTGAATTGATAATACCAGTCTGTAATCGAAATAAGTAATCGCACTTGGAGTCCTCTGTTCATGTTTTATAAAAATTGATTACTTTTATAACAATTAAAATTCCGCTTATACCTTGTTCACAAAAATTTGAAGTTTTATATTGTATAATATATAATATGAGACACAATAAATATAATACTTTATATAATATGAGACATAATAAATGTAATACTTATTTTAAATGTAGTAAAATCTCGTTAAATTAAATTGATGTTGGTCAGAATTAATCAATTCGTATATAAAATTTAATTTCTAGAAAATCTGTTGTAAAAAAGAGGCAAGAATAATTATAAATCAATATTCATTTGCTTTGTTTAATTTTAACTGTTATGTTCGTTTCCTATTTGTGTTTTATTCATAGAATTAATAACATTGTTCTTATATTTAACTGAAACAAATTTCTCTCTTTTATCTATTAAAAGATTTTGGAGTAGCTAACAACTATGATAATTATATATCAATTATTTTACTACAATCTGTGTTTTGTGAGGTAAGCCAATCTTGGGATTTCTAAAATTTAAAATGTTAAAGTGCAAACAGTAAATAACTACCTTCATTATATGACATTATCACGGAAATATAAGAAAAAACCTATGATGCTCAAAAAATGATTGAATTTAAACAAAATCAAGAAATTACTTTTTGTAATAAGGATATACCTATAATTAAATATATTTTTAAATCCTTGAATATTATAGATAGAAAGATTCAAAATAGATATCAAGGCATTAAGAAACAATATATTACAGGTATCCAATCAAAATCGTAGTTTTTATTTTTGAAAATTATTGATTTAACTCGATAGAAGCTTGTTTCAATAAAGGAAAAAAATAGGATTTTTGTACAAACCAAATATTTGAACAAACTGGTAAAAATTTTAAATTTATGACTTATATATATATATATATATATATATATATATATAACTTAATAGACAAGCTTTTATAGTATTTAACATTCTAAATTTTGCATTCAGTTTATTAAAGTGTTACATCTACCCAGCAATTAATGTAATCCTCTCTTTATTTTACCCCCTTTTAATTTTTTGTCATTTTTGTTATTAAGTTAAGAAAATTTATTAAATTATTTTGTTATTAATGTAAGAAAATTAGGAATTACAATTAGATTTAAAAAATAAAGTAATGCCCACAAAATTGCTAATAATAAATTAAAAGCATTTCTTATCCAACAGAATACTATTAACTGATTTCAAATTTAAATTGAAATCTATATAAGCGAAATATTTTTTAAATTAAAATTTCAAAGATAAACTCACATTTTAAAATAGATTTAAAAATAATAGTTAGTTTGTTTACCTAACATAAAATTTATGAATTTTGAATATCTTTTATTTTATTTTCAAATAAGTGATTTTCTAAAGATGATTCTCATAAAAGTTTTATTGCACATACGAGCGTTCAAAACAGCACTGAAAAAATCTAATTTAGAAAACTCTAAGCTTTATTATTGATTAGTTACATTTACGAGGTTAGTCATATATAAATAAAAAAGAATAAACTGCATATAAAAACTAATTCTTGTGGAAATAGTTTGAGAAAATATAGAGATTTTAAGGGTGTTATTAGAAATACAGAAATACAAGTTCTAAGTTTCAAGAAATGGAAGAGAAAGTGAGAAGTTTAGTTTTATTGAAAATACTTCAAGTGATATTGCAACTAAGAAAAAGTACGTAAATGGTTTCAAGTAGAACTCATCTAGCAACGTAGCAACGATAATGCTCATGTTAAATCTTAAAATCTATTTTTTCACTTTTCAGATCTCTGAACAGAGAAAAAATATCTCCACACATATGTGTTTCCGAATTTTAATGAATGTTGTTACCCTAGGGTGTGATTTGCTGAAAGAATCGGAATCTATTTGTATTTCCCCAAAGACTCGTAGCATTGAAAGTTTGCTACTTGGTCAGTCACTCGTATTTTTTTAAATTTATTTTACTCTTAATGAACAAGTGAAGGAGAAAGAAACTATTGTGGCAAAAGTGTGAGACGTAAAAGTCTTTTTATCTCATTTTTTAAAGAAACTGTATAAAAAATAGGATTAAGATTAAGACTATTCTTTTAAAAAAAATTGTTGTTTCACAGAGTTTCACAATTTCTCATTGCGATTTGGATATAATAGATATTACTCCATAGAGAGTTGCATTAGAAACTCCTGTCGTATTTCTTTTTATCTTTATATGAAAAAGAAACTCGTTTTATCTCGTTATTTTTAACAGAAAAGAATACAAAACATCTCATTTATTATTAACCGTAATTTTTCTGAAAAACAATAAGAATTAAAAAAGATGAAACGTTAATAAGTACATTTTGTGTTCTAATCTTCAACTTCTGCTTACACATTTTCCACAGTATTTGATAGGGTAATTTAGTATTCATAAATAGAAAGAGTGTTGTAGAAATACAAGGGCAAATCTCTTTCCTTTTTATCTTTTAATTATTTATGAAATAATTTCAAATGTAAAAAAAAAAAACTTTCATACATTTTATAAATGTAAGCTCCATGGGACATAATTTCTAATTTAAAACAATGCACTTTTTAAGATAGTATGTAATAAGGCATATTAAAATTTTGAATATGAAGCATATGAATGCATAATAAATCTTGGTATAAAATAAGAGAACATACCGGTGATAATGAATATACATATATATGATATTATAGTAAACTAATATTTATTTTATTATTCTTTTAAAAACTTAAAATTGCAATGAATTTATATACTACTTAAAGAAATAATTATAACTTAAGTATGAAAGTAATCTATGAACTAAAATGTACTAAATGAAATATTCATGAATATTTTAACAAATAATATTCTGTTATTATAATAATCTCTTATATAATATTATACATACATATGAAAAATTATAAATATCACATAAAATATTATTAATATTTGATCATGAATAGTAATAGTGTTATATTATTATTTATTAAATGTTTATTGAAAGATAATCATATTCAGAGAAAATATAAGTTTTTATATTTATGCACAGTGAAGTTAAATCAGATCAATTTATAACATTAAGCGCTGAAAAAATAATAACAATGATATATTTAAAAGTATAGAAGAGATTGTTTTATTGAATTAAACTCTTAGAGTTATATAATGTTTTGCAATTTATGTATTTATTTTATGGTTAAATATATCAACATCCATAATGTACACAATAAGAACTTTATATGCATTAATTTATACCAACAATGTAAATGAAGTATCATTGTTTGATTCATTAAACGCGTATAATTTTGCTCATGCAACAAGTTTCTCGAAACATTGCAGCACGCATACAAAGAAATGTACATTGAGGAATCAAATTGTAATAAAATAATAGTTAAGTAAATGTAGTTTAAATTCTATACATGTAATTGACAGTTTAACATATTTTAATAACTCTGGATGTCTAGAATGCGTAACAATTATGGTGTAAGAGAAGAAACATCATGTTATAATTTGTGTTCTAGCCACCAAGGTACTATTCCTAGTTATGGACACATTTCTGTTGATGTACTAGGATATCCTAGATTATCATTCAATTTATATTAAGGGCACATTAAAAGAATTTAATTAAATTTTCACATATTTGTAGTTAAATAAGCCTTGAAATTTTAAATTCTATTCGATTGCTTAAGTTCTTAGTGATTCATTACTATAAACACATATTGAAAAAGCTGAAATTATACCATTGAACATAGTTAATAACATTAAATTTATAACTGAACACTATAATACAAAATGTTAAATAATGTATAAAATGTTAAGTAATGTATTTTTGTTGTTGATATTTACCAAAAATAACTTCTTAACTAATTGTATTTTTGGGAGAAGATAAAATTTTGATAGAAATATTAGGTCAAAATTTCTTTGCTCTTCTTTATGAAATAAATTGGACTTCAATATCATCATGAAATATCATTAGAATTCCAGTATCATTATTATTCGTATAATCTTAAGTAATTAAGTACCTTAAAATGTGTTATTTTCCTTTAAGTCAACCAACTTCGAAATGCAATGACATCTCACAAAAGAAAAGTATATAATGTCACAAAAATTGATGCAGATTTTTGAATGGTTTTATCAATAAAATGACAAATTTTCCGATTTATATAATTTTTAAAAAATTGTACTTAGTGTCTGTAGTTTTAATTCATAATTCTTAATTATTATAAAATCAAAACTACTAATACTTATGCATTTGGATTTATAAACAATGACTCCAATTTCTATTTCAGTTTATTGTTACTGTTTCATTTGTTTGTTGAAAAACGTTCCTTTATGCATATGAAAGTAAATTAAACACAAATTTGTAATTGAAAATAGATACTAAATAGCTATAAAAATCAACTCCTGAAATCAGTATCAAACCTAAGAACTGCTAAATTAGTGACCAAATTGCTGCTTTCACGACAAAATACTGATTTCATGTACCAAAATTAACAAATTAATATCAATATGTAAGTATTCAGTGTTTTGTCTACAGTCTATTAATTCATGATAATTTTTCATACTTTATAGGAGTGATTTTAATACTTTGGTTCATACTGTTCTTTTTAAGAAATTAAAATTAAGAAACTTTAGGGAGGAAGAAATTCACACTTTTCCTTACGTAATTCATTTCTTTCACTGAAATGTTTTTTCTGAAATATTTTATTTTTCTCCACAAAATATCATTTATTAAAATATAAGAAAACTATATAATTAACTGCTCAAATAATACATCATCATTAAATTCAACATTAGTTCTCAGTCAAATTAAGCTTGGTAGAAATCAACAATTTTGCATAACGATACAAAAATGAACATATTTCCTAAATATATTAAAAATAATATAATTTATATTGAATAATTAATACTTTTACTTATCATTTAAAATCAAGAGAGATTAATTTAGTCAACATTAATGTACAATTAAACCGATATAGTTAATAGTATTGCATACATATATATATATATATATATATATATATATATATATATATATATATATATATATATATATATATATATATATATATATATATATATATATATATATATACATATACAATAATTTAATGATTTAAATAATATAATAATTTAATATATAATAATTTAAATCAGAAATTTGGTACTGATCCTCAAAAAGTTACATAAAAATGTTGCCTATATATACTTAAAAATAATTAATTTCATTCAGCAAACACCAAAGAAAGTATTTTTTAAAAAATAGCAAAATATATCTCCATGTAAAATATTGTAATCAGTAAAAGATGTGAAACTAAGATACCAAAAACTGAAAAAATATAAAATCAAATTTGAATACTGAAATTGTGTTGATGAATTTATGTAACTAGAATCTTGCAAAATATCAAGTGACTTTTAAAATAGTACTTTTGCTTTTTATATGTATTTTAAGGAGCAAGCTTTTTTGTGAGAATTTGTGTTGCTATTCACTCGAACAAACTACACACAAGAGTTTTACAAAAGTAAACTCTCCGCATCTCATCCTTTCTTTTTACTTTCTTTCTTAAAGTATCTTTAGGAAAAATGAAAGAAAGAAAATACTCTCTTATTGGATTCAATGATGGTAAATAATTTTACCCAATTTTTTCCTCAGTTATAATTTCATTGCTTTTAAGAATATGAAGAGACATCATCTCCATTCAAAAGCAACGGAGAAAAAAATATTGATTAGAAAGAAATTACAAAAGATTTCTCTTGCTTCTTCCCTAGAAAGCACTTAACTTTTCTAAGAAAATTTCATCGTATAAATATGAAAAGAAAAATATCAGAAAAAAAGTTTTAATCACTCTTACACAACAATAACTATGCAACGTCAAAGATTCCATTAAAAGAGATGATGAGATAAAATAATAGGTATGTCCGGAAAATTAAAATTCTTCGAATAAAAATGAGAAAGTGAATGGATCTAGGAGATAACTTTCTTTTCAGTTATGAAAAGTTACAGCCTCATTTTCCCACGATGAAACTCAGCTTAAAATAAAACTTTAATTTAATATCTTCAAAAAAATTATTATTTTAATAATTACACTTTCCACGTGAACTTTATTTAATAGTTTTTAACCATATATATTTTTAACTTTTATTTCATGACTCGGTCATTGGGCTTTCTTTTAATGTAATTTTTTTTAACTTAAAATTAATATGGTTTTATAAAAAATAATGTAAATTTTGAATGAAAATATAAATAATGAATTTTTCCGGATTAAACTCGCTATTTAATCTAAAAACTTATATTTTATTAAATGCCCTGAAGAAATATTTTAATTCATTAAATTATAATAAAAAATTTGTGACTGTGCTCTGAAGAATTATTTCTTAATGAAATCAGTAAAAACATGGGATAGAAAATGCATAATTAATTAAATTATTTTGTTACAAATTATTTAAAAGATATTATAAATAAAAAGTAAAAATATAAACTTTTATATTAAAACGTTCATTTTTACATATAAGTTATTAAAGATGACTATGGATTTTAAAATTTCCAATAATTATAGAATATATTAATGATTCATTCGCATTTTATATGCTGATATCCAAAAAGCAAAGTATTTAATTAAGGGAAATTTTCTCTAATTGAATAATAACTTAATCTGGAAACATTGAAAGTTATTTCTATCTTAATATTTAATTTATAATTTTAGTTTTGAATTATGAGTACGTTTTTTCCTCTTTGAGACTAACTCTATTACATATTTAAAATTTTACTACTTTTTGTTCATTATATATTTTCGTAAATTCACATTTTTCGTGTGATTTATATTTTACTAATTTTACAAAATTTAAAAATCTGTTTCTGTATTGCTGTAATCAGAGATTCTTACGCGTTTAATATAATAAATACTTTTTCGTGAAAAGCGTGGAATAGATGAAAAAAATTAATGTATAATCATATCAATCTCTTCTTCTGAATAAAAACGACGCCCACGTAAGTTCTCTTTCAATTAAAGAGTAACCAAAAATCGCACATTAGCTAGATCAAGTGAATACGGTGGATATTCGATCACTGTAATTTTTTTAAAATTAATTAATTAATTTTTTTTAAGAAACTCAATTGTTAATCCGGCTGTATGTGAAGATGCATTGTCATTGTGAAGCATTAATCCCCTAACATTCAGCTTTTATAAAATTTCTGGAAGACATTTAGATTTAAACCAGTTTGCTGTTACTGTCCTTCCAACCTGATGGCTTTGACCAATCCCGTACTTCTGAAGAAAACGGCATACATCACTTTTTTCAGTGCGCGTTGTTTTTTCACCCTTGTTGGCGTGGGATCATCTTCAAAGACTCATACTTTGCTTTCTTGACGTATTGGAACGTCAACAAACGGTATGTGCGTTTCATCACCTGTTACAATTTTAAAATTGATGCGGTGATCACCATCATTTAGCAATTTAAGAGTTTCTTTACTGATTCTGACATGCTCCTCTTTTTGGTGCTCAGTTAGATTATGGGGAACCCAAAGGCAAACTACTTTTTTCATATGTAATTCTTCATGAATGATTTTGTGTATGGTTGTGGATCCAATGTTAAGTTCCTTCTGTATCATTTGATAGGTACAGCGATTATCATCCATTAACATTTTTCGTATGGCAGACACATTATCCGGTATTACAGCCGGCGGCGGTCTTCCTGTGTGTTCTTCCTCCTGAAGAAAATTGCGACCACTTCTAAATTCTCTAAACCATCTGAATACAGTAGCACGAGCTGAAGATTCATCACCAAATGCTAATTGCAACCGTTGAACGCATTCTTCTTGATTTAATCCTGCTTTATAATCGTAGAAAATCATAGCGCGAAAATGTTCTTGCGTCAACTCCATTTTCTCTTGTGTTTAAAATTTATTCTACGCTAAACAAGTTGAAGTAAGTCAGTAAAAAATTGTCTTCTGTGTTAAAATACTGTGCACTCTAAATTTAAAGCGTTATTTTTGCTTTGTAAATTCTTGTTTGTGCTTATCTCAAAAATTTCAGAGTAACCCTCGTATTAAATTTTTTCTTCCTTCTTATAAAATTTAAGTATTTTCAATCTTAAAAATGATGATTGTGATCGTAGGTTGATTATTCTTAGATTTTATAAAAAATATTTACAGTAATAGGCTTTATTAGTGTTTTATTAGTTTATTACACTTTATTCAGGAAGAAGTTATTATGCTTTATTATTCAGGAAGAAGTTACTCTCTCACATGCCATTAATAGCATGCATTATTTTCCATACAAATGAATGTATTTATTATCAACGATTGCATTACAAATTGTATTACTAAGAATTTCTATTTATTAGTAAAATTAAATCACGAAATTACTAATTAAACACATAATTTCCAGAATGCTTTTGAAAATTTCCTTAAAACTACATTTTACATTCTTTCCAAAATACAATTAATTGTATTCAATTAAATTTCAGCTTAGAAACAATTCCTATATTGAAGGCATAATAATGTACAATGAATTAATACAAAGCACTTTTACATGCAAATTCAAAATTGATTATCCTAAATTTATATATAGTGTTTGTTTTAAACTAAACTGAGACGAAAACGTAATATTTTGAAGGTGCTAATATGCATTTTTGAATACATCGTTAAATAAATGCAAAAATAAAATCAACGAATAATTTTTCATGTATTAAATTAATTAAAATTTATTATTATTAAGTTAAATTTATTAAGTTAAATTATTTGAAATATAAATTGAGCTGAAATATTTTTTACTTTAATTCTGAAAACAATTAATATTTAACATATTAAACTAATATTTTTAAAAATGTTTCTTTCTATGAAGAATCTTTCTATAATATTAAAATATCCCACACAATAAAGTGTACAATAGGGAGAGATTCTTATATATATAATAGTAATTAGATACATTGATTTAATAGTAAATAATAGTTTTGTTTTACATCATCTATTATTAAAGATAATTTAATTGAAAATGAATAAATAATGAGATGTTTTAGAAACAAGCAAATTGTACATAGAAGATGACCAGAAATGATTCTTCCTTAAAGATGTTTTAGTCACAATACAATTATTCTTCAAGACTCATCCACTATTACTTAAATGTTTTACTAAAGATTCATCTTGTTATTAAAGCTTAATTGCATTAGGAAAACGCATTAAACAAAGAATTGACAAATGTACTTTGATAATTAGGTTCCTAACCCATTTTATCCACAAACTAAAGCAATTACTTTAACAAATTACTCTTAAACATATCAATCACAATTCCTTCGAATTAAATTATTCTTTTGAATTAATGTAGTTAATGAAGCCGAACGGAATTAAAGCATAGAGATTAATCTTTGTACTTTATTAAAAGATTCTTAATTACAATTCCGATATAAATTTGGATTGTTTGATAAACAAAACAATAAATAAAGCAAGATTTTGTAATAAATGACTTTTCATATTTTTGTAAATGATGATAGGCACAAATAATTCATTGGTAATTGATCTGTTTTTTATTAATCTTAAAAATTAATTTGGTTTGAGATTTATCATGTTTAATGCCTTAATTGCTTGAATGAACTACAACATACCGATTTTATAATTTAAAAAACACAAAATTAATGCGTTGAAAACTTGAGCATACACAAAATTAATGGGTTAAATCTGTGTAAATAACAATTACGAATTATTAGTTTGAAAAGAGAAACATTTTTAAGCATGTTGATAGGTTTTTAATCAAATACGAAAGAAAAACAAATTACAGAAAAAAGATATTTAAGGAAATAGTTATAAAAAAAATAATAATAAAAAAAATAAAATAAAAAAAAAATTATTGATTGCCAAAATATATTTTTGATGAAATTTTATGATAACAAAATTTCATCAAAATGTTGTCAATGATCATTTACATGCTTTTAAATGTTACTCAATTTAAAAACATGTAAATGATCATTGATTTTTGTTTGCTTTAATAACAAATAATCATTAAGATTAATATTTAAATTCATTGCATAATATTTCTCATATGAGAAAAGAGAACTGCATATAAAAACAATTTAAATTTATTAATAATATTCTTGTGCAATTTTAAGGAAACGCGCTGTGTAAAAGAATATGTAAATTTTCTTAATGAACATATATTTCAAGACCAGCTTTATAAATACAGATTAATACTCATGAGTTATAATTTTGAATTTTAAATTGAGATACATTTATTTTAATTGGTACCCAATATTCCAATATAACTAAATTTCTAGTGTAATTTGTGAATATATATATCTGATATAACTAAATATCTAGTGTAATTTGTGAATATATATATATATATATGATCTCAAATATCATAATTTAATCCTTGGTCCAGAATGCGAACTGAGATAAAGTTTCAGTTTGGTCAATAAGTCAAAACATAAAAAATTTGTTAAGTATGCATTAAAAAAGGCACACTTGGAATAAAATAATAATAAATTTTGTGAGATCTGAACATTTGAGAACCTTCGAAGCATTAAATACAAAATTTACTATCAATGAATGAATCTTGGAATTATAAAAATTCAGTGGACCTAACTCTTAATTAAAAATTTTGATATCTCACAATCTAGAAAATTTACCGCTTAAATTTGCTGAGTCGAAAACAAATTCATGGATTGGGCTTTGTCATGTAGCATTCATTGAATGTTCCAGAATTATCTCATTAATAATTAAACTTGCTATGATAAGATTGATTGCTGAGAAGCATTCATATGAAAGATTCACTCTGTGTTATTTTCAGTAGAGCTATATAATTGGTAATGGGTTTTGTTTACGTATTGCAAAGAAGGATACTCAAAATGTCTCAAGCATCTTCTTTAAAATATGAATATGTGAAAAGAAAAACAATATATTTGCATCCATTTTTCAACAAGGGGTGTATTTTGAAAAACGAGACATCCAACTCCAAAATGTTTCACTTTACATTTAGTTACTGTGCATTCTTAATGAAGGGTTTTCAAAATTTTATTTACAAGTTAACTAAAAAGATAAACTTAAAAGAAAATAAGCAAAATTCGTTCAATTACAAAATCGAGATTTTTTTTCCTGTATCCTTCTTACCAGAAATTCATAAGTAACTTAAAATTTAAAATAAGCTTTATGTATTAAAAAATAGCTAGAAACAGACACAGTTAAAATATTTTCGAAAATGGCTAAAAATAACCGTATCTTTCGATAATTTTAAACGGCAAAAATAATTTTTTAATATATAATAAAAATTATAACGGTAAAAATAATTTTTTGCCGTTATCTTTCGAAATAATTAGTCTAGTAAGCAATTATTGTAATAAATTAAAAAAAGAATGAAAGAAGAAATATATTCCATCGGTATTTTCCGAAAAAAATTAAGAAATTTGTATTTTTCAGTATCATAGATTAATTGTTAAGTCTGGCTATTTGCATTAAAATGCAAATAATTTTTCAATATCTGAATGGTTTCCAAATGCGTTTATTAATGATGAATTAGAAAAAGTACGTGGCCACAAAATTATTATATGTTTACAGAGTACTTCATTAATTTTATACATTGTTTTGGCGCTTACCCAGAGAACAAATGTTAAAATGGCTTTTCTAGAAATACTTTCTAGATGATTATTATAAATAATTATATCATTAATTAACTTAAAAAAAGGCTTACGAGCTCTGCATTAAGAATGGAAAAATACATTTGAGATAAGCAAATAAACTCAAGGATATAATTTTGCAACACATAACTTCCTCTATACATTATTTAAGAGCTTTTTAGCTTCTGAACACGCTACACATTCCTTGGAATTTATTTAGAATAATTAGTAAAAAAGTTGTTCTTTCAATAAAATAATTCTTTTTTATAATGTTTAATACAGACAATTTGTAATTTTTTTTAAATAATTATTCCAAATATTTAATATGTGCATGATTAAAATTACAAAAATATATTGATCAAATACTTAACTGGTAATAAATGAATAACTCTCTATTTACCTGCATTCAATACAAAGGTCCAAAGTGTTCATTAGTTGCTTACTAGGATTTCTTATAGACAAGTGAAAATTCAAAATTTTGAATCTCAACATTTTGGAGGGGAATTAATATTATCGTTGAATTTTATATACTTTTATTAGAAAAAATATATTATTACAGTAAATATAGCTTGCTCATCAGATTACGATCCATTAGTTTAAAATATGATTTCATTATAAATCGAAATATTTCATAACAAGTAACTTTAACTGTTGTTTTTTGAATAATAAAATCCCAAAGAAAATAGAAAAAACAAATTACGAAATAAACATTTTATTTTTAAATTTATTTGCATATAACATTTATAATTTTAATACTTTTCAAAATTTTATCTTAAAAAAAATTAGGAGAATGTATTTGACATATTGACTCACATGCATATTACACTATAAATCACAGGCTATTTATGATATTTATTAAATAATCTAACTAAAGTATTAAAAATAGATATGTAAGGAATATGGAGCAAATAAAAAGTACCATTTCGCAGTCATTTACTGATATGTGGCTCTTAAGGAAATAAGATATTAAAATGTATATGAATACAATTATTTATTAAATATTTTTCAACACTGAATACAAAAAAGAAGAAATAAATTAAAAACTATCAGAAATAGTTATACAAACAAATTCAATTTTGAGACTGAAAACATAAAAAATTTTTATCAACAAAATCAATGCATTTCGCCACTTCAATATTATTGAAATTTGTCAATTTAAAAATTATTAATATTAAATTAATTTTCAGAAAACTATAATTTTTGCCATATTAATTTTCTGTATTTTTATTCTCAGAAACCCAATAGCAAGCTTTCTAAAAACAGCAAACATTTTTTATCATTAATAAAAAACATTATTCCTTATAAATATATAAAATTAAAGCAATAGCATGAAAAAAATGTGTTAAAAAGTCAAAGAAAATTACTTTTTTATAGTTATTATAAAATAAAATTAAATACACGCAACAAAATGCAACGCATGGATGTTTTTTTGTATAATTATCTTCACAATATTGTTAAACTTTCCAAATTTTTGATTTAATCAATAAATTAAAAACTACTTTCGTATTTACATCTTAAATTAAATAGTTGCTTTGTTCACAAATGTCAAATGGAATAAGTTATCGATTAACCGAATAATATTTCACTATCCATTATTAATAAATATATAGCGAAATACTATTTGAAACAAAATGCATGCATCCATTTAATACACATAAGAAAATTAAATGAAACAAGTTTTGTTCATCTGTGCGTATATTTTGTGTACAAGAGTCTAATTTAAATAACAATGGTAATTTGAACAAAACGTTTTCATTAGAAGCAAATTTTATCATCTAATATTTTCCAATTTTTGTTTTGCTTCCAAATATGAGTTCAATTTCCTAATAATCATTGATTTTTTTTTATGAATATTCCTGAAAAAATATTTTCTATAATACATTGTGTACGATGATCCTTATATAAAGTTAAAGAGACTGGTGAACATAATTTTTAGATTACAATTTAAATTTTAAAATACCAATTTTCCCAAGTTTAATTTCGCACAGAAAACTATTATTAATGTCCACGGAATATTAAACGAGAGCTAAGCATTAAAGTATTATTACTCCTTCTCACGTGAAACAGGTTTTACGATTATTTCCAGCAGAAAATTTTATGTAATTTAATCTATAGACATTTTTACTGAATTATAACAAATTAAAATATAACAAAGACTTAAGTTGCGCCTCTAACTTCATTAAAAATAATTTCATTTCAGTTATTTAAACGAATTTGGTTTCAACAGAAATATGAACATATTATTTAATTACTAGCTACTTTCTCAAGGTTTTGGAGAACCTATATTTTAGCTTTTTCAAACCTGGTAAAAGAATTCATTTTACTTATTATTTGTAAAAATATTTTTATTCTTTATGACGGGGGCGGGGGTTACGTTTCCAAGACATTCACTAATATTTACATACATTATTTTTCTCATCTCTTATCAAAGAAAATTGCTTAAGATTTCTTAATTAACCTGCTCTGAATTTTAATGGGAATATTATTAATGTAAGTATTTTATTTGATAAATGAAATACCTTTTAATATAATCATTTATTAAATATTTACCTTAGCAGTAGCAGAACACTGCTATTTACATTTAAATCAATTTGATTAATAGAAAAATACAGTTCAATTATGATTTCTATTATCACTCAACTAATCACGTCAACACAGACAAGCAGCCATTTTAATCTCTGCATGTCAATCATTCTGCCTTTATGATATGAAACCCAAGAGAGAAGCCTAAATTCCACAAGTGGTTTGATTCAGCAAATAAGCAAATTGCAAATTAGGATCCGCATTCATAGAAATTGTTTATTGAAGTTGAATTAAATCAATTCAAATAGAAATGGGCGTTGCATTGGATTAACCAAATATTTATTCTATTACAGTAGACTCGTGTTGGAGTGGCACTGAAGAATTCGAATTGTTGACTTTTCTCGTTTGAATATCCCTGAAGATAATATATTTTTGTCTACACAATGCGAAAGGGAAACAAATAAATTTCACTTTGTAATCAGCGTGACGTAATTTTAATGAACAATGTAATGTAAATAATAATATTTAAAGAAAGTCACCGTTTAAAAAAACTTTATTTATATTCATTGTTTTATTTTGAAATATATTAAATTCAACTTCTAAAAAAGATTTAAAGTAATATATTACTTAGATTATGTAAACAATATATATTTAAAAATGCTGAATTTTATTTCGTATTTTCATTATTATTTTTTTACTGAAAATTGATTCAAGCATGATGTAAATTTTATAAAATTCGAATTCAAAATTTATGTAATTTAAAATGGGTTGAAAAGTAAATATTTTCTTTTATGTCCTTATTTTAATTAATTAAATAAGTTTAGATTTTCTACTCTAGATCACTTTTATAATATATTTCATATCTGGTTTTAAAACTTTACATAGCGAATATACACGGCCCGACATTGAAAATGCAATATGAAGATGTAGTGGACAAAATAACGATGTAAATTTCAGGGTAGGTGCACATTACTGAGTTACGTGAATGATTGGAAATACGCAGCTCATCAGCGCACGTAAGATAGGATATAAGGTGAGGAATCGTCATTGTGGGCAATATTTGCGCTGTTATTACATCTCGTTGAAAGCTCGTTCTTGTGGCAAACGACGCCTGTAATTGCAGAAAATGCCAGGAGTAACTTCCAGCAGATAGACAAGTTTAGGAGGGGCCTTATAATCGGACTGGGAAGGGCAGATTTGTCCTTACGGAAAATATCAGCTGATAGACACATGGACGCGTCTATAATGCACCGGCTGTCGTGAAGACGATTGGAACAAAAAACTGTGGAACGTTTGCGTGGTGCTAGTACTGCCAGAGAGACGTCAGCACCTGTTCGACGGTAGGCGGTTGATGCCCCAGAAAGCAGGTCTACCAAAATTCTGCTGTATGGGCAAGCACCCTGGATGTTCCGATATCGTGTATAACCATTTGTCGTCGACTGGTTGCTAGTGGACTGCTATCGTGGCGTCCGTTAAGAAGACTGTCTTTGACCCCATTCCATAGAAGTAACGCCTGGAATGGTGCCGGATTAAAACAATGTGGGTGATGTAGTGGCACAGGATCGTCTTCTCATCAGAGTCACGTTTAGTTTCTTCAGTAATAGTCACCGCGTACAAGTGTGATGTCGACGTGGAGACAAGTTCAATCCTGCAGCAATTGTGGACAGCCACACCTCACGACAACTTAACATCATGGTTTGAGGAGCCATTGCGAATGATTCCATCATGTGGTGTGGCCTGTGACACTCAGGGTCTACCCAATACTTTTCATCAGCAGGATGACTCCTGAACGAATATTTCTCGCATCAGCAAACATGCTCATCAAGGTGTACAACTGCTTCCCTGTCCACGATACTCGCTAGATCTCTTATCAATCGAACAGGTTTGAGATATGATTAGTTCCAATTTGCAGATCTTGCCACTGCCTCCTTCAGAAGACGTACTTATGGCAAATGGTTGATTTGGAATTCAAAAAAATTCCTCATGGCACCATTTGTTTTGCAGTTGTTACCAAAACATAATTTTGCTAGTGACTTGCATTATATGTTTCATTGATTTATCGTTATGAAATCATACGTAAAAATCTTTAATATTCAATAATTAATTAAAATATTTTGTATCTAAAACCAAGTTATGTATTTCTAGCTATATAAAAAAATTAATTTAAAATGTGAACTACATAAATCTTGTATTACATCGATGTTCTATAACAAGCTCTCTGTAAAAATTTGTAAGCATTAGTTCCTATGTTTATAAGGAAAAGTGCACTTAAGTAATTAACGTGTTAAACTGTATTCAATTACTTTAGTCCTCAGTTTCGACTATTATTAATTGCTCATTCCTAAATTCCCTTCCATAAACTACTTTTTCTCTCTCTGTCTATCCTATATTTGTCTTTCTTTATATGAATGAGTTGTAAATGGTTGTTTACTCTATAAACCAATACCTATGGCGTGTGTGTATTGAGGAAGTTGAACTCGACACCAAAATATGGTTCAGTGGGAAAAGTGTCTCAGCACACCCTATCTTGCCACCCTAACTGGCACAAGACAACAACAGTAGATATAGTACTGTAAAGATATAGTACTGAGTTAAATGCATTTGGATAATTTAAATGATATTCAATAATAAATTGTTTTAATTCTAAATTCCATTATATCTTATATGAGAAATAATTTTTCTAATAATCAAATGTGAGACAATCTCATAAAATTTCAAACAACACACGGCAGTAATTTAACATTTTGAAATTAAGTCCTCTTATGTTAAATTTGGCAGAATTTTTTTTTTATCCTATTAAATGGATTTAGGAGACATTAAATAATAAATTAAGCATCCAGTAATTCTTTGAAACGAAACAATTAAATTAATTAATTAAAGTATTAAGCATTGTATAAATCCAATCCTCATAATGGCAAATCTACCAGAATAATTTTTTTAAATTTCAAATATTTTGGTTCAAAATTTTTAAACTCATTATCCCCGGGAACATTTTCTCAGTACATGAAAATTGCTGGAAGTGAAAACATTACTTAAAATAATACATATCTGATATTAATCTTTAATCTCATTTTTCTTTCTACATAGTTTTTGTTAATGCATTTATTCTTAATGGCAATAAAAATTTCAATGAAAAATTTTGGGGTTTACGAAAGATTTCATGAAATGTAAGAAAAATCCAACATGAAATTGAAAAAATGCTTTGGATGTTTATTTTATTGTTTAAAGGCACATTTTTATTATTTTACTATTCATAAAGTGCAGCGTCATATGCGCTCATATTCAATTCGAAACAAAAATGTTATGATTGATCTCAATATTCAATAAAAATAATCAGCAAAACTTATGAATAATTTATTATTTATACAAAAAGTAACACATAATAAATCAAGAAAATGCATTATGTATTTAGTGTGCTCGGGGTTATTAAATTTCCTTATTATTTGCAGATCAAAATGCAGATTCGTTTTCGCTTATAATCTGCTATATTTGGGCTTAAACCTCTATTTAATTGTATGATCATTCTTTTGATCTATTATTAATGTAATTATATCTAAAGCTCATCTTCACGCCATTTTTTTAAGATTTCATATCAAACAATCATCAATACATCAATGTTCTCTCTCTCTCTCTCCCTCTCGCTCTTTTAATTCGAGAGAAATATAAATACAAATATTTCCAAAAATAAGTTATTATGATAATTTTTCTAGATAATACTCTCTTAAGACTTATTTTAAAATCTCTATTTCAATCTGAAGACCTTTGTAAATATAAATGATTTGTAAAAATAAATAACTTAACTATAAAATATTTTTCTGTATAATAAATGAAATTCACACAAAACGACATAAAAGATAACTTTTAAAGGTATTTGTTGGTATCATCTTTTTTCAAAGTTATTCATTATATCGTATTTATATTACTAGACTTTCAATTTATGTTATAATAAAAGAAGACTATATCTTAAGCCGACGTTTTGAGAGTAGAGTAACATATTCAAATTAGTCTACTTATGTTTAAAAAATTTATGAGAACTATAATTTAGTTTTTGTAAAAATCTAGACATTAAGAAGCATGAAGTCCTTTAATCCTCATGCAGGATTATGATACACATAAAACCTTTAAGAATAAAGATAAAATTTCCGTTAAGAATTTTGATTAATAAATATTAGTGTTTCTGCGAAATTGTTGCATGGTTACGTCACAATTTTTCTATGTTTTTCTTTGTGTGATTCCCTATGGAAGACAAAACAAGTGATTTAATTAACTACTTCAGTTATATACTTTTAATACAATGATATAAAATTTGTATGAAGAATTTGTAAATGTAAATTTCTAAATACAATAAAAATGCAAAACTTGTATAATGATAAGTCATTATGTGAAATATTACGCCGTATAGTTTCTACTATTAATAGTAACAAAATAACATTAGAATTTGAAATTCACTGAATTGTAAGCCTTAAAGTAGATGAAACATTTATTAAATAGAAAATAAACCCATGTTTATATAGGGGAAGTAACATTGGAAATTAAAAATCAAAGAAAATTATTATTACTTCAAAATTTCGAAACAGAAAATCCTGAAAAACTTTCATTTTAAAGCCAAGGAAAATGGAAAAGATTGATGAAAAAAATAAATAATTTTTATTTGGAAGTAAGGATGTCAGCTTATTTATTGGTTTTAATCCTCAGTTTCTATTTCATAAAAAAAAAAAATAGCTGGAATTAGAGTCAATAAAAATGGTTACCAAATATAATTGATACAAAATCAGTGATTACCCATCGAAAGTAGGGAAAGAATTTCAATGATTTCTCTATCAAAAAATAATAGAATATTTACTTTTATTCGACATCTTTAGCATATAACCTAATACTTCTTACATATATTAATTTGAGTCAATTTAATATAATATTTCTTAGAATTATTCATTTGTGTGAATCTCCAGTGTGATTTCCTTAACATGTAAATAAAAAAAAAATTAAAGCTTCAGGAGAAATAAAACATTTTAAAGGTTGCAAATTATTTGATATAATGCTTATAAACTGTTGATTTTTCACGATTACCATAGTTGCAGTTTTTAGTAGTAAATATTTATTTATTAAAACCAGTGAATTAATAATAATTTTCGTGTGTATAAATTTTACCTATCTGTTCAAATAATGCGCTTTCATGAAGTAAACATGACAAAATTCATATAATACTTGTTTTCATGGGACATTAATAATTTATTATATTTGTCACGTTACACTTCTAGTGTAATTATTTACGTAACATAACCAGAAAATATGTAAATAATGTAACTATTAATCAAAATGATATATTAATATCACTAGTAAAACATGTTGCACAAATAAGAGATTAATGTTTGCCTCATATTTCAACAACTCTAATCAATTTACAATAAGAAAAGTGCAATCAATTTACATAACAATTTTTTTATGCGAACTTAATCTTCTCTAAATATTTAATACAGCTATTAATCGCTTTTATGTCTTATAACTAATTTATCATTACCTAATAATATATTTACTTACATTTAAGTATTTAATGCTTAATAATATATATGGAAAGATAATACACATTTCTGACTGAAGACTAGTGAATAATTTATAGGTATCTAGAGTTAAATTAATTAGCATTCATTATTCTAAAAGTTGAAAAAATCTTACAAGTCTTGTCGTAGCATACAGATCTTTACTCGAACAATTAATTATGTAAGCCTTTTCAACGTGTTTCCAAAAGAGAAGAAGAAAAAAATCTAAAATTGATAAATTTTGTGAAGGAACTATTTGTTGCTATTTCGGAATGGTTTCTCTTTGCAAATCCTTTCACTGCTTCGTAAAAACCATTTTTAAGCGATTTTTCCTGCACTCGTCGAGCCCTTCTATGTCATTCTCCGGAATAGCCTAGATGAGAATCCACGGTATAATTACCGAGATGGGGTAGGTGGATTAATCCATGTGCTCGATAAATCATTCCTGAGGTCGAAGTACGTGCTAATTACCAGGTCATTAAGGGTGAAAATTCTTCAAATGGCGGAGGAAAGTAGTTCCTTCCTTTGTGGAGTGGTTTTAAATTTGGTTATGACGAAAACCCATTTCCCATTCTGGAAATAGATGCTCCGGTTTTAGTTCTTGTCTTTTTACTTCCATAAGCGAGGTAAACTCGATATTTAATAGTTTACGCACACGTAGAATGGAGGTTTAGCTTATATAGCTTTTAATCACGTTGTTGGAACAATATGGTAAAACTGTTCGCGTAATTGAGTTTCCTTTCTGAAAGAATTTCTTTCGATTAAAAAGAGGATGGGATTATTATATGTTTTAACAAGAAATAAAATATTTTTTTTAAAAAATATTTATTTGACCTATATCTCTATTTGATTTATATTTATTTGCTTCTCTTTGCATACCAATTTTATCGTTTGCACTAACAGGAAAAACATTCTTGTACAGAAAAATTATTTGTTCGAATCTAAATTTATCAGTATTTCTAAATTTTATTACATTTGATTCATTTTTGTTCATAAAATATCTCAGAGAATGCAACAATTAATATTGTTTACAATATCAATATACGTAAATATACCAAGTATTATATCACTTAGAGTATCAATTATAAGTATCGAAAATAAATAAATTAGAAACTGAGAACTTATATGGAATAAAATATGGTATCTTTCGTTTATAGTGCATGGAAAACATTAGAATTCAACTAATAATAAATTATAAGCCGTAAGAGTAAATCATAGGCCAAATAGTTTTACTACCTGAATCTGAAAAATACCATTGCATATATTTCGTTAAGTCTTTTAAAACGATCCAGTATTAAAATTTTGGTGTTTAAGATTTAGTAAATCATTCCTTGAATGATTCCAAAGTTTTCAAAATATTTTTAATAATTATTTGACAACCATCAATAACAAGCAGGCTGCAACAATCTTTGTTCTGAAATGCCATTTACCATGTTAAATATCCCATTTCATTTTCCAATATTTTTTTTGACATTTAAGCGTAATTAAATTACTGCTTTAAATGAATTTCTAATATTTTAGCATCATTTTAATGATAGAAAGTTCGCTTACATTTATTCTATCTTATTTAGTTATATAGACATTTAATTGTGCTAGTACTTAATTTTAGAGTACATTTAACTTTTTATGACATAGAACAAAAACGCATCAGTTTATTATTTTCAAGCTGTTTGTTTCTTTTATGTATTTAATAATATAAAATTATATTATATATATATATATATATATATATATTGCCTTCATTTCTGCCTCGATATTTCTTACTTATTTTACAACAACATCATCCAAAAATTCCATCTCATTTATAACTATAAAAATAAACTCTTTCTTTAATACCTCTTAATCGGATTATAAATATCCTTTCCATGCTACGTCCTTCGAAATTTATTGTCACGTTGAATATTTCTCCTCACCTAAACTATCAGAAAAACTAACCCCATCACCCGCGTTATGAAGCCGGAAGATTATGTTCGCCGAGAAAATGATCATATACCGGACGTTAAATTTGATATAAACCTGTTAATGTGCTGGTTTAAACACCAGGGATTTTTCTATCGGCATCAGCAAGGAATAAACTTCTGCAGTACTTCAAAACGAGGAGATATTTATACGCGTTTAATGCTATGTGTCATAAAAACACTGATATAACGAGGTTGTATGTTCATTCTGAAATGACAAAATTAATATCGGTGACATTTTTGGACACTTTCTCGAATGAATTAAATATAATTTTACTGAAATTTTCTTTAAATGTCTATCATTGCCTATCTATTTAATCATTGTTTTCTAAGATTTAAAAATTTAAAAAAGTTTTCAAAAGGAAAAAAATTTATTGAATTTTAAAATATTCTCATAGTATTTTAAAATTGTAAATACAATTTTATATTGCAATTTAAGCTCTAATTTTAATAGTTATAAAATTAAAATGAACATTTTTTAATATTATATCTATTGAAAAATTAATCATCATCATAATAATCGATAAAAAATATATTAACCGAAGTAATGATTGCTCTACCAAGCTATATATTACAAGTATCATATTTTGTTAGTCTCCTCCTTCAAAAATAACTAACAAAATAATGACGTAATGTTTATAAGTAAATATATAACTTAATGAATATGAAGCTAAACATTATATATATATTATTTTCATGGAGGGTATAATCTTATTTTTATCAACTATAATAAAAGTACATCTTCGAATGCATAAGATGAACAACTTATTTCTATTGATGCATTTTATTTAGTTGTGTTCATCTGTTATTGTATATGATTAGTTTTATTTTCATATATTAAATACTTTAATAATAAGATTTCCATGATTTTATTTTAATAGTCAATAATAAATATAACATTACTAAATAAATTTGCGTTATTATAAAACTATAAATTTTTTTTTATAAAAATAAAATATTTTGCATTTTTAAATTGATTGTAATTAGCCGAATAAAAGGAAAAATATTTCTTAAGTAATGATATTTTGAGATTTTTCAAACTTGTCTTTGTATTTTTATAAGGAGAATCGAAATTTTTAGTCTTTGAAACTCTCTTTTTAATATATATATATATATATATATATTGATTATTTCCTTAGTTTTCATTTTTTTATTATTAGTTTATCAAATAGATTCTGGAAGTGAACAGTTATTTGTATAACACGCATTATAATTCAGAAAATAGATATCATACAATAATAAATAACACTTAAAATAATTTTAAACATCCTTGATTCTCTATTTTCAATCGTAGAAAATTAAGCATAACTTTTTTTAAAAATTTTTTATTGTCTTAGAAAACTGGAATGGAAAATAATATAAAAATAGAATTAAAGAAAGCAATAAATATTGTAAGTAGGCTATGTGGGGAAATATTCTATGTGAAAACTTTACTTTTAAACTTTAGGATAGTTCCTTTTTTTATCATTGTTTGGTGGTTTTTAATTTAACGCCCTCTTGCCAAATGATGTCAGGCACTGTTCAAAAATGTAATTCTGTTTCATGTAATGATTTTTTAGTGTATTAATATTTCGTAATCACCCAATTTTTTTCACTCCTTTGATGCTGAACTCCGACTCATTATTAATAAGTGTCTTTCATATTTCCCTAAAGACATATGCTTAGTGTGCTAAACTATTTTTTATAGTTTTAAGAAAACATTATACATTTTTAAAACATAAAAACAGAATATTTCTTTTCTTCAAATTAATATATTAAAAATAAATAAAATGCTTTATTTATGGTAGAAAAATACTTTAAAATCATTATAAATAAACTATCTAAAACACTTTTTTAAGTATTGATGAATTACAAAACTTGTATTTTAAATAATGCTTAGGGAATAAAGTCTGTAAGAATTAAAGTAATTCCATTGTTAAATCTATTTAAAAATGGAATGTTAATCACATTTTTTGAAGCAAAATTTTATACTTTTAATAATAAAATTGTTTTTTTTTCCGATATTTTAAAATCAAAATTTCAGACTCTACGATTTTGAATATATAAATAAATGTTAGATATATTTAATGGAAACCATGAATGGTGTTTAACAGTTTACATACATATAATAAAATTTAAACATGCATTCTAAGAATAATTATTTTTATTATATCAGATTAAGCATTTTAGATAAAAAATTTGGCTAATGAAAAATTCTACAAAAATACTACGCTTATTTCTGTGTTCAAAAATGGTGGAATATGTATGATTTGCCAGCAGTGTATTTTCGAAGAAAATTGTTTGGTGATATGGTTTCATTTTATTCATCATGAAAGCAAGCAAGTTCATTCTTCTCCCGTTTATTTCTCCTACGTCATCTTTATGAACTGCGGATTTTACTTTCATGACAAATAAAACATAACTTATGAGCAACATTAACTGAAGACTCATTCTGCTTATAGTTCTACATTTCATAGTGCATTTTTAAGTGAAATTGAAATAAACAAGAATTTTCAATAACGATTCATAGAAAAAACATAACTAAATTCTAAAATGTATAAAATTACGTCAAGAAAGTGTTTATGGTGTGAAGAATAAAAAATAAATTAATTTTCAGAATTTTCTTTTAGGGCTTCTAGAGTAGCGGAATAAGAATCTTTTACTTAGAAATTTAGTAACAACTATTGCATATAAGAAGTCGAAATTCATTTTTGATTAACACTGGCTGAATTATATCATTTTAATTTCTGAACAGCTTTGAATTAATTCCTGTGATATACATAATTATCTATATTATGATTCTTTAAATAGCTGTCCTTATGTTGTCATAATAAGAATACTTAAGAATATATTTTCATTTGTTTTTAAAATTAGGAAAATTTAATTAAATATATTTATTTTTGGATTTTTTCCAAATAATTTGCAAGATATTGATTGTTCAAATTATAATGCAAGAAAAAATATTTAAATATTAATAATAGAAATGATAGTATGTATATATGCAAGAAAGTAATAAAATTTTCTAAATGTGTTCTAATTGCTATTCTATTTTGTTGGATTCTGATATTTTTTATTCGTGATACAAAGTAGCATCAATATAATATATTTGAAGGAAATTTGAGCATAATTTCAAAACTAAAGTTTTCTTTTTTGCGTAAATTGATAATAAAGTAATTTTAGTAATTATATAATAAAAATGTATTAAAATTTAGTAATTAAATAAATTGTAATGTTTTTGATAATAATTTATAAATAGAAACAACACTGTTATGCATCAGTATTCGTTCCATCTGTGAATTCTTAGTAAAATCCTTAAAATTTGTCTTTTTTAATTGACTCAAACATAATTTAGAATATTAGTGGACAAAATATTCTTATACACGTTGATTACAATGATTTAATTTAGTAGATTTGAAAAATACCTAATTGTTTTTTTAAATTATGCATATATTTTTATTTACATTTGTAATTTGCTTATCATGCAAAAATTTTAACTAATTCTGTAAGTCAGATATGAGTACAATAACGAGGTAGAATCTTTAATGTACTTAACTATTCATTACTAAATTAATATCCATCAATCGCAAATCTAGTACAAAATCTCATGCCGGAATCTAATAGCAACTAAACTGTTAGTTACCGTTCAATTGATTTTCATCTACAAAAATGACACCGCAAAAAAACAATTGAACCAAATCAAACAAAGATCAACCAAATGACTGTTTCTATATTCAAAACTTACCCTATCGCTTACTATAGGAAATTTTGATTTCCCATAAGCAAAAAATTGACAGCTGAATAACCACTAAATATATTCAAATTAAAAACAACCAACAGGCTATTGTTATACACGAAACATTTCCTATTGTAATATTAAAATCTAATCTTCCATTGATATGCAGTAGGAGCTAAATTGATTACCATTCGCTTAAACTAAAATCTTTTGGAATAATAGCATTGTTCTTAGAATAATGAAAAATGTTATGCACTTCGATAATATTCATTATGGAAATTCTAATAAAAAGGCAATAATATGTATTGAAATTTTTTGATTGTAAGATTTTTGTTGCATTTCAATTATTGAATATTGTTTCAAATATAGAATCAATTTTCTTTGGATTCTATATTTAATTATGAAAAATATTTACCTACAGAAATAACTGTTCAAAAGTGCTGGCGTTTGAAAAAGAGGTTTGAGCTAGTATTGGATGAAACAACCACTTAATGGTGGCTTGTTTTTCAAATTTATACACACCCTGCATCTTCTCCGGTCACTTTAATATTCCCCTGATGCAGTGAAAACACTTACTTTTCATCAAAACTGCTGAAACAACAGAGGGAGCTCATAAGGCCATCCAGTTTCAGGGCAAAGAAATGACTATCTAAAGTCAAAACGTCCTTTCTTCCCCCAATATTTCCTTTCCTTCCCCACCCTTGGAAGTGAAAAGGGAGAGGCAAGCGATTTCATCTCTTCCCGGATCCCCTTAAGAGGGGAGTGGAAGGAAAAGTGAAAAAATTCTCCGGAGATGTGGAATGTACTTAGGCAAAATTCAATTGTGGGGCTGAGTTGTGGTGATTTCTGGGAACTGGCGTTTTATCCTAGACGTGAGGACCTGCCAGATGCCTTTTTTTCTTTTAGTTCTACCATCTACCATCCCCAACCAGAGATGGGAAGGGGAGGACGGATAAAACAATATTAGAGGTTCTTTTTTGTTCTTTTTTTTTTTGGTACTTCTTCGGCCTCCTATGCCCTCTTCTGTCTACGAATGAAATATAGTTGTCATCAGAACCCATGAAGGATTCGGTTTGTTATTATTATAAGTTCGGAAAACATACAGGAAATTTTCGTGAGAGATTTGGTGGAGTCTATTTTAGAGTGAGTCATTTATTGCTGTTACTGGCTTGGTTTTTTGAAATTCGTGAGGATATTATCCTTTGTGTCATAATACAAGTAATAATTCAAAATTACGAATCCCCCTCAGTACATCAATCTGAAGGTTTTGTTTTACAATCGATTATAGCAATAACAAATTTTATGAATGATTTTATGTTTTGATAAATGGAGTGTCACTTATTTTAATAGAAATTTATATTCATATAGTAGCGTGAAAGAATTCAAAACAATCTAAGTCCAATGTATATTATATAATAAAAAAATCATGACGCTTAGAATTCTTGTTGTTTTATTTAAAATATCGAAGTGATATTACAAGGTGTTATTTGAGGCAATAACATATAAATAAATTTTCAAATGAACTATTCGAAACCATAGATTTTGTAAAAAGATGAGATCACGCACAAGAGGATAAGGATTTAATATACTAGGAGAAATTTAGGTCTATGATTGAAATTAATGAGTAAAATTCTTATACGTTGTATAATTATATATTTAATTAAATAGAAAACATCAATATACATACAAATAATATAACAATACATGTTCAAAAGAAAATAATAATAATTATTAATCGTCCTTTTATAACAAATACCTGCACGGAAGAACCATTAAAAGAAAAAATTTCAAAATTAATTGATTTTAAAGATATAATCTAAGAAATGATACTTATTCGATATTACTGAAACTTATTTCTATTACAATTAATTTTGCATGCATATTGCAAATTAACTGTACACACAAAAGAAAATATATGAATTAATATTAATATTTTCAGTAATATATTACACCGCTTAGACTTAAATGCCTTAACTTCAAATAAAAAATATTATTTGAAGAATTATAATAACTCCTCAAATATAAAAATACCAAATTTTAAGTAAAAATATTGAATTATTACTTTTTTTACTACATTAAGTCTTTGATTTAACATCAGCGTGTATTCAATACTCTTCTTCAAGTTATTGCAATTTTATATTACCCTTTATATACTCATAAATTACATTGGCATCACATTAAAAGTATCATAGATATATTGAAAACCCATTATAATATGTAAATAGTATTAACAACTTGTATAACTGTAAACTGAAATAAAATAGGAGATAAACTCAGGAAAGAAATTTTCTGTTCTGGAAATGTAATAATACAAAATGAAATATAAAGTGTCTTATTAAAAGGAATTTTTCTTACGGAAGATTGATTCATTGCCTTTTTTAATTTCCCATACTAAATATATCAAACACAGGACAAAAATTTTACTATATAAAACTATTATTAGACCCATTTTAACTTATATTCAGAGACTTGGGCCATGACACCGAAACATGAATGCCGTTTGGCCATTTTTGAAAGGAAAATTTTGAGAAGCATCTGTGGTGGAGTGGTGACAGATGGGGTATGGCGTAGAAGTATAACCATGAATTATACAAAAGTTTTAAGAACATTGATGTTGTCAAATACATTAAAATACAAAGATGAGATGGGTTGGCCATGTTATTCGTATGCCAACTGAACGCACCCCTAAAAAATACTTTCTTGCAAGGCCAATGGGAAAGCGTTCCAGAGGTAGGCCCAAAATCAGAAGGATTGATTGTCTTGATAGGGACTTTAACACTATTGGAACATCTAATTGGAAAAGTGCTGGTGAGTACAGGCCAAGATGGAACAAGCTCATTGAGAAGGCCAGGACCCACACAGGGTTGTAGTGCCATTGTTGATTGATTGAATTTCCCATGCAAATACAGAAATTTTTATCAAACATCAAAATAACTTTTCTTTATGAAGACCTTTCAACTTTGCATCAAAGTAATGGTATGAAATCAACAACAGAATTGATAACTTAATTGCTTGAATAAATCTTGATAGATAGAATAATCATTAATTTAATTCAGAAATTAACTTAAATGCTCCAGTTTTGAAATGTCTTTACTGTATGACAGATTACCACGACAATCATGAACGTTTAATCATGATTAATCTTAAAAAATAACAAACCACTACAGATTTGTTTACCTTTATACATTCGTTGAATTATTAGTAATTATCCTTACAAGAGTTGACATTAATGTCATGTAAAGAAAAAAGCAATACAGAATGTTGAAAATATTGAAGAAAATTATGCGATGATGAAAGTTAAACCTAAAAAAAGTTTGAATTCAATTTTTTTTAACTAGTGTGATTTAGTTACATCTCTTTTCAAATTTTGACTCTGTCATTGTATTCAGTGCATTCAGTGCATACATTACACTTAGTGCTTTTAGATTTATAAATGTGGCGAAAACTAGTGGTCAGTAAGTATTTCTTTATTACTTAAGCTCCTATTCTTTATTACTTTTTGAGGATTCACGACTTCCTGGATATGGTCTAGTTTGCAAGTAGACTTTGAAGAATAAGCCACATTGGTCTAACTTGCAAGTAGACTTTGAAGAATAAGCCACATTGGTCTAACTTGCAAGTAGACTTTGAAGAATAAGCCACAATGGTCTAGCTTGCAAGTAGACTTTGAAGAATAAGCTACAATGGTCTAGCTTGCAAGTAGATTTTGAAGAATAAGCCACATTGGTCTAATTTGCAAGTAGGATTTGAAGAATAATCCACAATGGTCTAGCTTGCAAGTAGACTTTGAAGAATAAGCTACAATGGTCTAGCTTGCAAGTAGATTTTGAAGAATAAGCCACAATGGTCTAATTTGCAAGTAGGCTTTGAAGAATAAGCCACAATGGTCTAGCTTGCAAGTAGACTTCGAAGAATAAGCCACAACAACAGCAATAATAGTATTTGTGTATGGTCTTTAGGACACTTATCAATTTGTGGTTCAGTGTTTTTTCCCCTAAGCGTCTAATACAGCGGTAGCCAAATTTTGTGATCTCACGGACCAGAAAATTCATAATTTAAATCCCGCGGACCACTAATAAAACTTTATAAGTGTTAAATATTTTTATAAAAAATTTGTGATCTGAGAATACATAAAATGTACCTAGATGACAAAACGAAACTACTTATTGTAACCATATTATGAAAGCTTTATTAATAAATCATGATAAAACAAACAAAAGAAATAAAAACTGGCTTAAGTGTATCGAAATTTTAGCACAATACTAGTGTCATGTATGTTCCTTCTTATTTGAAATGAAATCCCAATAAATGTCATAAAATCCCAATAAAATTGTAAATATTATTCCAATAAAGAAAACATGCTCAGGGTTAAGATTTAGACACTCAGAGTTAAGATTTATACATTTTTAGGAAACACTTGTCATAAAAAACAGAAATTAATAAAATAAATAAATAAATAAAAAATACAGAAAAGCTTACTAATATATGGAATTAAGCAAACTAATATACTGAATACATTTTACACAGAACTCAATACATCTGTAAGCCTACCTTTAAATGATTGAACAGATATACATATGCGACTTACAAAAGACTGCGAAAAGAGACAAAACAATGCAACTACAGGAGTACCATTTATTTAATGTGGCGCTATTATAAGAAGTTGAAATTTTATAGCTTTTCACGTATTATTATGAATTAAATTATGTTTCAATGTATTTCAAAACATCACTTGATGAGTAAGTATTTTCCACATTTTTCTGGGGACAAACGAAATATTCATGTGGACCACCATTTTGGCTATTCCTGGTCTAATAGATTCATGAAACAATAATTACCATCGAGGGATGATTTCTAAACTTAAGTACTTATTTTATATACAAAAATACTCATTTTGCTATTTATTTCTTATTTTAAAAATATTTTATCTTTATTTTACATGCTAATCATAAATGCCAATTTTAAATTGGAATGCCTTGTAAAAATATTACTGATATAATTTCAAGTGCATTACTTCTTTTATTAAAAACATCAATATTATAAAATTCTAATGTCACAATTTATGAGAATGAAAGTTTATATTATGTTAAGAATTTAAAGAAGGTAAAGCCATAAAGTCCGAGATATGACTGTATCAGATTTTCTAACAAATAATACTTAATTATTATAAATCTGAGATGATCATATAAATTTATTGAGAAATAATTGAATCAATATTGATTAACTAAAACTTACTTCGATTAAAAAATAATGTTATTTACGTATATCAAAACAGCTAAATTTCTCACTTGGTTAAAAAAATTGCTAGAAAAAAGTTTAAGAAATAACTTAAAAGCTTAACGCCAATACTAAATGCACTTAAAACCTACATGTTATTTATATGATGAATTTAAAGTATCTATAATGTTTAATGTATGTATCTTAAAAAATATGCATAATGATCATAACAACTCCTAAAAAATGAAAAACAAAGATCGCGTAATAAATGAATACATGATAAATGATAAACTTTAGTCAGTAAAATGATAATTTGAATTTTTGTGATTGTTGTTAAGTGATAATATATTTTCATTCCTATATATATATATAAACAACCAATGAAAACATGGATCAAATTATAAAACCCACATAGTATGATAAAATAAATTATATCTTTTCATCAAATTTGCATATATCATACATGAAATTTGGAGTTGATTGCAAATATTTTGTTTTACAAAAGTAAAAAAGCATTGAATTTTCACTTTATTATACATTTCATAAGCTACGCACACGTTTATAAATTTATTTAAATAAATAATAAATAGTCTATAATCAATAATCTAATAAATGAACGTGACTAATTTTCATTGTCTTCTATTCTTTCAGAATTAAGAGACATTTTTTATAGAAATATTGCTCAAAATACTTTCGTAAAATATCTTTATGTTACTTAATTTACTCACCGATATTATACTTGCATTTTTAATTTTAAACATTACATGAAGAAAGACAAACACCATTAGTAAAGATAAGTAAATTATTATTTTATTTTTTAAATTATTATATGTATACAAATTTTAATATTTATCTCTCTGGTAAATGTAACCTTTTCAGAAAACAAATTATTTATTTTTATTTTATAGAAGAAATATATAAATTCTTAATTTTTTATTCTTTCTCATAACTCAAGCCAAGTGAGAAATCCTATCGATTTTCAATAATTAGCTCTAGAAGAATCAAATAATAAATGAGTTCAATTTGAACAAAGACGAGTGAAGTATGAAAAAAAAATCCTTAGTATTTTTAGTTTGCATCAATTTGCAAGTAGTATTGATGACTTAGATAATAATGTTTGCAGAGAAAGAGTCACTCTCGCGGAATATAGCATATTTTCTACAAAATCTGAGAAGGCATTTTCAGTCCTACTTTGTAACCGTACTCGGAATCAGCTTTGGCGGGAAAAATGGGAAATCAATGCTAAGTAGGAAGGTAACGAAAAGCAGCATTTCTCCCCACTCTCATCCCACTTAAATTATTTTCTACTCGAAAGAGAGGAGAGCGTTCGGCTGGAAACTAAATGCCGAACACAAACATGGAGCTTTAATCTAGCCCGATAAATGTCAGAATGTCTCTCATACCTCGTTTTGTCGACATTAGGGAACGAAAAAGCTCGTTAAATCCCTTTAGTAATAATTTGCGAGCATTTTTTTGAAATTTGCCTGATGTTTTCACTGAGTAGATTACGCAGAGGAAGAATTCGATCTTAAATTTCCGCCTGTTGTTTTTGTGCGAATAGGATGTATGTGCATTTTAAAGAACAGGATATATAAAAGAGAAGCTATGGGATTTTTGGAATTATATTGCTTTTGAATGAGAGAAAATTAGTTTTATATATAATATTCTAATTGTACTTGTTCTTAAAATAATGAATCTCTTTTTAACTTGAAAAAAATTGTGATTTTATTTTATAACATTTTGCTCATTAGATATGGATCACTAGAATTTTGAATTTGTTATGTAACATAATGAAGTTTTTCTAAATATATATATGTGAGAATATTTCAAAACAACTGCGTTATTTAAGAACATAAGTTATGCAAGAGCTGTTTTATATTTTTAATAGGACTATGTGAGAGATAGCTTCAGTTATTTAAAAAAATTTTTGTTTTATTGAGTTTGAATATAAATTATTAATTTTACTCTCGTAGAAATTCACTTACATTAGATTATTACATTCACTTACATTAGAATATCTTCGATCTCAAGAAATACGATTAATTTAGTTGCTTTATATGTAAAATGATGATTTATTACTTTTATTGAAATGCATTTGTGAATTTGTTAAGCCTTTTGAATATCTATAAATAAAGAATATTATTAAGAGAATTTTCGATTATCTGTGTAAGCCTGAAATTTTAAAAAGTATTCAAATTTATTAATTAATGGATAATTGTAAAAATTTTTTAAATAAATCCTGCCGTGGATACTTTAATATATATTTAAAACAGATAAAACTAAAATTTATTCTGTAACTTAATTAAATTTGTTTTAATTTTGTCATGATATTCATTAATGTGAGATGATTATGAGGAAGAATAAGCGCTAATTTGTAGAAGGAAATCACTTATTCAAAGCTTTCGCAATTCAATGTTAGAAAATTTATGTGACTGTAATAAATATGCGATTTGATTGGTGAGACATTCAAATGCTGGAAGACAAAATAGATAGTAATCTGTAGTTTTTATCAATGGAAGGAATATTTTGCAATTAGGCATTGCGGAATACTGTGGTAGAAAATTACATTAAAGAACAATATTGACTGGCAATATAAAATCAGTTTTATCTGATTGCTTATTGTCACATACATCTATAGCATATGAGCGTCGCTTATGTAATATATATTACCTATAATATAATGCGAGTATGCTCAATTAATGGATTAATGAATGAAATGCTATTGTTTATAAATAGGTTCCTAGCTGTTCTGATTTTTTCATCTATTGCAATAGCATGAATATATTTCTTGCACTAACGTATCCATTGCTAGAGTGGAAATATGGTTTGATAAATTAAATGTTGGATTGGAATGACTCTTATTTCAGATGATCCACTTTCAATCTGATATCGACAGGTGGGAAATTACATAGTTATGTAATGTAATGTTGTTTTCATGTTGTCTTATGAAATGTGATGTTATGCTGGTGATTTTTATGATACTTTGACAAACCAAGCTCACTAGCTGACGGCTATGCGAAATTAAGTCAGAAGTAGGCGTCTTTCGTTTATCTAGAGCAACACGAAGGTGAAAGTAGGTCTTTGCTCTAAGATTCCTCCGATAGATGGCACTATCAGAGGAACCACGATTTCAATTTTTGCTTTGATTCGTAAGGAAGAAAATTTTACAACATGCCCCATCACGAGTTCCTGGTACTTTGCTACTCCAGTAACAATCTGAAAAGTGTTTCGCTCAAAAACGTCACTATCAACAAGGCTGCAAAGCTAAAAGTTATTAACCTTACAAACTTTCTCATTGGATATAGGGACTTAATAATTCCAGAGGAATAGGAAAGTAATGATGCCTGTGACGGTGATAGACTTCACTTGGAAAAAGATGAGCCGTAAAATTTGCATACTCCATCTCCCTCTCATCTTCTACATTTAGGCATTTTCCTCTTTAGTTGCAACATTTCACCTGTTTTCCATCTTCTTGTTTATAGTTCATTATTATTTGTTTGTTATTTTCACTCCATCATTCCAGTGCTCTTACTTGATTACTTAATCACAATTATTGTCATCACATGTTGTATTGTCCTATTTTAATGCCTTATGTATAACCTATCTAAACTTTTTGTGTATCTACTTAGAATTTCATATGACCTAACTTACTTTGAGATGATACTCCCGACTCTATCAAATCCATATACTAAATGCATTAATTATTCATTAATCATTATTACCTCATTAATTTGCAGTAAGTGCAGGTATATGTATTCAAATCTATTTTATCATTTTTAATTTCCTTTTGTTTTTCCATTTATTTTCTTTATTTCTTATATTTATATGTCTGTTTTACCACATCTTGCCATGTATTTTGTCTGATACCTATTTTGAATGCTTCTTACGTGTCCACGTGTTAACTCTCAATTGCAATACAATTTGTTAAATTGTAAACTTTACAAACCCTCTTTACTGTGTAAAAGCAATAATTTCCAGTGTCTCCATATGATTGCAAGCATAATTGTATTGTCTTGTATATACTGTATATTGTTTTCTTTTCTCTCCAGCGGGTCCATCAAATCTGGTAAAACCCTTTAGGGTTTCAGGTACAAGGACCTCTGCTGGTGTTTACTTCACACCAATGGAAACTGCTCAACGACTAACCACAGGATTTTTTATTCCACAGATTTAACGAGCACGTATATCGCATTTAAATGCTATGTTGTTGTTCATGGTGTTATTCCATGAAATATCATATTTTAAAGTATTTATTATGCCAGTTTGCAATCTGTTACGTTTTTTTACTAATTCAGTTCACATTCAAACCAAGCATAATGAATATTCTATATTATATAAAAAAACTGAAGTATTTTTTCGCGATGATTGTATATGCACTTTTTAAAAAGGCATGCATGTCTAATGCAAAATTTAATATTCTATGTCATTATTAATATAAATTTAATAATTCTTATATTAAACTTTCTATCTAGCCCCTAAGCTTATACGATACAATTTAGACATTTATTCATTTTAATCACTTTCGTTTGAATAATATTCATTTATATTTAATATTAAAAATTTTCTGTCATATAAAATTCATTTAGTGTTCGATGACTTGCATTTTACATGAGTCTTAAGGCAACTTCGTGTTATGATAAAAATTAAGAATATAAGTCTGGCATTTAAAGTTCAATTTAATTAGCAGTGAATGCAATCAATGTGGAAAATTGAAAGAATGATATTTTGCTCAATATTTGATTATCAATATTTATAAATTATAGATGACAATTACATTATTTCAAGTTATTAAATAATTTTTTTTTTACTTTTTCTCAGCTTAATATTTTGCTCTGGAGGGAGAAAAATATCTTACCGATTAAAAGTAATTTCTTGGTTTTTCTTTACATAACTACTGCTTGTTAAGTGTACTTTATAAGCAGTAGTTATGTAAAGAAAAACCGAGAAAACCGAGTGTAAAGATTATGTTAAAAAGTAAAAAATATCAGTCTTTTTTTCACAGAGTAGATTTTAAAAATATTTTTATCTAAAACTGTATGGTATTCTAAAGCTTGCGTGAATATCTGAGGAGAAATAGGATATATGAAAATAAAATATGTGTTATAGTTAAAATTCTTTTAATTATATTTCACGGATTTTTTATTTTGGATTTAGTTTAAGATATTTTTTTCTTTCCATTAGCCTTTTCATTAACAAAATGTTTAATGTTTAAATTAAAATTTAATTAGTTATATAATTCTTAATTCAATTTAAATTAATTTTTGTAATCTTAAATATAAAAAACAATTTATTATGTTAATTAAACTTTTTTCGTAGAGTTCATGTAGTTAATTACAATCAATTTAGTTTAGAAGTCTTAGAAAATATTTATACTAATTTAAAAAGTAATATGTACTTCTTAAGTCAGTTATTGAGATCAGTTGCAAGTGATTTATTTAACTTCTTCAATTAATTTTTCATATTCACCAAATATTACAATTTCATTAATATAAACTGTTTGAACTGAATTCTTAAATTTATAATCAAAACAAGATCAATTGAATATTATTAATTTAACTCTTATAAATCTTTTTCTAATCAAATTTGCTCGGTCTTTTTAATGACAGAATTCATTAAAAAGTTACTTATTAATGACCGAAATTTGTATTTAACGATCAAACTTTACATTTTCCTTTCACGACAAATTCAGGTAGTTTCGTATAAGTTGGTTTTAATTCACGTCACAAGTACGCTGATTTTACAGCTACTGAATATATCTTTTAACAGAAATATCAACATATTAAATATCATTTTAAAAGCATACAAACTACAAAAATAAAAAATCGAAATTTCTGTGGGCAAAACGAGGCAAATTTATGTTAAATTTGTATATAATCAATAAAAATTCACGATGAAAAATAAGCAGCTTAATTTATATGCTTTTTTTTAAAAACGATTCTCTAAAAATTCCTTATCACTTCTTTCTTAATCCCATTATTGTGACTTAGATGATGATTTGCTGAAATATTTTTTGCTTCTGTAAATGATTTAAGAGAAATTTTTTTAGAGGAAATAATTCCAGCAAGCAAGCATTTTATGATAATGTTTTTTTTACCTAACTCTTAGTATAGGATTTATTAATAGAATTTTGTCAATATAAAATTAATATACCGTATAAGAATTAAAGTTGAAAATTTTAAATACAGCCTTAATTAATAACCTTCATTTATATAATGAAATGTTTCCTTTAAGATAAATTCATTAGCAAACCCTTAACCATTCAAAATTGAAATTTAATTTAATAAATTTTATAGAATCATGGTTTAACACTTAAGAAATTATATTAAAGTAATAAAAATAATTATATTGATGTAACTATAAAATATAAGAAATTTGATTTTTATAAAAGAAATTAAGTACTATAATCTTAATATTTGTTGATAGAAAATTTTGGGAAATATATTCATTAAAACACGTGATAAGAATATTTTCGCTTCACAAGCAAAGAAATTACAGACCTATTTTCTTTTTTATAAAATAATTAACTAAAAATGCGTAGAGAGTCTGTAAGTGACATCTTTGGAGCCATCAATTCCTGTATGTATGGATAACGCAAACTGCGAATATAAGGTTTGCATAATAAGAGATAAGAAGAGTGAACCATAAAAGAAGTTTGGTTTTAAAATTAAAAGAACCTCGGTCTCTAATTAGCATTTCCCTCTATACCTTCAATAAATTTTAGACAGTGCCTTATAATATTAAACTATATAGAATAATACAAAATTATGGTTTTAATGTTAATCAATAAAAATATTTAATGTGAATAAAATAATTTCCAATATATATGTAAATCAACATATACTTTCTTTTGTAAGAGTAGTTAATAAGTTTGTAGATATAATTATCCCAATGTTTTGCCAAAAAAGTGTGGAATTTTTTTGATCATAATAAATAGCTGAGATACACGTATTTTTTTTACATTTGAAATTACAAAATTGCCTAATAAACTTCGTGAAGATTTCGAAATAGATAATGGAATGTCAGCATATTCAGAACAAGACTACTTCCGGTTTTCTGAATATCAATTTGATGAAGAGAATTGATTGAAGGCAATTTATTTTTGCTTCACTCGTGATTCATTGTATTCACGACTTTTGCTCACATATGTATTGTTACTAAAGTAATAAAGATGATTAATTCATAAAACTATTTAAAACTAATAAATAATTTTTCATAAAATAATATTAATGTATGTTATCATATGATAAGAAAAAAAGCAAATTCTATATATCTTGCTCATAAAATTTAAAAAATACTGCCTGATTGAAAAATTCTACTAACTCAGCAAAATTATTAGGAATTCGAAGTGTATTCAAGGGAAACATTTTAGGTTTTTCCTTTCATTTTATTGGATTTATAATAATTTGTGTTTTTAATTGATGGTATTTAAATTTACATTAATTTGTGTTTTAATGGTATTTAACGCAAGCTGAAAGTTGGGAAAAGTACTTAAATATCACTTCTTGAACCAGTCGATTATTTTTTATTTGATTATATATAAGATATTGATAGTTGAAATTTCACTGAGGTCATAGAAGCATTTTCCTTTTAACTTATACGATCCGATCTACTGATTGAAAATAAAAATCATTTAACATAATTTATATCATAAACATCGAAAAAAACCCGAGAAAAGGTTTGCTATTTCTTTACGTTTCTACTGTTAGCCTTCTTTTCATTACTTCTAAAATCTTACACAAGTATTGTTAGGTTCATCCCAGTCTTTTGTCAAAAAAACTAAATGAATTATAAAGCACTCTCTCATAAAAATGCTTGGATAATGCTTAAATATTCCCACATAAGATACCTAAATTTGTTGAAATCTCTTCAATTTCTATATAATGAAAATGAAAACCAAGGCTGAAAAGCAACAATTTCAGTTGTGGTAAATTCCTTTCTGTAGTTCCTAATTTATATTTATCATCTTTTATTAGAAAAACATTATCACTGATATCAAGAACATCAAATGTAATCCATTTGTAATTTACTGAGTTTTTTTTTTCTTTTATAGCTAGTTTAGAAATGGAAAAACAAAGCAGAGTTGATTAGAAATGTGGGAACAGTTATATCTTCGCTTAAAAATGCTGCTGAAACACAATGCTTGTTTCTCTTTGAGTTGGAATTCTTTTGTTAATCACTTTTCCATGTCTTTATCAATTGTTTGAGACTTCAATGTAATTTTTTTTAATGTATTGATGCAAATTAGCATCGTCTCTAGCTGTATCCACATGTTCCAAAAAGAATACCATGTTCAGATCTGCAAAGCTCTTTCCCTTGTTCAGAGTCAAAATCAGAAAACTCCATTCCTAGTTTAACTAATTTTACTAGATTTCCTTTCAGATTTTAGATATTTAGAATAGACCTGTTCAACCTCATCTTTCATAATCATTTTCAGCTTTACTTTTATAGTTCCTATAATTAATTGCTTTACAATAACAATCTACATAGTGATAATTGTCAGAGTTTTTAATTAATAATTAAAATACTTTGGGAAAATTTAATATGAACTGAAAATACCAAAGTACATTTATTTTTTGCATATTTTTAGTAATTATTTCCAGAAATTCAAAACCAACTGTCGTGATCTCTCACCGTTTAATGGAAATTGTCTTTCAAAAAATTCCTATACTGTTTCATGCTTTGTATATAAACATAAGATATCTCAAACCATCCTTGCTATTCGGGCTCCTAAAGTAGGCACAAACTTTTTCTTGAAGATGTTTCATGTTGATTTTCCCGTTATATTCGAAATCAGATATGAGATGTTGAATTTTCTTTCGATGCTTTGGCTATTTGAAATAAATTCTTCAAATACAATGTTCTCTTTTCATGTTCTATGTCAATATTGTTTTGCCTTTTATAATCTATCACCAACATTCATAACAACACTCATATCTGATTTCTAATTTCTATAATCGAGCTCTGTTAGTTTGGAAACTATAAAGCTTAAATATTCTGAAAAAGTTAGATCAAAATTTCTGCTGTGCAATCAATAAGCTTAAAAAATGCATTTTCAGAATAATAATGTTTTAGTTTTAGCAATATATTTAGAGTTAAAAATTGATTCATATTCTACTCTTGAATCTTATATATTAAGACTTAGATTACTTACCTTCCCAAGAAGAATAAAAATAGTTTATTTTACACATTATATATCATACCATCTAGGTAGAACAAATAAAACATAACTTTTATTTAAACGTTAATCAAAAGGAGCTCTAAATTTCTTTTTTACAAAATAAAAGAGGAAAACCACAATAAAATACTAATTAGATTCTACTAAAATTTTTAGTTAAATTATAAAGTAGATTTTTCTTAAGATCATTTCTTAAATAAATTTGAACTTTGAATCCTCAATGGAAAATGAATTTCGTTATAAAGATAACAACTCCATAATCATAAGTAAAAGTAACAATGTACTATAAATTTGGTTGAATGAATGTTAAAATATTCAATTTTGACTATGGCAATTCTAAATATAATAGTATACTGGTAGTTTAATTTTCTTTGTGTTTTAGGCTCTTTTTCAATAGCTTTCTATTTCATTCAATTTAAAAATATTAATTAAGTACATTTAACTAAACATTTATTAAATACAAAACTATCTACATTAATAAGATTTGATATTTTGCAAAGCTTATTTAGATTAAAATCGCATAATAAAGTTCAAAATATTTATGCATTTTTCCTAATTATTAGGTTGGGGAATAAGTTTGTAGCGCTTTTACCAAAGACTTTTATTTAAACAAAAAACAATAATTATATCAAAAAATTAATCAATTATATATTCACCGTTGATGTTTACAACCTCTTCCAACCACTTGACCAATTTGTTGATGCCGTTTTGCCAAAATTGCCTGGTCTGGTATGAAAGATGTTGTTGAGCCGGATTTAAAAGACCTCTTTGTTATCAAAGGTGACGCCCTTCATAAGGTTTGACAAAGAGCGGAAAAGATGGTAATCGATCGATGCAAGGTCTGAAGAATACGGTAGATGCTGAAGGGCCTCTCATTCGAGCTCTTGGATTGCGTCTTTGATGACTTGGGCAACATGAAGCCTGGCGTTTTCGTAAAGGAGTATGGTTTGACCATGTCGATCAGGTCTTTTCAGTCGAATAGCCTCATTCAGGCAGCATAGCTAGGCAATGGAGAGCTCCTTGTTGACTGTGGCATTCTTTTCCAGCGTTTCCCAGTGCAACAAGAGGTACTTAAAAACTGGCTCAACAACTTCTTTCACACCACACCAGGCAATTTTTGGTGAAATGGCACCAATAAATTGGTCGAGAGGTGGTAAGATGTTGTAGACAAGAATGGCGAATGTACAATTGATTAACTTACTGATATAATTATTGTTTTTTTTATTTAAATAAAAGTCTTTGGTAAAAACCCTATATTATTATTCCCCAACCTAATATATTGAATTTAAAAATTAGAAAAATATCTCTAAATTTCGAGTCCATTGTATTTAAGGGTGTTATTATAGTAATTACTTTGTTATATTATATCATGTACTGCACTTACAAAACATAAATATTTAAGAAGCCTTCTCACACGCATTAAAAATGAACAGAAAGATAGATTTCAGCCAAAGACGTTAAATAAAAATATCGCATATGAAAAATGATCTCAAAAAAAAAAGAAAGAAAGAAAGATTATATTTATGTTAACAGCCAAGATGAAACAACACAATTAATTTTGCATTTTAAGTAAAGACAAAATAATATACCCTCATCGATTTTATAAAATAATTAACAAGAAATATATGGAAAAAGTATTGATTTTTAAAAATGAGAAAAACATTTTTCACAAATAAAGCATAACTCATCTTTCTTAATTAAAATATCAAACAGCAAAACAGTTATGGATTATTTTATCAAATATTTTTTAAAGCTTCTAGCATTTAGAACCTTTTTTTTGTTCCTCTTTCATGTGAACACCTGTGAACTCCATGAAACTTTCTCACATTTTTTTAAGTCAAAGTGTTAGCAAGATATTCAAAATCATTATTCCTCAAACCGGAAACTCTCTTGAAGATAAATATTGACATTTTTTACCAACAAAATAGAATTTCTGTTAATGTACATGTTGTTTCTACAGAAGAAAAGATATTTTAATGACAGATACTTATGCTTTTTCAAAAAAATATAACTTCCTTTGAGAATACAATTTAAAAAGTAAATGAGTAAAATTGAGAGATAAGTGTGATAAATTGTTTCTTTACTTTGTTATAACATCTTCCATTGATGCATCCAAAATAATATTCAACACACGTAAATGAAAAAGGTACGGAAAAAAAGTATATTCTAATTATGATTCAAACTTTTTATTGTTGATTAAAATTGAAGTAATATTTTATTTTAATATAATTTTTGTAAAATTTATAAGGAATATAAGATTTAAAATTTCAGGCCCAAGTATGATGTCAAAATGAAGACATTTTATATAAAATCGCTATATGAATATCAATTATATGATTAGATAGCAATGCAATGTAAAGTAGTAAATGTTATATGATTAGATAGCAATACAATGTAAAGTAGCAATGCAAAGTAGTAAATGTTTAGAGTATAGTAACCAGTAAAGCAAATTTGTGTGCAAAATAAAATTAATGAATAAGTATTTCATTAGATTTTGGTCTCTTCATTTCGATGATATTTCTTGCTTTAAGTCTTGCAAATCTATATATATAGTAACTAATGAAAACAGTTTTACCAATATTTAAATTTTTGTTAATCAGATTTAAATTCATATATATATATATTCAATGGCGGGTACCTGTGAACCAAGTGACGGGAGGCGAAGAAAGGACATAGAAACAAAGAAAGAATAGAGAAAGAAAGTAACATCCATGCCCGAACTGGGATTCGAACACGAGACCCACAGCTCAGGAGTCAGGCACGCTAACCACTCAGCCATCGGTCGGAGTATATATATAATCTATCTTACCTTAGGATTCAAAAATTAAAGTATTTAAATTAATTTAAGCGTAATAGTAAACATTACAAAAAATGTATCGATACAAATAGCTGAAAGTTTATCTTATGATTGGATTAGAATCAAATAATAAAGCAGCATTTATAAGGCTATTTTAGAAAAAAAATGCATATAAAATTTTTTAACCGATTTATTTTTTTAATTGTGGAACTTAAATATTTTAAAGAATTTATTATTATTGGTATTGCAATTTCTTGTACCATAAGATGGAATTAAAAATTATGGAGATAATTCGCTAAGCTTGTTTTGTTCATTCATTTCTAGCAACGAATTACGATCTAAGTCATGAAAACAAGTCCCATTCTAACGCAAAAACATTTTAGTGTTTTGGCATCAATGCCGAAATTCGTTTGGTCGATGTGTTAAGTGGAAAATTGCGTGCACTTGTCTCGACGTTTTGTGTTTGGAATACAGAGCACGGATCATAATTGTTTTTTGTTCAGCTTTCAGGCTGTCATGAATTTGCTTCGCTTCTGCGTTTCCCTTTCCAAAATTGAAATATTCTTCTTTTTGCTACCCTTACAAAACACATAACTCATGTGTTAGAATCCATGTATTCCCACGCTGTTTAGTTATAGTCCGAAATGCGTTTTGTTTGGTTTGCAGAGAAAGCCTCTTGCAGAAACGGAAAATTAATTCTTGTGACAACCATTAAAGAAAACGGAACACTTTTGTTTAGGAATGGCATGGATTATTTCTCATGCAATTGGCTGAATAGAATAAGTAATGCATTAAGTCTATAGTTAATAATAAATCATTTTCATTAGCAAAATGTGAGCATAGAATAGCGTATTTTTCCTATTTAGAAGTATTGATTGATGGACTATCCAAAAAATTTGATTTTGAATGTGACATTTATATCTTTAATTTCTGTAATACTAAAAAATTTGAATATGTAAAATTTCGCAAACTAAAATAAGTCCATAATGTATAATATCTGTATAAGTATCAATCAAATCATGTCATAAACTAGAATTATTATTATTGATCCGTATCAGTTTATATTTATTAAATACATTTTACAATAATATTGCTGATTAGAACTGTTCAATAAAAACAGTGCTGTTTAAATAAGAAGTAATTTTCAAGAAACCAAATTGTTTGGATAAAATAATTTTGCAAAAAAAAAGGCCTCTTTTTATAACAATTACTTGCAATATTTTTCCTATCATCGTATTTTTAAATGTTTATCACCCACCCACAAGACTTACCTGGTATTATATCTAGGTTGGATCACTTACGAAAGCTTGCTTGATATATCTAAATCAAATTATCTTTGACTCGGTGGTAAGATAAAATTGATATATTTTCTGTGATTAAAATTTATATGCAATTATTTAACTCTTTTTAAATTGAATTTAATGATAAGGTATATAAAATCTCAGCAAAAAAATTCGAGATGTTATGATAAATGTACCATAATAAATATGATATTCATTTTTGATATTTTTATAAATTGAAATTTACAATATTCTTAGCTTTTGAATGTATTATTTATAAAAAAAAATCTAAACTTACTGAAATATTAAGCGAAAGTTATTATTTTTAATATAAATAATTTTTAGATTAAAGCATCTATTTGATCATACATATTTTAAAATATTTTTATTACATAACAATGAATGATTATTATCAAATGTGTACTGTTTTCTATATATCCAATATACAAATAACATTCTATTATGTATTGGTAATTTGGATTGCATCTTCGCTGCTGAGCTAATTCACATCTTGTCCCCAACTATAAATAGTAGTTTGGAACTTATTTAAAATTTAAATTTTAATCTGAAATCAAAAATGTATGTGGTTATCAAAACTTTTTTTTTAGATTTAAAGCATATTTATGAAAGAATTTATGTATGTACATTATGTATCAATTATGCCTCTGAAGATGACGGAAATAAAATTTAATGCAGTCTTCCTAAACATTTGTTTTATATTCATCGATATTTTTATTTTTACATAATGTATGATAAATTTTATAATTAATTTCTCTATTAATTTTTATGAATTTTTAATGTGTTTCATCATCTTTATAACCGAGATTATAATTTTTATTGCTACTTTCCACTGCCTTTACGCGTTGTATCAGAATTTGCGTTTCAATTCATAATTCATTGGCATGTAATTTAGAAATTTTAGCAAGGCAGGATATCCTTTGGCTCAGTAAGCCTCTAATAGTTTTTCTCATAAAAATTTAAGGCTCTTACTATCTTTCTCCTAACTCAAATGTGAGTAACAACCACGACAGTCTATAATTATAAGCTGCATTTTTCCTTTGAGGCCAAAAAAGAAAAATATCAAGAACTATTAATTACTCAAAAAGGGCGCGAAAAGATAAAGGATACGCAGTTTAAAATCAGATACGTCACGGAAGCTTGGAAGAGAATGCTATTAAAAACAGGGATAAGGAATAAATTGTGTGAACTTAATCACCGGTTATCAGTCACGGTTATCAGATGCAGATCGGGAGTTCTGTTGAGGGGAAGTCATTAACGATAACGAATTCAAAATGCTAATGAAGTCGTATATCCCTTCTTCTCTGCATTTAATTGCTATTTTTAAGGTCTATAAAAGGTTTATACTATTTTATACCAAGCCTGATAATTACAAAAGCGCTGCTTATGTTCCTTAGCAAATTTTATCTCAGATTTTAAAGAGAAGGCAATTTATCAAATGGCGATAGAATGTTTAATTCTTGAAGTAAGCAGAAGAATTTAGTCAGCTCATGTTAGACTACTAAAAGATTAGAGAAATGAGACATTTTAACATTAAGATCACGAAAAGTGTGAGTGTTATTTATATATTTTGTATTCAACCAAACAAAATTGGCGAAATTTTATGCAATTTCATTGACTGAGTTCATAATCAATTTGAATATAAGGTTCTATATTAATTTACATTAAAATAAAATATGCAAAATTAATATTATGGATCGAAAATTTTGAAACAATTGAAGTTTGATTTTGCTTATTCTTTTAAAATGTAACCATTTATTAGATACATTGAATTGTATTCTGATTACTATCACTAAATTTAAAAAAAGATTGAGTCACTAAAAAGTAATTTTTAAAATAATAAAAAAGTTTTAAAAGTGGTTGCTATATTTTTTTCTAATATTATATTATAAACATAGGCACGATTCTATTATTTTAAGTTTTAATTATTGCAAATATTTAGGGTAAATAAAATAAAATAAAGTAAGGAAAATAAATTAAAAATGTAAATTTATACTAGATGTCATATTGCATGAATTCTTGACAGTCTTGTGATTCTAATGTATTTCTAATTATTTTCATTAATAATGATGAATAATATAAATATAGTACAAAATATATAGCAAAATAATATGAAATAATTTAAATGTTAATTATATTAAGAAGTCGGGCTACCTTTGGCCTGAATGACAGATTGCAGTGACAAATAAAAGCATTAAATTCCATCAGAATTCACAACCGTACCTCTTGCACTGTGTGTCGAGTTCAGACAAGATGCATGGAGGAGAAAACTAAGCATAAATTTCGTTCTCTAAAAAGCCCTAAAATGATATTGAGATTAGGATACTGAAAAGGCCTAATTAGATACCCTACTTCCCCATCATGCTCATGGAAATATGTTGCAACACAGCGAGGCGTGTGAACAAAAGCATTGCCGTCTTGGAATACACTACGTTCTGATTGAAAGAGAATCTGAAACATAAGGTGAAATTAATCAACGAGAATGGTTTGATACTGATCTTCAGTAATTATCCTCCTCAAGACGACGAGAAAACCCAATTCACGGGAAGATATTGGGCTCAACACCATCTCAAAACTTCTTTCATCTTACACAGTTGGAACTTGCCAACATCAAATGGTTCTGCCGAATTTCACCAGACGAATACATTCTCAGCGATCTCGAATAATATAAATGAAAATTCATCAGAGCAGATGACTTGTTTCCGTTGCAATTGCATCTAATTTAGGTGGGTTCGGCATCACACTAGTTTTTGCATTTCATTCCAAGCTAACTAACGGTTTTTAAATAATCACTCCGCTATGAATATTCCCAGCATATAACTCTTGTAGAATAATTTTCATCAATGCGAGATTTTGAAGGTTAGTACTCATCTCGGGTGCTATTTGTGGCAGTGTAGTTTTGCAATTTTAGGTGACTATCCTCTTTAACAACCGTCTATCACGGTCATCTACTCTAAATTTCACCCACTGATGTGCTTCGCAGAAGACTAACTTACCCAAGTTTGTGTAGGATATCGTTACACTTGACATAGTAAATACTCTCCAATTATCCAAATATCATACACCTTTACCACTCGGAAAGATAGGATATATTTATGCTTTACAAGGGGTAAAGAATTTTCTTATGTAATTCTCACATTGCCAAAAGCCTGACTGATACCTTCCATTTTGAACTGAATGGATTCCACTACAGGGTATCTGATACATGAGGTAGAACACTTTGTCTTAATGAAGCCATTAAACTGAACAAGAAATGAAGTGCTTTTCATGTCCGACCGTGATCTGTTTCTTACGTTTTTCCTACGAACTAGCAATTTCACCTAAATGTTCTTGTTGACATGTGAGCCACTCTCTCTATTACATCGCGGCTTGCTCATTAACTGCTTCCTGGCACCTTTCATGCCCAGTCGTCAGATAGACAGTTACCTGGTGAAAAGCAATCCTGAACAACAAGATTTCAGGAGAAAGCTGAGTCAACAGACTGACTTACTAATCACCCTAGAAGATATTTTTACTTGGTTGTAAGACGAGACCAGCAAGTAACTGCTTCACCAACCCTGTGTCATATCTAACCCGTTGCATTACCATTTCACTTAAAAATTATATCGTACTTTGAACAGTTCGTTTATCCAACTACATTGCACTCACTTTGCTTTCTCCCATTTCTCATATTAATTCATAAAGCAAATGCCATTTGTATATTTTCATGTCATTTGCTCATAGTTTTTTTCAAGCAATCAAGTTGTACTTCATACAGTATTTTTTATTACTACCTTATTTCTATACAGGTTTGTTTGCATTTTACCTTATTACCTTATTATTTCCTTATTGTTCTTATGAACTGGGCATAGGAAAACTTGCTATGTAAACATATACCTTCCAATTCACCGCCAATACGTCGCTGTTGAGACATGAGACAGCTGTTAATTGCAGGTCGAAAGATGACTCATTTTTAAATGAGTGCTCTTATTATTTTGTCTTATACCTGTAAATGTCTGAAAACAAGATTTTGCGTTTTGCCGTGAGATACATTTTTATCATTTGAAAAATAAATAATAAAACTAAATATTTAAATCTTTACTACATATTAATGTAGCAAATAATATTAAAAATGAATAACTAGAAATTTATATTTTACATACCTACAAACACACATGCTGAAACATTCGTAATACATATAATTCAAATAAAATAGAACACACTACAGGCTAACTAATTAATTTTTTATAAATTAAATCATGGCACTAGTATTCTATTCAAAATTACAGAACAAATATTCTTGGTTCGATATTTAGATTAAGTTACTAAGAATTAGTTGCATCCTCCTTATATTATATTAAACACTATATATATATATATATATATATATATATATATATATATATATATATATATATATATATATATATATATATATATATATATATATATAAAATTTAATATAAATTGTTTGTTATTAATTTTATCAGTGGGGCATGTATAAACTGTTCTTTGATTTATTATTGTCTACCTCAATAAGTTGACTAGATTTTAATGATATATTCTATATTTAATTTCACGTTCTTTAATAACTGAAACATGTGAAATAGAATCTAATGTTTTAAGACATATATTTTTAGTGATTTCCTTTTCGTAGAACAATAAAGATAAATTTGATCTCCGAATATGTTATACGAAATGTAAAATATTTATCACAAGAGCATTGAATATTAGGATTCCGTGTGAGCTCAAATATCTCATTCAAATTAAATGGAATACTATAAAGGGAATATTTCTGTAAGTAATCATATTGCATTTTCAAATGGGTCAATTTAAATTTTCTCCAGTTAAAATATTTCAAGTATTGTATTCTATATAATCATGAAAATAATTAACATTCTTTCTTCCATTAATGTGTCTCCTAGCAAAATATTAACAAATTATAAAACATTCTGTCATTTCTATATAATCCGTATTTTTTTACATAAATCTCTGTAGATAACGCTTTGCCTTTCTTACTATGAAGTAAGCAAATGATTATTTTTAATTTATTTTCAATTTTAAGGCTTATGAAATAAGTTCTTATAAATAGTAACATTTTATTTGTATTATCAATGTCAAAAATGATATAATTAAAAATTAATCATCAAAGATATGCTTGGAAGAAATAATACAAAATAGAACGTAAGAAAAATGATTTTGTATTTTAAAAAGGGCTGAGGAAAATTATAAATACCAAATTTTACATATAATGAGTCATCATATAATATTTCGTCTAACATATTCCATTCTTGTGATAATAATTGACGTCCATGTTTCATCTTCTTTTATTTTGAAAAATAAATTTTATTAGAAGTAAACATTCAACGTACAAAAAGTGCCACTGATTTACCTGCAATAGCTTATTGATTGAGTGAATACGATTTAGTCCCTAACAGATTTATTCTTATACTGAATTATTTTTCTTTTAAGGATGCGCAGGACAAAGGACACATTATATTCGCTTCCAAAATTTCTACTTTCTGTCAAAGAAGGCATTAGATAAAAGATATTGAACTCACGTGTTGTTTTTTACTTATTATTCATGCAAAATTAAGAAATTATTCATTTAACTTTCCAGTAATTAATCTTTGCATTTGGAAATTTCAGTGTAAAATATTCAATTTGTTTTCTGAAAGCTAATCACCATATTAGAATCTGAAAACTTTGTGATTTATAAACGGGAATCACTTTTTTTTTTATAAAATAAGTACCAGAGTAATAAAAAAATAACAAACTTTTGTTTTAGCTGACACTGAAATAAAATTACAGTCCATTTATGATGTATTATACAAAATATTTCATGTTTGAGTTTTTCTTCCTAAATATTATTTTGCTCTCTAAAATTATATATGAATCCTTCAAAGATTTTTTTAAAGAATAATATATTTAGATTCATGAATCATCGAGGAAAAGAATTATCATGAAGTTTCAAGCAATCGTTAAAACACATAATCCTTATCCTTTGTGATGGCAAAGTAAGCAAAAATAAACAGAGTCAGAAAAATGCAAGGCAGGTATCAGATCCTTCCGTAAAGTCCATCGCCAATTTTCAGCTCGGATCTCCCACCAGGATTTAACAATGTTTTTATCCCTCTTTATAAAAAGTTTTCCATCTAAAGTGTTTGCGACAGACGTGACCTGAGCTGTCGCAAAGATATTTCAAACTTCTGACGCTTTGGAGAGAAGAAGGGAATTCACCTAGGACTTTTGGCCACTTCTCATTTATATTTGGAAAACTTTTTTCGCTTTAAAAAAAAGAGATCCATTGACAGTTGATGGATTGTCCTGTTGAGCTCCTGTTTCAATTCAGAATCTCCAGAGAGGGACACCAAATGATTGAGACAGAACAGATTTTTTTCCAATCTCTCGCCTTAATTTATCGCCAGTTCCATTTGAAGAATTTCTTTTTTAAAACGAAGAATTTGATGATATGTCTTCGTGGTATCTGACGTAAGTGAAACCAATTGGGAATTATGTAAACGATTATTTTTTAATGAAAATTATTTAAACAGCATTTGCCTTTTTTTACTAAATATTTTGAGTTACAAATAGATTTACATTAATTTTACACTATAGACATTTTTCATTTATACCTGATATTTAAAATAAGAATAAAGGCTAAAAATTTATTTTATAAAGAATACAGAAAAAACCCTCAGTCTCCTTAAAACTATTAAACAAATATTTAAAATAAATAAAATATTCATCAATTCTAATAAGCAAAATATAAATTTAAAACATCTAAAAAATATTTTATATAAACAGAAATATTAAACTATAATTTTAATATAATGTATAAAAAAATACCACATTTTAAAATTATGAATTATACTTCCCTCTCTTTTATTTTTCACAATTTACTAATGCCTATCACCTCTATCAGAGTATATAACAGCTGTATAACAATAGCTATTATGTATGACAATTTCAAACTCTAAGCAGTATATATATATATATATATATATATATATATATATATATATATATATATATTTTATATATATATATATATATATATATATATATATATATATATATATACTACTGGCCATTAAAATTGCTACACCAGGAAGAAGTGCAGATAAAAAAATGATATTTATTGGACAAATATATTATACTAGAAATAACAAGTGATTAAATTTTCAAAAAATTTGGCTGGATATAGATCCTGAGAAATCAGTACCATGAACAACCACCTCTGGCAGTTATACGCCTGGGCATTGAGTCAAACAGAGATTGGATTGCATGTACAGGTACAGATGCCCATGCAGCTTCAACACAATGCCACAGTTCATCAGCAGTAGTGACTGGCGTTTAGTGACGAGCCAGTCGATCGGCAACCATTGACCAGACGTTTTCTATTGGTGAAAGATCTGGAGAACGTGCTGGCCAGGGCAACAGCCGAACATGTTCCGTATCAAGGAAGGTCCATACAATACCGGCAACATGCGGTCGGGCATTATCCTGCTGAAACGCAGGGTTTCGCAGGGCTCGAATAAAGGATAGAGCCACGGGTCGTAACACACCAGAAATGTAACGTGCACTGTTCAAAAGCACCATCAATGCGAACAATAGGTGACCGAGACGTGTATCCAGTGGCACCCCATACTATCACGCCAGGTGATGGGCCAGTATGACGATGACGAATGCACTCTGCCAGTGTGCGTTCACCACGATGCCGACAAACACGGATGCGACCATAAAGATGCTATACACAGAACCTAGATTCATCTGAAAAGATGACGTCTCGCCATTCGTGCGCCCATGTTCGTCGTTGATCACACCATTTAAGGCGCTCTTGTCTATGACGCAGCGTCAAGGGAAGCCTCAGACATGGTCTACGAGCTGAGAGTCCATGCTGTTGCATGTTCGTGTCGAACTGTTCGTGCAGACACTTGGTTGTCTTCCAAACGACACCGTTTCTTGACTCACGGCTCGTGACGTGGTTGCACGATTCATTACGACCATGCGGATAATATGCTTGTCTTCTTGGCTGCTAGTGATAGGTGGCCGTTGAGATCCCGCATGGCGTTCCGTATTACCGTCCTGAACCCATCGATTCTATATTCTGCTAACAATCATTGGATCTCGACCGACGCAAGCAGAAATACTGTGATAAGATAAACCGCAATCCCGATACGCTACAATTCGACCTTTATCAAATTCAGAAACGTGCTGGTACGAATTTCTCTTTCTTACACGAGGCATCACAACAACTTTTCCCCAGCAAACAACGTTCAGATGCAATTTGTGTATGAGGAACTGGCTGAACAATTTCTTCATTTAAACACAATGTAGGTGTCGCTACTGGCGCCTGCTTTGTCTGAATGCCCTGAAAAGCTAATTATTTGCATATCACAGCACCTTCTTCCTTTCGTATAAATTTCACGTCTGTAGCATGTCGCCTTCTTGGTGTAGCAATTTTAATGGCCAGTAGTGTATATATACTATATATATATACACACACATACACAGACACACACACACATATATATATATATATTATCCCTAATTGATGGATATAAATACAAATGTAAAATTGTGATAAAAAGGTATTATTTATTTTTTGAATAATATATATATTTCTAACCTTCCAAAAATAATAATATAATTATTTTTAAAAAAATTAAGCCCTTGAAGTGGACTCTTCATCTTAGATTTATTGAGAAATTTCCTTTTCTATTTCCAAAGATTTTAAATTCATTTGCAATATAAATATATTTTTTAAAATATATATTTTACTCTACTGTTAAAGTAAAATTTGATACTTTTTTGTGATAATTAATGTTTCTATAATTTAATATAGGAAATGAAGCAAAAATTGAAACCATTTTTCTAGTTAGAATTTTTTCTTCATTTTGCAGAATATTTTATATTTTTAAAATTTTTATGAGATTATATGTATGCATTAGTATTGAGTTATACAAATTTAAAATTTCCGCAAAAGTTAAGATTACTTCGTAAGCACTATTTTCTGAAGTTATAATAAATGATCAGCACCATCACTATTTTTGAAAAATTCAATGATTGTTTTATTAAATTCAGGTTTTTTCCATGAAGTAAAGCTCAATTTAATATTAAAATTAGAAAAAAATTGTTGTGAAATAAAAATTTAATTAATTAATTAGGAAACACTTATTTAAACATTTACAAAAATATTTATAACATGAAGAATTTAAAAGAAGTTACATACTTTCAATATTATTATTTATTCATTTAAATAGCTTTATAACGATAAAATTTATGATATATATATATATATATATATACATATATATACATATATATATATATATATATACATATATATATATATATAGACATATATATATATACATACATATATATAGACATATATATATATATATACATATACATATATATATATACATATATATATACATATATATATATATATATATATATATATATATATATATATATATATATATATATATATATATATATATATATATATATATATATATATATATATATATATATATATATATATATATGTGTGTGTGTGTGTGTGTGTGTGTGTGTGTGTGTGTGTGTGTGTGTCATAAGTCATAATACATCTATGTCTAAGTTTATTGCTTTTAAAACAGTGGTGAGTCCTGTAATGTAACAAACACAAAATAAATTGTCTTTTATTCTTCAGCTTTTATTCATTCGATTTCCAACTGAGTATTGTGTCAATTTAATCACAAAAACATTACTTCCAATCTGTCTCCACAGCTAAATGGCGACATGTTTTATTCAAAGAACTCGTTACCACCCATTGTTCCCATTCACTCCCAACATGGGGAAACGCTTTGTTTCTGGAAACATCGCGCTAGAGATCATTATTTACGAAACACTGGACTATATCCTGTCCTATGAATTGATAAATGTTGAAGGGGTGGGCTGGGAGCTCTATGGAAGGAATAGAGGCACCAGGTCAATTAAAATCTGCTTTCCCCCCACACCATCTGAAGGCAGTGGGGAAACGTGTGGGGGTTTGGAGTTAATTGCAACAGTGTCACTCTTAATCCTGCTTAAGCATGTGTTTCCGCAACTCGCCCACACCCTCTTGGCTGACAAGCGACACGTCGGAACACGCACGAGCACTTCTAACTCTCCCGAAATATTGTACCGGATAAGAAGCTCCCACTCCTGGAAATGATCAAGTCCCTAAGAACGGAAATTGAGTTTCTGGAGCTCGGAAGTACTGTACTCCTCTTTGGAGTTAGGATGCTGCTGTTCTGTTTGCTGATGATGTTTGCTGTCGTGTGGTTCCGAGAATAGACAATCTTTTCTACAACTAGTGAAGAGTTTTTTTTATTTTTAATTTAAATCAAGTATTTTTCGTATTTTTGTTTCTTATAAAATATTTGCACGCTTAATTTTTGTGTGTTCAGAATTGTGCACTAAAGAAATCATTCATTGCTTTAATTATGTGACAGGAATTGTATTAAAGTATCATGGCACAAAAGCAGTATTAAATAATAATAATCATTTATTTATATGCCATATTATTCAGTATTTATTCTATTTATATTCATGTCGTTTATAGATTTTTATATACATTTCATATTTAATATATGTACTGTTTCTTCTTCATAATGAAAAAGTAAAAAAGCAAATAAAAAATTGAAATTGATATCGCATTGTTATTATTTAAATAATGAAATCTTTCTACAAAAAAAAAAAATTTATAAACACTTTTACATTATATTGTTTTCAATGTTTCTTGAAATATAAATAATATGTTTAACATTTAAAGTTTAAAAAATATTTAAAATTGACCGAGCGATATTTTTTTTATTTTTTCATTCACAGTTGTATGTGAGAAAGAAAAAGATGACAAAATGTAAATAAACTTGATAAAAATAGCATATTATAATTTTTATAAATCTACACGCTACTTTTTGTGAAATATTTTTTTGATTTCAGAAAATTGGTAAAAGTTGGCATTTAAAAATACGTTATTTAATTTTACTGTGTTAAAATAACTAGATTAATCTTATCAAACATTATTATGTTTATTTTATGGTAAATTCATCGCTAAAAATATTTAAGGAAATATTTCTACAAACTATACTATATTTTAGGGATATAAATAGTGCATATAGGGATATAAATAGTGCAACACTGTATTTATAAATAGTGCATATTTTAATTTAATCCCATTCTTAAATCACATATAATGTCTTATTTGAATATTAAAATAATGAGCATTTAAAAAATAAAACAATTTCATACATACTTTTTTTTATTAAACTATGATATTTTTCTTTTTACATTCTATAAAAACTGATTTAACTGGATTACATGTAAAACAAAAAATTTAAATTAGTATACAAATACAAAAGTAATTTTAAACAAGAAGAAAAGTTTGTTGACGTTTTGATAAATTAAGAATAATAAAAAATAAATCACGTGCATAAAAAATAATTTGAGTTATAAACACAAAAAGAAATCCTGCAGCATACATTATTAATTTAGCAAAAAGATTGCATTTTAAACATTTATAATTTGCTCATTTAGAAAAGTTTAACAAATATTAAACTCGGTCATACTTTATCTATTTTTTTTTTAAAAAAATCATAGTTTATATAGTTTATTTACTATCTTGATTTGAATTAAGAGCACAAGCATCGACTATACGATATACACATACATATAGTAATAAAAAAATAATTAAATATATATTACTTTTAATAAAACGGTCATTGTTGTTTTTATCCTCAACTATAATCCTCAGTTTCAAAACAGTTATTTTTCAATACTACGCTTATTTAGCGCTGGAGAATTGCCAGGTGAAATCCAAATAAGTTGCTGAAAAGGACAATCCAGGTTCAAAAAATATTTTAAAGATTTTTTTATATTTACTCCAGGTTCTTAACTGGATTAAAGAATAATTATGATAATCATTGGTGATTTTTGGAAGATTTTCGGAAACACCTTCCAATAATAAATCAGAATAACACAAAACAGTTCCATTAATTACAGTTAAACATCATAAATCTCAGTCTGACCTCCATTTTTCATATCTCTCTTTCACAATAGAGCATACTTCTAGATTTAGAAACTCTCATAAAAATTACCTTATGCCGTTCTCTTTGTTTAGTTTGATATATTGAAGTACTTTTTCATTTACCTCATTTTTCAAAAAGATGTGTTTTTGAATATTTCAAATACTACCGCTAGAAATTTTGAGATAACATTTCTATTAATGGAATATAAATTACCTGGATCATTTAGATCGGTATATTTATTTAAATGAACGGCGAAATATTTGGAATATTTTATTGTGAGTTTTAGCGTTTCTTAATTTTACAAAAATAATCGGGGCTGAAGTGGAATCATTTTTAAAGCAAATAAATAGTGTGAATTGAATTAATATATGAAATAATTTTATTTAAAATTATTAACAATGATAAAATTTAAACTTGCAATTTATTTATATGCTGTAATTTCCGGAAGAAATATTGTGGCGTTTACGAATTTTAAGCTTACAATTTCTAAAGTGTAATCTTTCTATCGATACGGCGTTAGCGATTATTTTAAAATTAGTTTGGTAAATGGGCTTAGAAATGTTTGAAAATTAGCGGAAACATTTCTGTCAATTCATTATCAACAATGTTGAAATTCAAAAAAGCTGAAATTCTTTCCTCAGAAACAGAAGATTGAATAGCAAACTTGCACTTGATTATGTTATAGACTACTTATTTCGATCCTAATTGAAAAAGTAGGCTTAATATATTTATTTCGAATTGAAAAGTCTTCTCATGATGTACAGTTTGATTGAAATTTTTTAGCAAAAGAATAAAATAATGTGTGAACTTATTTTTTATTCACCTTAATACATCACATTATTACAATATTCTTTATTACACAGTTTGAATATTTTGCATGTAGATTTCGCGTAAAATAAGTAAATATAAATGCATTCTCAAAAGCTTAAACATATTTTCCACATTCTTCTAATTTGTATTATATTTTAGAGATTTCTGTTTCGTATATTTTCCCTTTTAACCGATATGCTTTATATCATAACATATATGTTATTATTTAGCAATTGTGGTGTTTGGAGAAATAACATATTCTGTTTAACTTGACTCGGAGTGTTTACGCTGATGTGACGTTTTTTTTCTGAAATAATGGCATACATCTTCTGTAACTATCCCGCCGAGGTGGTAGCCGTATGTTTATCTCTGTTGCCTTCGGTTCAACAGCTCATGGTTTTAAATCTCACTTTGGTCTAAGATGCTTTTACTAATTCAGAATTATCTTCAATTCTTAGGTCCTTAGCTAATTAGACATTTTTTTCAAAAAATGACTGTCGTGCAGCAAACGAGCAATCTGTCTTGATATCATTGTTTGATGGCGATGATTTTGATGGCGAATATACATAAAATATTCAAATATTTTAAATACATACCTCAAACCTTCCTTCAAATACTTGTCTGGTATCTAAAACAAATAATTGGAGTAAAACAGTAGGATCATCAAATTATGACTATAGTACATTTGAAGGTCAATTGATCACTTCCTATCAGGAAAAGTCAAAAATTACAGACTAAGGATAGTATTAGGATGTTATTCCTTTCTCTTACTGAATCTCTTATGGTGGTAGAAATCTAATAAGTGAAAGTTTATTTTATTTTAATCCCAACAAAAAACCTTAGTCATTTGATTCAGGTATTCTAATTATTCGTAGAACTTGATAATTTTGCTCTTATATGCTTTAAGGCGTAGAAAATAATGTAAACATTGAGAATTAATCTCACTGTTTAACAAACTCTTAGCTTCAAGATTCATTCTTAATATTTTTGTCTTTAATTTTGCAATTACTTTAATATTTCAAATCTGTAGCACAGCTACTCTGTGCATTTATCAATACTCAGTGTATTCTGTTTAAAATATATCTTGTATAATTACTGTTACATCATTATTTATGCAAATGTAAACAAAAAAGTCAATCTTCATAATAATCAGCATGATCTTCCCATTGTTCGGCTGATTTCATTTATGCTTCTTTGGAGTTCTTTATAAATTTATTGATATAATAAGGATAATTTAAATCGAAATCTTTTCAAAGATTTCTAAAATTAAATTAGAGCTACACTGTAGTAAAATTAAAAGTAATTTTCTTTAATTTCAGTTATAAAATAATGCAAACTTTATTATAATACTCTGATAACATTTTTATTTGAAAAAATATTAACTATCTTAGATTAGATATCTGTTTCCTAGTTAAAATTTAGGTAATTTTTATTTTGCATGTTTTACAAATTTTTGTCGTGAATGTTTGTATTTGGTAAATTTCTCATTGGGTACTTGTATATTGAAAAAAGAATTTTATGTAAAATTTTATCACAGTTTATGATATATTTCATTCTTTATTATTATTTAGGTTTCCGAAAGAATCACATAAAAATTACCCCTGTAATTTATTATGAAAAAATAGAATATCTTGAAAATATATTTTAAGAATTATCTATGAATACTTATAATTCGGATTGAAAATTAAATGTTCTTAAACATACAGTATACCGGAACTTTATCTCGTGCATATTTCTCCGCTATATATATATATATATATATATATACATATATATATATATATAAACATATATATATATATACATATATATATATACATATATACATATATATATATATCTATATATACATATATATATATACATATATACATATATATATATATGTATATATATGTATATATATATATTTATGTATATATATATATATATGTATATATATATGTATACATATATATATACATATATACATACATATATATATACATACATATATATACATATACATATATACTTACATATATACATATATATACATACATATATATATATATACATACATATATATACATACATATATACATACATATATACATACATATATATATATACATATATACATACATATATATATATACATATATACATACATATATAAATATATATACATATATACATAAATATATATATACAAACATATATATATATATATATATATATATATATATATATATGTATATATATATATATATATATATATATATATATATATATATATATATATTATAGAGAAAGTACTTTTGTTGGTAAATTCTCAAAAAAAAGTTCATTTAGGAAATACGCAATCGCATTAAAGAATGGTATATATTTTAGAATTTTGTGAGATAATACATGAATAATTTTTTGTCTTGAATCTTAATTGAGCATTTACCAAATTTTTTGTGATATTAATTTGGACATCTTACTTTTTGGTTAATGTTGAGTCTCATTTGCAGTTATATAATAAAAAGTATATTTTAGTTTTAGTACACTTATATTAGTGTTAGATATTGGGTTTGCCTTGAAATTTGCCGAACAAAATCTAGATATAATATACTGAAATTAAAATTTATATACAATTTAAGACTTTTTTCAATCTAAAACTTGACTTTCAATGACTATTATTATTAGCCTTTAGTTCTACAGTTCGAGGTTTTAATTTTGACGTAATAATTTGCAGTTGCTTAGAATAAATTATTTGCACCAGCGCTTGTACACAAAAAGTTAATGAAGATTTATAAAACAAACTATACTTTACTTCCATAAATTAAGGATAATTCAGAATCACACAGAAATTGAAATCTAAATAAAATTTCACATTGTAGAATTATCATACACATTTTGAAGAATAATATGTAATTTACAAGAAACCACTAGATGGCGCCGATAGTATGTCACAATGACTAGAGTTTAAAAGAGGAGTGTATAAGGAATGGTTGCAAAGAATTAAAATTGTTCACGAGCGTTTTAAAAGCCTTTCAATGCAATAACCGCATAGTTATGGCACAAAGAAAGCATTTGGATGATATTTTATGTGGTAGAATTATAGGCCGTCTGGAATGTGGGCTTACCCAGCTGGAAGTATCTGAAGAATTTTTAATAGCCCAGAGTGTCATCTCCAGGCTTTGTCAACGGTTCCAAGATGATAGTAATGTGATTAGATGTTACAACACAGTTCGCCCACGAGTTACAACGCCGAATGTGGAACGGTATTTGGCAACTACTGCTACGGAGCACATCATCAGACCTGTTTTGTCGGCTCTCTTCAGCCACCGGTGCGACAGTTTCAACGCAGACCGTGTGCAGATGCCTAGGGCACATTGGTCTATATGCTAATAGGATTATCAGATGTGTTCCACTATTTTTCGCCTGCGGTTAGCCTAAAGTAGAAAGCATGCATTTTGGATATCGCAACAGTGGTCTTGTGTGATGTTTTCTGAGGAGTATGTTTAGCTTTCAGTCTGATTGTCGCCGGACTTTCATATGGAGAGAGATAGGTATCCATTACCACCAAGAGAACCATTATTGAACGACACCGTTACGGTGGTGAAGGATTGCTCATTTGGGGAGGAATTATTCAGGGTTCCAGTACTAACCTTCATGTTCAGAATGTAACCATAACAGGCACCATCTATCGGGATGTCATTCTGGAACAACATGTATATTTGTTTCCAGGTGCCATGGGTGCAGAATTTCTGTCTATGAATGACAACGCCCGTGCCAACATTGTAGATGAATGCCTTCAATTGGAGGATATCACCCATATGGTCTTGCCAACATACGCACCGAACTTGAATAAATAGAGCATGTGTGGACATGCTTGGCTGACAAATTGTAGCCTGTCAACCCCCTTCATATGTCTACCGGAGAGCATTGCTTGATGAGTGGTGTAATATTCCCCAAGATCTAGTCGATAATCTTATACTCAGCATGCTTAAGCGTTGTACGGCCTGTATTGCATCGTCTGCGGGGCACACCATGTATTAACCATCATACCAACCATGTTATATTGTTATTTGTAAATAGGTTCTTTTTTTTAAAATTTGTTCCAGGTAGTAAAAATCGCAATTTTTATTTATGTGGTCAAACATATAGCATCTTTTTTTGCTCTTTACCTTTTGTTTAATAAATAGACTTTACAAATAAGTCACATTTGTTTTTCTTCTCTCTCACTCTTTTCCCGAACTTGTATTATCCTTAATTTATGAACACGAGTGTAATATAAAATCAATAATTTTTTTTTTATTTAAATTTTTATTTTGTTTTTTAACTTTTCTTCTTAAACTTGATTTATTTATAATGATGCAATGACTAAAGAATCTTTAATGAATGTTTGATTATTTCATCTAATTTTGCATTCAATAGTGTTTCACACACACTTATGATTATTTGCAAGTTTTTGAAATAAATTTGATTACATGAAACACAAATGCGAATTTTCAAACCTTTCTCATGTCAAATTAATTTTAATACATTTATTTTTGATGCCTAGTAATTTTTTGATACATGGATCTATTAATGTGTTTCATTTCTTTTTTTAATTACGTAGAAATTTTACTTGATGATTATTTGAATGTTTTCTTTCTTGATCAAAATTTTATGTTGTTTTAACGTCAAACTTATTCCTGTACTTTTAAAAAATAAATTTTAAGAATAAATTATGTTGCATTAAATTCTTAATATATGTTTTCCATAAATTTATCTCTGATGCATTATTACACGCTTATCAAAAAACTGCATTGAAATGTATTTTCGGATGCTTTTTTATTTGATTTAAATATACTATACTAATGTTTTTAATATTACAATTAATGTCTCCCATGAGTTAACAAAGAGATGAAAAATACAATTTATATATCATATGTCAACCTATTTTATTAATTTAGATATTTAAAACAGAATCACTGGTCATTCGCTAAATTAATCCTTCTAAGTTTTTGTTTCCAATTTAAAATTTTCTTTTCCAAAATAACAAGATTTGGATAACATTATTTGATAAAGTTTATTTCATCAATAAATGAAACAATAGTATGACTTCAATCTAATGAAAACAATCATCACGTTTTTCAAACGTTAAATGTTTTGTATTTCTCGTTTAAAACAGAAAATTTTGTGATCTTTAAAAATTAAAAACTGCATAATTAAAACATCATCTCGTTTACCACATCATAAACTCTTACACTTTATAATATCACATTTGACATTAAGCGAATAATCTATTCCACATAATTTACAAGCAATTTGTGTCTGAATTACTGCATCATTAATCACACAACTCCGGTCTGTTGTTATCCCATGGACGTAAAATACCATTGGTCCATTTTATTCAGTTTGTAAAGGCCGAAAGTCAAAGAGTTTTCTGAGATCTGAGACTTTTGCTTGCTAAGCGAAAAGTCCGGAATTTCCAAATCAACTTCCTGCTTCTCTCAAAAGGAAACACTTCTTCTGACAACACACAACTCAAATAGTCATTAGTAATTCTTATTCCCGACGTGTACCTGCTCTCACTTTCTATTCAAGATTTCAAAGTCTTTCGAGAAGGAGTATAATTACTTTGGCAGTGATCCCGTCACTGCTCAGAATTGTCTCATTTAGTATTAGATCGATAAGTATTTAATTGATCGGTATTAACTGGTGTTTTCCTTTGAGTTTTAAATTGCTTAATTATGCTTCACTATATATTAAGTAGTAGGGAATTATGTAAAATGAATTGAATAAAAATTACATATTCAGTAAGGCAGAATAAAGTTTCAAATAACAATTTATACACAACAAATGTCTTAATAAAATTTTCTCTTAAATTGAATTGGATTTCAAACACATTGAAATAATTAAGGCCAATTTCGACAGGATGATAATTTATTTTAAATTTTATCTTTATGAGGTGATATTAAAATAATAGTAGAATTATATATATAGTGTGAAATGTGTTTTAATAATAAAAGCATTCCCTGACCTTTTTTATTAGTTCTTTGCAAGAAAATAACATTTGCTTATTTGATATAGAGTATTAAAAATGAAGACTTTTTTCTAAAATAAATTAAAAACTCTTAAAAGCAACGATAAATTAGCATAATTAAAAATTCCATTAATTTATTAATCAAATTTAGAGCAATTCCACAAAATTCGGAGGAACAATATTCCCAAATTGTGAATTTCCAGTCTAATCTTTAGATTTAGTAAGGAGTAACTATAATTAGTATAGACCAACCCAGATTTTTGTATAGCCTCCTTTCTATTTATTGAAATTTGATGTAACTTGCCATATGTGATGTATAGCGCCCATAAGGAATAGGTTTTTGCTTTCAAAATGGTTTCGATCCTGACAGCTATAAGGAATTGTATCGCCTAAAGAAGGAGAAATTAATATTTATTCAGTTATAGAATGTGTTTAATATGTGCTCCATTGACATCTGATACATATTGAAAAATCATTACAGCATGTTTAATAATTGCGCAAATACGTCTTCAAAAAAATTTCAAGAACATACATGTAATGAAAATATTTAATCTAGGTAAAGTCTTGCTTCTTTTTTTTTCATAAACATGGTGTTTTAGAAATCCATACAATCAAAAATCATAGGGATTTAAGTTGAGTGACTAACGAGGACAGATATTCTCTGGATTTTGCATGATTTGCTCCAAAGTAGCTAGAGAACATTCCTTGACTTGACATCCAATGTGGGGTGTTGCATTTAACCTTGAGTGAAGATAGCAACCTGCAATTTATTGTTCCTGTAAACTATCAATGACTGGTTTTTGAAGGAGCTCTATACCGTGGAAATGCACTATTAAAACCTTTTGGAAAGATGGTTTCAAAGAAAGGCGCTACTGCGATAAAATCAGTCGTAAACCCACATCATGAAGTCATGTAATCAGAATGCAGAAAGTAATTTTATCCGACTTTATAAATTTCGAAATCAATGCATCAGCGTGACCATTGTCACAAATAAACCACAAGAAAAATCTGAGCAGATTTGTTGGTCTTAAGATAACATCATTTGCGCCTCGTGGATCTTGTAGTGAGAACTAAAGACTTTTTAAATCACACCAGTAGCGGTTTCTTCGGCTGCTTCATTCAACCACTTTCCACTCCTTTTCTGGCAGCATATCCAATTCTCCCATCTTTATAAATTTCATAATGTTTTTCATAAGGTTTTTTCATAATGTTCATAATGTTTTTTCTACTGCTTTTTTCCCAATCTCTTTAACTGATAATATTTACAGAATGCTGATCTTCTTGATAAAATATTTTTACTAACAAAACTCGATCTTCCGTATATTAGAACATGTTGTTAACGATGGAAGAGTCATGTGGAGTTATTTTTTGTCGTTGCTTAAAAATATCTTTATACACTAGTAATTTCTGCATAAGGAGCTTCTAAAACTCCCATCTGTTAATTAAACATGTTGTTAAACTCCGTGTTGATTAAACTTAAAGTTGTTTTCCATTGCAGAAATCATTTCCCTCTGGTTTATATAATAACGTACTAAGGAAATTCCACCATACATATCTGGTTCTTTAAAAGTCTGAATAAGATCTTGAAAAATAGTAGAACTTTTCCTTCTGTTATGATTACTTTTTAAAATATCTTTACATATAAGCATTCAAAGTTATAAACTTTATTGGCTCTTTGCACTCCATATCAAATCTATCCAAAATATCTGTTACTGTGAGTCAATGATAAAAGTTTGTAAGATTTCAATTAAAAATATGTCAACAAATTAATGTTTTCTATGAATTGCAGTTTAAAGTACTTAATATTACTTGTTGTTTCCTTTGACATGTCAATATTCAGTTTTCCGAAAGGACATGAGCCCTTTCCGCAAAATGCTTAGCAGTAAATATTGACGTGGTGTTACTAAGGGATTAATAAAATGCTAATAAAACATTTTATGAGTAATTCTCAATCTTTTTTCTGTAAATTCATGCGATTAAACACCCCAGAGGCACACAGAATGATTTCTTTGAATACAATCTCATTTATAGGTTTGGCTAATTTGCATAGGTAATTTTATATTAATTAATTTTAATTTCGCTGTTTCAGTTTCACAATTATCAATTATTATTATATGATTGTACTATATCTGGTTATTCAGAATCTTCGTAACATGAATTATTTAAAAGATAAATAAATTATCTTTAAATTTTTATTTTTAATTTTTGTTTCTAATACTTTTGGTGCTGTTTAATTCAATAGCATCAATTTAAAAATTTTTAGAGACTGTTATAAAAAAAGAAAAAAAATTAATTTAAAATCTGAACCAGAATTTTCCCTTTCAACTTTTTTAGCAATAATTATTTTATTTGAATTATTATTTTACTGACTAAAATACCAATTACCTAACATAATGAATATTCGGCAATTAAAAATATATAGCTTAGAGTAATATATTCCCTCTTGAATCATGTAAGAACAATAAAACATTATATGAAGGAATGTTTAAAATAAAATTATTTAAGTTTTGATTTCATTATCCAATTACGATAACTTTACAATCCAAAAATTCCAACATGATAATGACTTTGCATAAAGCGCGTAGATCTCATCTTTGATGCATTATGTTCGAGTAGCAGAAACATATTTTTAAAGAAAAGAAAATATTAATGATATACTTCCTTAAACTCCCATTACCCAAACTTATTAATTTAAAATGCATCTTAACACATGTGTTATTTTGATTAAGTTGTTACTTATAACTTCATATTTGTTGATGCTTTGTTTAAAAAGTAAAAGTGTATTTTTTGAAAAATCAGATGGTATAATGTACATTAATATGGAATGCAATCGTCATTAAATAGGAAATATTGAGTAATCATTCATTTAAAGAATGCGATGCCTTAAAAGAAATCGCTAAAATAATTAAAAGAAGGAGAAAGGGGGAATTTCCCAAAAGTTCTTTAATAGCAAAGTAACTTTTGTAGATTACCTCAAAATGCTAAAAAAGGCGATAGACAAAAGTCTATTGCATACATCAGAAATTTTAGCGTCAACTCCGTACATTTATTACTTAGAATAATCCTTAAGTAAATATGAATTTACATATTCAGTACATGTATTTTTAGATTTAGTATCAACTTAACACAAGAACTTTTATAATAAATTACGAATAAAAAATAATATTTAAATAAATTAGAATGTATTTAATTAAATAATGAACTTTAATACAAATGTATTTTTCTATTAAATTAATAGGAGAGAGAGAAGAGACAGAGATATAGAAAGAGAGAGAGAGAAAGAGACAGAGAGAGAAAGAAAGAGAGAGAGAAAGAGACTGAGAGAGAAAGAGAAAGAGAGAGAGAGAGAAAGAGAGAGAGAGAGTGAAAGAGAGAGAGAAAGAAAGAGAGAGAGAGAGTGAAAGAGAGAGAGAAAGAGAGAGAGAGAGAGAAAGTGAAAGAAAAAGAGAATGTATTTACTTCTGTAACTTATTTAGGTAAGAATATTCTATACTAACGCGATCTTATTTAAAACAAACACGGTTTTTCGTAAGTATTTCTTTTTACTGATTGAATACTTTTATGGCAAATTTATAAGAAAAAACTTCATTTTACTAAAACAGAATAAACCAGTTAAACGTATAAATATTGATGTCAATGTTCCGATATGAACCATAAATATTAATAAGAACTTAAATAATGTTTCTGCTGGTATAATATAAACAAGAGTAAAAAACTTAAGTAAAACTATTTTATGGTAATTCAAAATGTTAATTGCTTAAATTATTTTTTGAAGATTTTTCCATTTAAACTGGTATAAATTATCTCCGCATGAGTTCATTGGTTTTCAGATTTGTAAATTTCAAATGAAACATTAAATTGATGAACATAAATATCTATTAAACGTAATATTGAAAAATGCTTAGTAGAAATGTGTTCATTGTAATGACATATTCTCTCAATATGAGTATTAATACCTTATGCAAAAGTAAAAAAAAAGAATAGATTCATTTGGAACCATATTGTAGAAGCAAAATAATGGTGACTTCGATAAATTATTTATCAAAGTTTTTAGAAGTGAAAAAAAACATTTTTTTTTGTAATTTTATTGTTCTACAAGAAAATGTATTAATAAGAAAGGAAATATAAGAGCAACTTCAATAATTTTTGTGACTACCAAACGAAATTTATATTTTAATACATATTTCCTAAAATTCACTAGAAAAATTAAAAAAAAAATCACTGATTCATAAGTTAATTGCAAAAGCTGTTTCACTTTCTGAAGTAATGACAAAAATTCTGAATTATAATCTGACTAAAAATAAAATTAATATTCTTTGTAGATATCTAAGGACATTTTGTGTAAAAAAATTCAAAGATTGATTTTATGATTAAATTATCTTACTCTAATCTTTACTGATATTATTTTTTTATATGAAATATCATTCCTGAGGACAAAAATGAAATTTACTTTATTTCATTTTACTAGTTAAACTTTACCTTTCAAGTAGGTTAGCAATATATTAGCTCAATGTCTAGTATGACGATCAGTTATATTACAGATTAATGCCTAGTTATGGAATGTGCTCCCAAGTCACAATATTCCAAGTGCTTGCATAATAATCGAAGCCACGCGCTTCAGCAATACGGTGGATTAGCTTCTCCTGACTATAGGGATTAATAGTTGTCAGACTGGCAAATTCAGGTGCATGGACAACCTCAATGATTGTCATGCATCACAGATCCCGATGGTGTAATTCTAGATATGGAATGAACGACGTACTAATTGTCATACCGTATACCCTGAGGCAAGCGTTTGGAAATGCTAGGAGTGTGATGCCATCTCTATACTCATCGCATTAATTTGCTTGAAGCATTACATCTGTTATATAATATATTAAATATTAACACACAGTTTGTTATATCTTTTATTGATTGATATATTATTTAAAAACATTTAACATTGTTAAAGTAAAGCTATAAAATAACAAGCACAGAAAAAATAAAACATTTACTTGTTTATATAATGTCTGATATTAAAAAAATGATATTTCTTTTTTATTTATACTTTGAATAAAAATAAATCATTGTCATAATAAAAAAATATTATTAAAATTATATTTTATTATAACGTAGCATATAATTAAAAAAGCCAAATAAATAGCAAAAAAATGTTAAAAAGGAATAAAGATGTGGAAAGTATAATCTCACACATAATTGCTATGTGACTGTTATTGTCACATTTAAATGAAAACTGACTTTTTTTCCTATTGTCAAAAAGAATTAAAATTAACCAAATTTAGAGAGAAGACAGCTTAAAATATGTTTTATAATATATTATCAAAATAATTTTAGTCTGACACCCAATTATTTTTCTATAAATCCTTAATAAATTTTACTTTTGTGTGTGGTCTTGGTTTAATAATTTATTACATTTATAGCTATTTTGCAGGATGACTGCTTGTTTTTATAATTGATTTTCTATTTCAGCATTTCATAATGTCTTGTAACTATACTTAAGTGACTCTTTTAAAATTATTTATCAGTTATAGATATAATGTGTTGATTTAAATGTAAATATTATCGCGATTTTTAAATTACATTGTATATAAACCAAATTTATGCAGTAATATTTTTATTGTAATACAACTTTGAATTTATTCCACTTAAAGTAAGCTTATGCAATATATGTTTGAAGCATGAAGCTTACAAAAATAAATTTTGGCTAACAGACTAATTCCTTAAATTTTGATAAATAGTAAATTAAATAAAAATCTATATTGAATGTCATAAAAATTTGTGAATCCTAATAAAATAATCTATAAAGATTTAAAAAATTGAGCATCCATAAGAAAGAAGAATGTAACTTGAAAATAAATTAATAACACAATTTCTCATTATATAAATAAAATTAAAATAAAATGAACAATATATTGTGTAGTAAGAAATGCATGTTCTCCTTTTTATATTTAAAAATTATTATAATTAATGTACTAATAAAACAAATGTTTTTGCTTGTGTTTAAAATTAAATTTTTTATTCCAGTGATAAAAAGAACTTCATTTCTATATTGTTATAGTATACTTAAGAAGTTGCAGTTGAGTATTTAGCAACTGTGAGAGAAGAATTACTAAATTTTTGATTTTATATTGATTTAAAATATGAGAGATTACGAATTTAATTTTAATAAAAAATGTTTTATTTCTGTAGTAATACAGTACGGAAATTTCAAATTTACAGAATTTACAGGTATTAACGATATTCGTATTTTTCATTGTCTGAAATCTACGTTTCTATTATTTTGAAGAGCTAAATTAGGATTATCTTTTCTTCATACTGAAGAGTTTTTGTTGAGATTATCAAATTAGAAAGAAAACTAATTTTAATATGATGATTCTTCGTTTGATAAAAATAAGGTAATAAAAAGGTTTAAATTTATGTGTTTAGTAAACAAACCACAAACAAGATAAATTTAGGAATTCAATTAATAGCTATACAGACAAGACATTCTTACAAGCACTTTGCCTGTATCTGCAAAAAATAATCGTAGACGTTGCAAAATGCTATTGAAGTTTCCTTTTTGGTGGTTGAGGGTAGCTTAAAAATTAACAATTCTGAAATCCAAAATCCAAATTTTTTTCTTAAAAACTTAACCCCCAGATTCCAATAGCTAAGAATGGAAAATTGTAATAATTTGTATTTGTATATTAATGTGCTTGTTAGTTTTATTTTCTTTAATAGGTAGATGGTAAAGTTTAAGAGTCGGCTACTAGTTCAGAAATCAACCTTGTCAATTGTTTGAGTATCCTGATTGTATAACTGATTCTTCAAATGAGGTATTAAACACAGGAGTATAGTTACAAAAGATAAATCTTATCATAAGAAAAATTAACTTTTATATAATGTGATTTGATTATAAAATGTGTCATACGATTTTTAAATACTCAATCGAGATTTAGCTATGCTACTCTACTTTAAAGTGATATAAATGTATATAAGCTGTTTCATTCTAGTATAATAAAAATAAAATTGAAGCTGAATTGCTTTTAAAAATTAAACACTTTATCCCTTGTAAAGATCAATTCTTTAAAATAATATTAGAATTATGTTTAAATTCAAAAATTCAACTATGCATTTGGGTAAAACAAATTGAGATATTTTCAGGTTTTTAGTGGTTTCCTAATTGAAAAACATTAGTGTTTATATACATAAAAATTTTTAAACTGTTGATAAATAAAAGCTGCTTATTCATCATTTGAAGCTACATATATTGGAAATTAATTAACTTTTAATGATTTAAGGAGATAAAAATGTTTTTAATTTGGTAATGTAACAACCAAGTGCCCTATATAGCACATTTGAGTCATTTATCATTTTTATATTTAAAAACAAAACAATATTATTTATTATCTTCATTCTTCTGAAGCTGTTAAAGTTCTACACGTGTAAAAGCAATATAACATAAATAGGAGAAACAAAACGCAAATTAATCAAACAAACAGGGCAGAATTTCAGCACTGTGGAGAGCAGTTTCTGCTAAATGCCATCCATCATAATTTCTGTGCTTACATGTTTCTCTTCCAAAACAGTAGAAAGCAATTGTCACGTAAGAGGAGGATTTATCATATGCATGTGTAACGCCAAGAATCAGACCATTTCTAATGTCATCAATAATGAATGGAGGTTCTTAAACGAAAGAAATGAAAGAAAATGCATTAAAATATGTAATATTGAATAATACATAAGTAAATCACGTTTTGAAATTTTTTTTTATTTCGTAGAGAAAAATATATTCTAGGACAATTCGAAACATTTCCTGAAAAGTTATTAATGGAAAGGAATAAAATTAGTATTTATTTCACATTATTTATTCAGTATAAATTTGTGTAAAATATTTCATCTAAAATCATTAAGTAGAAAATTTACGGTCAATAATTACGTATAACTATATTTTACACACAAACAAGTAGCATTATCAGGATTTTTGCTTAACTCAAGTGTTTTTTAACACTAAGAGTTATTTCTGTTGATGTGCAAAATTGATTTGAGAGACCTTTCAAGAAGCTTTTTCATTATCAACTCTTTTTGTACGTATAGTATGAGATAAAAATGCAGAATTACCAAATATAAATATCAAAAAGTAGAAATTTGATCTTACATTTAAGCTTGTTTATATTTATTGCCGCTATAAATCTGCAAATCAGTATTTTAAGGATATTAAAGTAAAATAAATTTGCATTTTGTATTCATATCTTATTGTTAACAAATTTTTCTAGCAATTTTAAAATCGTTAAATAATTGCCAGGAATTTACTATTTTTGCATAAACATAAAATTTAATTTTCATTGAAATTTTCTTGTTTCATTAAAGAGTAGAATCACTCTGAAAATACCATGTATAAAAAAGTATACTTCACAATTATTCATACAAGTAATGTTAAGTAATAAAAAGTGATGTATACAAATCATATTCCCGTATAATATTTTAAATTGCTATTAACTGAAAGAAAATATACACATAACAACATAAACGTAAAAAATAATCATAATCAAAATTTAATAAAATTTTTGGTAGGAATAAAATGTGACTCTTTTACTAATGTTGTATAAATAAGGTAGATTTAAATAAACATATTGTTAAATAAAATCTTTTTATATGCAAGAAAGTAAGGAATAAAAGAGCACTAAGATCTTTAATGGAAAGGAAACGAAATTTTTATTTAATCAGGAAATATTTTTGTTCATAAAAGATTATTTAAAATTATTCGAATTAATCAACAAATTGTTTCGATTATCATTTGTTGTTGTTGTCGTGTGGCAGCTAGGTTGGCAGTATGGGGTGCGCTACTCCACTTTCCCAACTGAACCATATTAGGTGTGGGGTCCGAATTCCTCAGTGCACACATGAAATAGGTACCCGTTTAAAAAGTAAGCAACAATTCACAACCCATCCATACAAGAAAAGGACAAACACAGGGTAGGTAGATAGAGAAAGTACATATCCATGCTTGAGCCGGGATTCGAACCCAGGACCTCTCTATCCGCAGTCAGGCACGCTGACCAATAGACAAGTTGAGTTGCTTGAATATCATATACAATACGTAAATGAAAACGTAAATATATTGTATTCCTTAAATAAAATTAAGCATCATTTTAGCCGAATTCAAACTAAGTTTGTGCATTTTTATCTAAATTTTTAAATAAAATTTACTTTTACAATGACTGAAATTAAATTAAAATACATTTTATCGATCATTTTCATCACACACACACCTAACTAAAATGTCTTGAATTAAGAAAATTTTTATAAAATATTGCTCAACTAAAGGAAATATTTTTAAATGAAAAGTTGCAGAAGATTGCTAATTTTGTTATTAGAAGACTCACTGCGTCACAAACATTGTACGAGTATTTTGTATAGTAATTAACACACACACATTAAATCTTAAGACTGTATCATGTATAGATTAATGTTAAAATTACTTTCTCTATTGATTCAATTAATTATTGGATGCATTTACATTTAAGATTTTGAAAAATACTGATTTTTGTTTTTGTATAACAATAAAAGGTATGAAAATTTTAAATAAATAATATAAAATAGTTGTTACTTTTATATGGATTTAGCGAATATTACTTCCCGTTTTTCGACTAAATAAAGTTCCTTAAATATCATACAAATTAATTATATTAAACTTTCATTATTTTCGTTTAGATTAAAACATATTAATATAAATGAAGTTTAAATTACGTTATTTCATAAAATAAGAAATAGCAGGATATCAATTCTGCCAAATTTAAATGAACGCACAAAACACTTGCTTTAATATCGCAAAAATAATCATAAAAAATTCAAATTACACTATTTCTCAAAATAAAAAGCAATAATATCTGCTTTGTCAAATTTTTCAAGTTTGACAAAAAACTTTAATATAATTAAATGTTAAGTTTTTATTATTTAATTTATAAGCATTTAATGTAATTATTATGTTAATAATTTTCCACTTAAAAAAGAAAACTAGTTAATATTATTGCAATTTGTATTTTATGGCAGAAATTTACCATTACACTGTCAAATATTTAAAAACAAAACAAGCGGTAGATATTTAATATGAATAATGTGTAAAACATGTAACGCTAATATCGTTTTGTCATATTATTTAATATTCATTTATGATGCATTATATTGGTTTGTATTATATTATTCTATTTTTTAATTAAAAATTTTCAAATTCAGCAAATATATTTCATTAAGATAACAAAGAATAATTTTAATTTTTAATTTTGCAGATTAAAAATAATTTTGAATTTAGTAAAGAAACCTAATTCATCTAAATGAAGTTTTGCTGAGTAAAATTAAATATTTATAAGTGAAAAAACTCAATATAAAGGAAAATGGGAAATATGGTATTTTTTTGCTTAAAATAACTCAAATAATAAAATTCCTTTGCATGAAAAGAATTAAATATGCTTTCATTTGTCATTTTGAAAAATGAATTATTAAACGTTAGTATGGTAGCGTTTATAAAAAAATAATCCTCGTCGAGAATAAGCGAATAATGTCCAAATTGTTCTCTTTTTTTTCTTTTTTCTTTGTTTTCATTGCATGATTTGAAAATTCTCACTCGCTTATAATTATTTTCAGGTAGCTAAAATAGCTTTGGGAAAGTTGTTGCTGACAGTAAAAAAAAATCAATAATGCAGAAATTTTTTTTATTCCAAATACTGAAGAGCGTGAAACATTTTACTTTTATAATTAAAAGAAAGATGCAATAATCTATATGTCACATGAAAAAAAATTAAAAATTATGTTTTGCTAAATTCATTAGATTTAGTTTATTAATTTTATTAAATTAGATTATCGTAGAAATGAAATAAAATAATTTTTTTGTATGTTTAATTTACTTAATTATGAATATTTTTCCGAATGTTAATTGTAATTTATTTGTTTGACTTGGTTTTAAATTGTAATTTTTTTAATTTGCAAACAGCAAAAGTTTAATCATTTAGTTTAGATTTCTCAGGTATGCAAAATTGTTCATATACCTGTCATCTTATCCAGAGAAATTTCTTGATAAATGCACCTAATTTAATAAAATTATTCTATTTAAAAAATACATGATTACAAATATTGATAGACAGAAATATAATCTATATATAAAGGTGACTAAAAACAATATGCAATACTTTTCCAAACTTTTTCTTAATTGTTTTTGAAACCGAATGTTTTTGAATTTTTCAAATGAATCAATTTCTTTTGTGCTATATTTGTTAAATATTAAACTGCTCAATGGTTATCTCAATGGTAGTATCTGTAGTGTAACATTTCAGAATTGATATGAGGAAGTGTAAATGATACCACTTAAAAACTATGGCTTTTATTGATTTCAGATCAAAATAAACTTGCTGAGAAATAAATAAAACCATCAAATAATGCTTCATCGTGTTTCAGTTTTTATAAAAAATTAAAAAAGAAGCAAATCACGTTTTTATTGAGACCCAAATTCAAGCAATATTAGCTTTGATTGCAAATTGTTTCGGATGACATGAACAAAGGTATACAAGTTGGAAATACTTTTTGATGAGTACCCGTTGAAATTCACATAAAATCGTCCTAAAATGTCATACATGCACAATGTAAATTATTGAAAAGTTAGCATAAACTTATTAATTACAAATTCTGACAAATAATAAAGAATAAAATGATTTTTTTGCCTGAAAGACTCTCCAAATGTTGTAAAATTATTTTAAGAGATTACATACTTTTTCATTTACAATAGATTTCATTGAAATACTTTATGGAATAATGAACATGCCTTATACCTAAAAAGAAGCAATATTTACAGGCACATCCTCAACTATAACTCTTAATTAAGAGCTTTCACAAATATTTGAAGATATTTCTGCATGTTATGTGTGTGTGTGGTAAATGCGCAACTTTAATTTAATACAGTTTTATTTTACTACAGCTGTCTGCAGCTTCCCCTTGAGTGGTTATCTTATATGATTTTATATCGGTTCTTCAATCTATTGCAAATAAACAACATACAGATACGTAATATACACATTTTGCAGTCCAGAGATCTTGCAAGGTTAATATTTTTTTAGTGGATTCCAGCTCATTGTGAGATTCCTAAAAATGGTAATGCTGACTTTTTGGTGAAAAAAAAGTGCAAGGGTTCTTCAGAGAGCTATGAATAGCCATTCTTTCTATTTAATGAAATTAACGAGGAAGAAAAACATGATGCTAGAACAAAACAGAAGGTATGTCATGTGTCCGTAAGTTTCCCATTGGCTTTCCTGAATAAAGTATCAAAACCTACTCCTGATTTTCCTAAAAGTGCAAATGAATATCTTTTTTTCATTTCTAGAGGCCATAACTAATAGGCAATTTTCTCAGCATTTGTAATAAATTAATATATTTTCAACAGTTTCTTGATTTACTTGATGATTAATATAATTGTGTAGCAAAAACATTTGAAATTCTTCTAGTAATAACTAAAACTCTTTCACATCTTCATAAAAATCTGATCTCACTAATCATTTATTATATTAAACAGAAGATTAAATGTATTTACACCAAAGGTTTTTAAATTTTAATCGTTTCAGTTGTTGTTGTTCTCGCGTTCCTGGATAGCTAGATCTTTCCGAAAGTCTTGATAACTGCTTCTGCAAGATGTGATGCGTCTGTGCTGTAGAGAATTTCCTGCAGGCAGCATCTAATTGGGATCAAACCAATTTTGATTATGTTGGTCGTGGCTACCGGACATTCATACTTATGGTTGGGTGTCATTTGGTGTCCGGGGCAGTAATTGCATGTAGCATATGTTCTTGAGTTGTCGGTATAGATCTTCTATCACGAAAATGTTCAGTTCACAACCTATCAATAGCTGTTGTAATGCTTCTCGGACAATCATATTCCGTAAGCAAAGGTTTCTTGAAAGCCTGGGTCAATAACCTATGACGAGCTACTGCATTTTCATCTGCAAGTGTGACATTAGTACGTTTTTGGTCAACTTCTCTGCCTTCTTTGGCCAATAAGTCGGCACATTCGTTTCTTTCTATGTTTACACGTGCCGGAATCCATTGAAGTATACATTATTTTCCTTGAGAGTTTAATTGTTCAAGGAGAGAAATAATACATGATGTGATGGTTGTCTGTCAATTTTTGATGGATTCGATAGACCCTCGAGAATCTATAAAGATTATTAGACCTTTTGTGGACGGTGAAGCTTGCGAGTCAGCTAGGTAGAGAGTCAGAGTTTCCTTGATTGCTAGGATTTCACTGGTAAAGTTGGAGGAGATTATTCCAGTATGGATCTCTATTTTATGGTTTTTCCCATCTAGTTTTTCCCATCTGGTATGGTTTTTCCCATCTGGAAAGAGAAAGAAAACAGCAGCTCCTCCATTTTTGAGTGACTTGTCAGGGGAACCATCTGTAAGAGCAATTAAATGGTTATCAAAGTTTTTCAATCGTTTCAAGACTTTTTTCCCTGAGGACCTAAGCATCTTCTTTTTTGGAACATGGCTGAATATGTTCAAAACTGAATTTGGTATTGATTGGAGGTTTTCTTGATATGAGAGGCTCTTGTAGGATGTTCAAACAGTTCAAACTGTTCAAGTTTGACATGTTTTCTGATATCAATGTCATATTGAAGAGGTTAACGATAGTTTCAGCCTAGTCTAAGTATCAAAAACCCTTTTTGAGATGTGCTCATTAATTTTGCTTCGTATTTTGTTTGTAAACTTGATGGTGTTGAAATTACGCTTGATCTCTAAGGTGGGTAGACCGTATTCTTGTTCTTATTTTTCATTGTTGGTCGAAGCAATAGCTCCTATAATATTTTTGGAGGCTCGGTGTTGAACGGAATCGATTTTCCTCGTGGAGTGATGGAGGCTTGGTTCCAGATTGGAGTTACATATTCTTTTACTGGTCTTATAATTGTGCTGTAGGTGCTTTTAAGGGTTTGGGGCCTTGATCCCCAAGAAGTTCCACATAGTCTTCTAAGAATGTTTAACTTTTTCAGAGCTCTGTTGGCAGTTAGTTCTATGTGTTTCGTAAAGCGTAGTTTCCATGGATAGTGCAATCGTTTTAGTGAATAGCACTATTATTTATTATTCAAACAAACTTTTATAAAACTATCAACACACCAAACAGATTTTCGTTAAACTTACTTTTATCGGAATAAATCTTTTAATAAAAATAATTACATAATAGGTAAGTTACTCATTATTCATGTGATATTGCCATATTAAAAAATTCTTATTGTTGACAAAACTGAGTATTTTACATTATATTCAAAATAATACAGATAATATTTTTAGTTTTGAATCTCTCTCTTAATTATTATCAACAATTCAAACCTTTGTATTTCTAATTTATGTAAAAAATAATAAGAAAAATAATAATTTCATGTAGTAATTTTCTTCAAAGCAATGTTCTCCAAAGATAAGTAATAAATTTAAATGACTTTGAATGAGGCATTAGTGTTACATTTTTTCATAAATATAAGTAATTTTTGTTTTACTTTTATAAACATGAAAACAAAATTAATTTTCTTAGAAAATAAATACACCTAGTAGTCACTCAAAAAATATTAATAACTCATTCTTTTAAATTAATTGGAAATTATTTAAATCAAAATTTTCATTTAAATTATTTTCTTTATTAAATATCATTTTTCAAAATTATATTTAATACTTTATTGTCAATATTAACCGATAAATATTGAAATCAAGATTTTATTTGCGAGCAATCAAAAATAATTAAACTCTATACTTGTAGTACCTCGTATCCTTGGTTCTTCTTATAAGGTATTCAGCTCAGTTAGTATTTAATTAATTTATCCTTTCAAAACAATATTTACTTATGAGTTTATTAAACTTATTAAATGATTGTTTAGATAGAAATTTATGCTCAAAAATTCACGAGATTAAAATTACATTTTTAAACAATTATTTAATGTAATATTATATAATTAACTTTTTCTTAATGAAAGTAAATTACTTTGGTTGCTTGGTGTCATGTCCATTTGAAGTCAAATCAAATTACAGCAAGTGCCAAAATCACGGCCTCGGTAGTGTGTACAATTTTATCACTGTAGAGATTTCTCGGAAAGGGAAATTCGTCAATAGCCTCTAAATATCTTATGATGACCGGGCAGTTGAAAATAAAGTAAATTACTAATAAAATAAATGCTAATTCAATTCATAGCATCTCCATAAAATGCCTATGATGTACTATTTTTTGTGATTATTTATAAGGCATGAAATATTACTATTACTTTAAAAAAATACATTATTCGTATACTAGGATAACAGTTGTTACACAGATATGAAGTACAATAATGGAACTTTATTTAATATATATTACGACATAATGAGAGAAGAATAATATTAAGTAATTAGTTATGAGTTTTGAGTTCACAGTATGTAGAAGCCAATACACAGAGACGTTTTGTAGAGAGTCAATTAATGGTATCAATTGAAATCTGAATGTGCACCGAGTCGAAATCAGTTGGATCACAAATTCACCTACTTCGTTGTATATGGTTTCCTGGTAGCTCCATAGTTCATCCATTGTTTTAACTAGTTAATCGTGGTATGAGAGCTTTAAGGATGCATGCAATGGCTTATTTTTGTTACATAATAACTATTTAAAAAATCAGTAAAATATGTTAGACAACAAGAAATGTCAAAAAAGAGGATCGCGATTCAAGTAAATATCTGTTTACATTATGCATACATTCTACATAACATTTAGAAGATGAACATAAATCTTCTAACATTCAATATTTAACAATCATTGTATAAATTACCACTATGTTTAAAACATGTGATTACTCAACGACAGCATATAAAATCTAATTATTTTCTGAGATCAAAGAATGAGGTCAAGCATCTTAGGTATCGCTTATTCCTTTCAGTGGTTGTTAAGCACACACCGAAGTAAATAACAGGATACGAAAACAATAATCAAGATCTGTTTACTTTGATGAGCAAATAATCTGGTATCACATATTTTTAAGTGAATTTTTCTTTCCTATAGTTTTAAATACAGCTGAAATACTGATTAAAATCCTAAAAATCTGCTTAATATGAATGTCCCCGCAGCATGCGGGGGTGGGACAGGTGTTTTGTGCTTAAGCTTTTCTGCATAAGTGACATTGTTCTGCATAAGTTCCACCAATAAATGGAACCAGCAGTTCGGAAATTTTCGTAGTCAAGAATCAGGGATCAAGCAGAAGAGTCCTTTGTTTTACCCAAAGGTTTCACTTGGAGAAGATTGAGACCATGGAATATTCAACGCACCCCAGCCGCCTTTAGTGAACACGATGGATCTTGGGTTAAGTCGGAATTCAAACTCACTTCTTTTCGATTATTAGAACAATACTTTAAATTAACCAGACTACTGCGGCCTGCATGATGATAGTAATGATCTAGATTCAATTTCAATCACGATCGATTAAACGGTCAAATTAACTCTCGTAATCAAAAAGACCGTTGAATGACAAACAATTCAAATCAAAGCATTCATAGAGAGAAATTTAATGCTACGCAGCTGTAAGCAATTTAAAAAATCTAATATCTTCCAATCAGTCTGACACTCATTTATCTTTTGTTTTTTAAAATAGTATTTTTGATTAAAGATTATTAATAATACTCTAATTCTATTCAAACACGATACACAGTTAGATATCTATATATAAGCACAGAGACTGTGGATTTTTAATTATCTTCGTTAGATGATCTAAATAACTAATCTTGGAGATAATCGAAAAGGTTTCCTTACACGAATGAAAAATGTCGAGGAAACTATTAAAAGTTTAGATAAATCTCTCAAATTACATTATTAAATTATTTTGTTCACTGAATTCTAAAACAATAACTCATTTGAAAAACAATCATGTTATAAATTACAATAGTTCACAACTTATTTAAAATTGTTGAAAGTCATATGATACAAAAAAAATTCCCTTTAACATAAGAACTTTGTTTTAGCAACAATCTTTTAACAGTATAAAAATGTCCATTAACAGCATATTTACATTTTCCAAAAAGTGAAAAAGAGAGACAGAGAGGTATTGCTAAAATGGATATATTTTCTAATATTTTAAGTAATTTTTTAGTATAAAATCTGATGACTTAAGAAATCATTGAAGAAATCTAACTGGAATTCTCTGTTTTACCTATCATCGAAGCGTTTTTCCAAAAGCATCAAATTATTAATAAAGATATTCATTATCATTAATAAAGATATTCATTTATAAGTAGATAAGAATCCTGTAATGATAAATATTATTGTATAATTAAGTCATATTCTGATTAAATTTGTTTAAACTCTAGCATGATCAATGTTTTTGCATTTGGTAAAATATTTTAATGAAAATTTTATTTCAAATCTATTTCCCACGTTTTGCTAGATTAAATCAATTATAAGTAATTACTTTGGTTAATTGGATATTTATCCATGAGGAATTTAATATGAATTAGATTAAATTTGATAATATGCAGAAATTCTCAGATAATAAAATACATAACAAATGTATATTACCTAAATAGCAATTATTATTTGTTTTGATTAATATGCAAACGATAACCATTCAAAGATAAACATTATAATGATAATAATGTCTATAAATATAGTTAAACATATTAAAATTAATTTCAAAATCAATGTTTGTGATCAATATGTATTATACTTTTTTTGCAGGCAGTTTAAATTTAAAACCTTTTATATAAGCTCTGTAATAGTACGTTAAATACGATATGCAAGCATGCTTATGAAATAATATTTATTTTTCGATTGATTAACAAATTTTGATTTAAGTTATTTAATAAAAAAAAAGGAAAATCGAGTATTTTATACTCTATTTTTTTAATTTAACAGAATAATAATAACAAATATATTTTTATGTAATTAATTTGTATTTCTATGCAGTAATAATAAATGTAATTTCTAAGAATAAATGTCTAGCTATAATACGGTATTGCCACGGACTTATATAGAAATGTACAAAGGAAGACAGTATTCGGATAAATTATAATGAGGAATGCTGTAAAAATTTATTTTTTAATATTCACAAGAATATTAATCATACGTAAAAATAAATTATTTATTGTACGCTAGAATAAATTAGAATGTCAACTGAATCAAATCACCAATTTAAATAAATACTTAAAAGCTAACCAAAAAATGTTCTTATATGTTAATAATAGAAAATCTAAATTATTTAATATCTGTGAAATTAATTTCTATTATGATTAAAATTATTCTTCAAAATAATACCCGTTTTGAAATGTAAGTTTAGTACAGTGAACTATATTTGCATACATTCCACTTTCAGTCTCTTATTCTAAAAACAATTATAATTCTTGTTTAATTGTTATCTTAGACAAAGTTGATATTCAAAAATAGAAGAATCGAGAGCAGAAATATAGATAATTTTTTAACATTTTAGAATGCATCTAAAACTAAACTATTTATACATTGACGATTGTAAAATAAGACATTTTTACTGAAATTATCAATTTTCACAAATTAAGCAAACAAACTTTGTTGGCAGATATAACTATGATTTCTTATGGGAAATTCTCTGATTGTCAATATGTTAAAATATTATTATTATCATTTTTTACTCTATTTTAAAATTATTTCTCTATAAATTATATTTTAGCAAAATAAAAGATTTCCTTTTCTTATTATATAAAGAAGAGAAATATATAGCTTTTAAGACATAAATACAAAGTAATTTCCATTTCTTAATTTCTAATTTTCAACTTCATTTGATAAAAATGGAGTCATACTTTTAATTTTTAATTCTCAGGTTTACTTTTTTTCATTCAAAAAATTGATTTAAAACCATTTAACATAAAATTTCTAAATCAGTTTTTTCAAATTATGTTTTTTTAGGATGTTTTAAAACTGAGTTAAAAAAAAAGCTATTGCGTTTTAGTATGATACAATTTTAGCGAAGAAAGAACAATTAAAATGATGAATAGACGACACACATTAAATTCCTGTATCATCAAGAATAATTTATTAGTAATTTAAGAATGTAGGAAATTATTTCTATTAAAAGTAATTCTTTCTTAGCAAATATTTTCATAATTAAAAATATCAGATTTAAAAATAAAGCTCATTTAACTTCGAAGTAAATAATTTTGTCTACATACATTGTATCAAAGTCCAGTGACACATATGCATTTAAACAAGTGTTTTCGTAATTCATAAGTCCTTAAAAGCTCATTTATTTCCCCGGAAAACTTTTCTCAAACAAACATTTTTCTTCTAGACACAACTTGTAGTTCAACAAGACGAATGAGCGAAGCTTTTCTGCTACAACTGAACGCTTAAAGTACAAATCATGACAGCACTCAGTTCCAGAAAAACAATTTTCTCTAGCAAAATGAGAATCACTCTTTAAAAAAAACTTTCAAGTCTCTAAAGAAGAACTACATTTAGAAAATAAGTTTAAGGAATAAAAGAAAACTTGCAACAATAGGAGAGGAAAATTCCCTTTAGGTGAAGCTGATGCAAATGATGGAACAAAAAGAAAAGATAAGCAGTTAACGTTTGAAACCTCCAACAAAAGAAAGACAACATTGACACTTAGTTGCATCTGTTGAATTTCCGTCTGAATTGCGTGATGTAGACAAGTTTTTCCACTTAGAATACCTACTTTAAGATATAGTATAGAGAAGATCTGGTGAGGAGAGATTTCCCAGCAAAAGACCTTCTCACTTTTATCGGATATACTTTCAGTAAGTGTTGGATATCTCACATATTTTACATTGTTCTCTATTTCAGTGCTTTATGGCCAAAGGTACTTATTTAAATAAAAAAAAAAAAAAAAAAAAAAAAAAAAAAAACGGAAAGTGTATTTCTAACTATCTAAGGAATGTCGCAAATGTATAAACTGTAAAGTTTTTCACAACTGCATTTATTTTTTCTTCGAAATTTTCCTGTGTTGGTTTTCCTGCTGACAAATTATATCTGCTCTAAATGGCAATTTTAGATTGATTTGCAAACATATTGAAAATCTAATATATAAAACATTTTAAAATAAAAATAAAACTTAAAGTTTTATTGAGAAAGTGTCGTAAAGAATGTGTACAAAGTTTTCAAAGCAATGATTATCAGGATTATTTCCTTATTTTTCATAAGCCCCTTGAATAAGATTTATTTATATCTTATTTTCCCTAACGAAGTTTTTATCTTCAATTTTCCTACCTTCAAACAAAATAACATACAATTGGTCAAATGTTTAATAGGTTAATTACAAATAATTCTAAATAATTTGTTGAAACATGCCCCAAATAAACTAGATTTATTTCTTGAAATATAAATTGTATATTTCTATCATATTCTTCTTAATTTTAAAACTATTCCCTTAATGTAAAATTCAAACTACAGTCCTTCTTCTTTTACCACATTGATTTTCTTGTGTATGTTTGTGTCTTCAATGCGATAGTTTTTGATAAATATTTTTATCTTTGTATAATATGGACTAATTAATATAATGTAGAGAATTCATCAAAATATTTATTTCTATCAACGTGCTTATGCAGATAAGGTAGGAAGGTTATGAAAATACATTAAGGCAAGTAATATTTTCAGTACATACATCCTGAAATAAATACTAAATCTTAATAATTATTTATCTGATAAAAAAGACTAAAATGAAATAAGAAATCTTAGAATATGTGAAAATCACACTCGAATAACAGGTGTTTTATATCAGAATTGAAGAAACATAAAATTCTAAAATATTCCTTTAAATTATACGAAATAAATAATGAGCTAACAGATCATAATATCTTAAAAGCATTGCGCGGACATCATATAAATAATAGCCTTTTAATAGTTTGCCCTTTATTAATAAGAGATAAATATATATTTACAGTTTAAAAGAATAAAAAATAAAATAAATAAAATCTTTATCTATGAAATTAAAATTTTCATATCAACTTAAAGTTATAATTAAATAAAACCTTTATAACTATCCACTAAAATATTAATAATCAGTATATTTAACTTTATTAAGAGACTTTGAATTATTCTTGAAAAATTTGCTTTAATCTTATTTTGATGATCACATTGAATACAATATTCATGATCTATGATCAATCGATGTATGTATGAAATATTTATGCTGAATTCTCGATTTGATTCATCGATTGATCAAAAAATCAAATATTTAATTAATGTAAAAGTATTTTATAGCACACTTTTAATATTAATAAAAATACAATACCACCAAACACTTGCTTATTAGCGCTATATATCGTGATGAATGAGGGTAATTTTTCCATTAATAAGAGTTTGCATCCAGTTTGAATTAGAACATGTAATGACCCTGAAATTTTCTTATGTAATTATTTACACATATAAATTTCAATCTATTGCCATTATTTATATAGTTTTGTAAAAAAAAAATAACTGGATTAAATATCCGCAGCTACCTGTAAGGTATACTGAAAGGCATAATATTAAAAAAGAAATATGATTTGAAATATAAAAGAAGATAATTCATGAATTATTTATAAAAACATCTTTCATCGTTTGTACTTTGTTAAAATTGCTTAATTATATGTCATAATCTAAGAGATTGTTTATTTTTATATTACAAAATATATATAAGCAAAAATCTGATGAAAAAAACTCAGTGTGTTTACAGCTTAGGTTAATATGGGTTAAATTACTTATTTGGGATTAATTTATGGTTTTTATCAATGCAAAAATATTTGATAGATTGAGATTGATTTCTGTGTTGAAATTATTATCTGTCAAACCGGCAAATTACCTTTGAAAAACTTATAATTTTAGCATAATGTGTAAAATCTTTTCAGGTACTTTAACGGTAAAACCATGATTGCTTTCGTCTCCATATGCACTCTATAACCCCGTTACTCTGTGTTCTTGAAGTCAGAGTTGATGCTCTTCTCCAATCAATATGGCATCCCACACGAGAAGACACCCACCCACATCCACAATACAAGGCAGAACAATCAAGGAAATGTCTTTATTGTGTTAAAACGTGGTTACGGGGATTCACGGGTAACTCCCCTGGGGCTAGTTAAAGAAGATTTCACTTTGTGGGTGAGTCCTCACTCCACCGTTAAAGCGAGATGAAGAGAAAATCCACTTCTGGGGTGAAACCCGAAAGATTCTAATTGAAATTTTCCCAAACCCTACTCAGAAAATATGTTCTGTCATAAAGGAAGAGGCATGCGCTGCATGCAGTGGTTGCAATTACGGAGCACACCTAGGCTCTCGTAATTACATAATGCATTTACACGTACCAAAGGTCTCATAAATTGAAATAGCTTACTAAATCACAAAGATGCTTAGGTATTATTCTGTTGATATATATATATATATATATATATATATATATATATATATATATATATATATATATATATATATATATATATATATATATATATATATATATATATATATATATATATATATTAATTATAAGGCAATATTTTAAAGTAATGAATACAATACTGAAAATGCAATATAATAAAATATGAACCACAATAGATTACATTAAATCTAGACAGTACAAAAGCAGCTAAAGGAAGATTTACCAGTATAAATAAGGTATAACATGAAAAACATTGAAACCAGAAATATAAATTGAAAAATACTAAAATTTATGATGCGAATGATGAGAAGAAGGCATAGGAACCACATCTTCATCAGGAGGGAGATGGTCAGCTACGCAAATGTGTCTAAGAATCTTCAAGCAATTCCCGCGAAGATAGTTCATATTAAATTAAATCAAAGATACACTTAGCTCAAAAAAATTAGAATAAATATATAAGCAGAAAAGTAAACATACTCACAATAGAGGAAACATACATACAGTAGAAAAAATACATATTACCAAAATCAGCAATTCAGATTGAATTTTTATATTAGAATAATAGGAGAGTTGCCAAAGGTAAATTTGAAATTGTAATAAAGAAATAGTTGCCAGGCAATCTTTGATATAGCTATTAATATGAACACTCTTCGGGGGAATTGCTTGAAGATTTTTAGACATTTGTCCTTCGTGCATGTCAGAAAAAAGAGTGTTTATTTTGCATAACTGACCATCTCGCTCCTCATGAAAACGTGGTCACTATGCCTTCTTCGCATTTTGCATCGTATATTTTTTTGCATTTTTTCAATTTTATATTTCTGGTTTCAATTTTTTGTTATGTTATATCTTAATTATATGCGCAAATCTTTCTTTAGCTGCCTTTTCACTGGCTAGATTTCCTGTAATGTACTGTAGGTTTTCTATAATGTATTGCAGTTCATATTTTGTTTTTATTACATCGTATTTTTGTATTTTCAGTTCAGTACTGTATTCATTAGTTTAATATACATTTTTCTTGTATAAATATATATATATATATATATATATATATATATATATATATATATATATATATATATATATATATATATATATATATATATATATATATATATATATATATATATATATATATATATATATATATATATATATATATATAATATATATATATATATAAATGCATAAATGCTTAGTTCCTCTTCTGAGGGAATTGACCGCGTTGATATTACATTTGCAAATTTTACCTTTTTATAAACATGCATATCTTTTATGTTACTTTCTGTGTACATTTCTGGCCTTGGCAACATTAAGTGTTGCAAGGCGACCGAAGACGATTTTAATCGAAAGTTTGATATTTTTAAACATAAATTCAGCAGACGATTTACCATTATAGCTTTATTTGTGTTGTTGACAGTAAATTCAAAAGTTCTTCTCTGTCAAAAAATGGAATTTAATCGTGAACATTTTCGTGCCATTATTTTTCATAACTTTCGACGTGGATTGTTAAGACAAGAGTGCTTCGATGAACTTAATTCTTTATACAGCGATAAAGCGCCATCCTACAGCACTGTAAAAAATTGGTATAACGAGTTTAATCGTGGTCGGTGTTCGATCCAGGACGAATCCCGTGCAGGTCGTCCAAAATCCGTTGTTGTGCCAGAAAAGATCAATGCTGTGCGTGAACTGATAAAGCAAGATCGTCATGTGACATACCGTGAGATAGAGGCGTCTTTGGACATTAGTATGACTAGCATCAATAAAATATTGCATGAACATTTGAGCGTAAAAAAAATTTGTTCGCGTTGGATCCCGCATAATCTGACAAACGCTCAAAAAAAGGCTCGTGTCGATTGGTGCAAGGAAATGTTGGAAAAATACATTCAAGGTACATCAAATGCTGTGTATAACATCTACACAGGTGACGAATCATGGATCTATGCATATGAGCCGGAAACAAAACAGCAATCAACTGTATGGGTCTTCCAAGACGAGGCAAAACCAACAAAAGTTGTTCGAGGAAGAAGCACATCGAAACAAATGATTGCCTGTTTCTTCGGCATTAACGGTCATGTGGCAACAGTGGCGTTAGAGCAACGCAGGACGGTCAATTCTGAATGGTACACGACCATTTGTTTGCCAGAAGTCATCGGAGAAATTCGAAAAAAGCAGAAGAATAGGCGAATCATTCTTCATCATGACAATGCGAGTTCTCACACATCGACTCAAACAAAGGCATTTCTGACGGAGCGAAAGATCGAACTGATGGGTCATCCGCCGTACAGTCCTGATTTGGCACCCAATGACTTCTTCTTATTCCCACACATCAAAAATAAATTACGTGGATAACGATTTTCGACCCCCGAAGAAGCGGTTGATGCATTCAAAACGCATGTTTTGGAGTTACCTCAAACGGACTGGAAAAAGTGCTTTGAAAATTGGTTCAAACGCATGCAAAAGTGTATTGATCATCATGGAGAATATTTTGAAAAACAATAAAACAAATTTCGATCCTAGATATTTGTTTTTTCATTATTAGGCCAGAAATATAAATAGCAACCCTCGTATTCGTATTTTTAAATAGGAGAATTTTGACACTCATTCATAATTCTATCCCTTGCTGGAGGAATTATCAATTTTCCGTTTATATTTATAATGTACTTCATTCTTATCTTGTATATTGTTAAATTATTCATGACCTTTCTATGTGAGTATGAGTGTAAGATTTTAGAGTAAATAAAGAAATGTTCAGAGAGAGAGAGAGAGACAGATAGATTAAAATAATAAAATTATAATATTTTTAAATTTAGAAAAATTTAAATATTTTTCATGTAAAAATATTTATTTGTAATTTTATTTTACACTACAAAGTTTAACTTTTGTTTCTTTTCATTTTACAAATTTATGTATAACAACTTCATTTGTTATCATTCATAAATAAATTTTTGATAAATTAAGAATTAGAGGAAAGTATCTTTCAATCTTTCTCAAAATCTGAGAGAAATGTGTGAATGATTTTTTTTTAAATTATTAGTCTTACATTTTATATAGTTCATAAATCAAAAATTAATTTATATAATTTAGATTATGTATGGATATATATATATATATATGTGTGTGTGTGTTTGTGTGTGTGTGTGTGTGTGTACATACGAGGGTTACTCAGAAATTTCTGAGGTACGCGTAGACGAGAATTTACAAAATAAAAGTAATGGTTTAATTTTAAAATACAAAGTATTTTAACACAGAAGATGATTTTTTGCTGACTTACTTCAACTTGTTTACTGTAGAATAAATTTTAAACAGGAGAGAAAATGGAGTTGACGCGAGAATATTTTCGCGCTATAATTTTTTACGACTTTAAAGCAGGATTAAATTAAAAACAATGCGTTCAACGGTTGAAATTAGCATTTGGTGATGAATCACCAAGACGTGCTACTGTATTCAGATGTTTTAGAAAATTTAGAAGTGGTCGCAATTATCTTCGGGATGAAGAACACACAGGAAGGCCGCCGTCGGCAATAAACCCGTATAATGTATCTGCCATATGAAAAATGTTAATGGATGATAATCGCTGTACCTATCAAATGATACAGAAGGAACTTAACATTGGATCCGCAGCCATACACAAAATCATTCTCATGAAGAATTACATATGAAAAAAGTAGTTTGCCGTTGGGTTCCCCATAATCTAACTGAGCACCAAAAAGAGGAGCGTGTCAGAATCAGTAAAAAAACACTTAAATTGCTAAATGATGGTAGCCACTGCATCATTTCTAAAATTGTAACAAGTGATGAAACGTACATACGTTTTTTGACGTTCCAACACGTCAAGAAAGCAAAGTATGGGTCTTTGAAGATGATTCCACGCCGACAAGGGTGAGAAAACAACTCGCAATAAAAAAAGTGATGCCGCTTTCTTCAGAAGTACGGGATTGGTCAAAGCCATTAAGTTGGAAGGACAGAAGACAGTAACAGCAAACTGGTTTACCACTAAATGTCTTCTAGAAATTCTACAAGAACTGAATATTCGGGGACTAATGCTTCACAATGACAATGCATCTTCACCTACAGCCGGATTAACAATTGAGTTTCTTAAAAAAACAAATTAAAGTCATCGAATATCCGTCGTATTCACCTGATCTAGCTATGTGCGACTTTTGGTTATTCTTTAATCTAAAATAGAACTTACGTGTTTTCATTCAGAAGAAGAGATTGATGTGGTTCATTCAGAAGAAGAGATTGATGTGAATGTATTTTTTTCATCTATTCCAAGAAATGAATGGCTCGAAGCATTTAACCTGTGGAAAATTCGTCTACAAAAGTGCATTGATGCTGGAGAAGACTACTTTGAACACACCTAAAATTTTGTAAGTATAACTTTAAATACCTAGTTGTGTCTAAAAAATTTCAGAGTGACCCTCGTATATATATATATATATATATATATATATATATATATATATATATATATATATATATATGTATGTATGTATACATAAAATCACACAAGATAACTATTTAATGCCTCATCAACATTATTTAGTGTTAAGAGTTATGTATTTCTGTAACATAGTATCTCAAGAACTTGCTAAAATATTCAAAGTACCAGTGTTTCTATTATTTCTTCAAAATACCAACAAAATTAACAAATAAATGATTTTTATTGTTTCTGTTAAATAATTGTTAAATTGTTTTTTTGTTAAATTGCTATTTTAATATTAAAGTTGAGTAAATATCTTCAAAAGGATTAATTAATAAGAATTATATGAAATATAAATGAAGATTCAAATTTTACCAATATGTTTTGAAAAATATTTATATTATTATAATATTCTAAGGTCGGCCAACTTGTCTAGTGTTTAGCGTGCCAGACAACGGATGAAGAGGTCCTGGGTTCGAATCCCGGTTCGTGTATAAATATACTTTCTTTCTCTATCCTGTCTTTGTCCTTTCCTTGTGTGTGTGAATGAAGTATGAAAGATGCCTACCCTATAAACGGGTCCCTGTGGCATGTGTGAGGGTGCGATGGTGGCCCACCCCCTGTGATGCACCCGGGACAACGCCTCGGCGGCTAAGAGGTTTCTGTGTCTTCCCGGTTCCTTGGTATCAGGGAACAATAGATTAATAGAATCTGTTGCAGTTGTAACTGTCTACAATCTGCCATTGGAAAAAAAAGTAATATTCTAGGAAATGTATATTTTACATTTATATCGTAAATATAAATTTATAATTATACACTTTTATGTGATTTAATAGTTGATGTAGGTAATTTAACACCGTAACAAACATGTTGAATTCTTATGAAAAGCATAATGAAAAATTTTTCTTGCAAAGACTCTGAAAGCTGAGTATACTGCTTTTATCTGACCAGTTTTTGAATATGGCCACCAGATCTGCCATGCTGCTGTAGCTTTTGATCTGGAAAAACTGGAGAGGGTGCAACTTAATGCAGCCAGAATTATCACTAGTCTCAAGCATTGCTGTCCCAGAGATAGTGTTCTCTATGTGGCTGACCTCAAACCCTTGTCATTGGGAAAAAGAGCAAATTGTGTAAAAGAGATTTCAACACTTGCAAGATTTAGACCCTTCTACAGAACGTCAATTTTTTTTATTGGAATGGATAGATAATCAAAGGTTGAGAAGGGATTGCCTTCTTGGTTTTCTATGAAAGCAGGATTTGGGGAATTTTAAAGTTGAGACCTTTATTTGTTTTAAGGTAATTTTTAAGACCTTAGTATAGAGTTTATCAAACAAAATTCGCTCACGGAACTGCTACGCCAGCTTTTGTTTGAAGCCATAAACAGTCTCCCATAATCTTGTCTTCTATACTGATGAAAGCACATCTGACTCGGGAAAAATGGGCAGTGGTGTTCTTATGAAAACAAGTACAAGACAATATGGATATTGCTTAAGAAATCTTGATCACAGTTCAGGTTTCCTCTCTGAGCTTATTGCTATTAAAGAAGCGTTAGATCTTACTTTGGAGGCTGATGCGAATGATATTTGGTTTCTTATCTATAGTAAAATCTCTATTCAGCACCTAAAGAATCAGCCTAATATTTTAGATATGTTTTGGCAGGATATTTTTCTAAACATGCTTGCTTGAACCACGGTGGCACTGTATATTTACAATGGATTCTCTGGCATGTGGGAGTTTACGGAACCAAAGTTACTGACCAGCTTGCTAGTGAAGATAATAAACTCCCCACACTACCTCTTTTACCGAACTGAGTATTTCTGAGGTACACTCCTTGTTTTTGCCAATACAAACACCACTTGGAGAATTCCCTCTGGTCATGCCTGGTATGCTGCTGAGTCCCCTGGATTGCAGGGCTCCTACCGGGGACTTGCGCAGACTACTCTTGTTAGACTTAAGTTTGATTATATAAAGAGTCTCATGTTCAGTGAAAATGAGAGGACTTATGCACTTTGCCACTGTTCTGTGATTCCTTCTCCCTCTCATATCTTAGACTATATTGGTTCCTCTGTGAGACAATGAATGAGGGAGAGACGTTTTTGGTGTAATTGTACGACATTATATATTGGATGTTATATATTTATTGTTTTTTGGACTTTGTTTAATTAATCTAAACTTGTTGTTTTATTGTTTGCTTAATCTAAACTAAGGAGCATAAGCAAAAAACAACAGCACAATTTTTCCTTTATTCATTTTTATTTTAATTATTATACATGACATTCTGCATGGTTCTATTTACTTTCATCCAAATTTTTTGGGATATTTTCTGGTTATAATAATTTATTTTCATCACGAACACATAAAGGTATCCAACAACATAATTAATATTAATGGAAATCATATTCTCTTAATTACATTGGTTTTATTGATAATTAGACTTCAGATGATCAATATTTCTTAACACTACAGCAAATTCCCATACATGAGAAATTCAGCATATATATATAAATGATATATATATATATATATATACTATATACATACATATATATATATATATATATATATATATATATATATATATATATATATATATATATATATATACTATATACATATATATATATATATATATATATATATATATATATATATATATATATATATATATATAGTACTTTAGTAATAAGTTATCATCCATAAAGCCATGTGCACTCGAAAGAATACCACATATAATAAGATAAAAAATAATTGCTGAGAATGTGAACTCAATACCTCTCAGTTTCATATTATTATATATTTGATTGTTTTTATAATTATTCAGCAAAGAATATTAGCGAGAGATATTCATTGAAAATGAAATTCAAGTGAAACTCATTGGTAAATTTTAGAAAATATTCACATGAAATTTTATTGAAATTATTATTATATCCAATATACAAATAATAATTGTGTTGCAAAGTTTGTAGATTCTAAACTAAAACAATTTTATCTGAGAGAAACTAAAAAGAACCTTTCGAAAATAATTTCCAACCTTAAATTTCTTCTGAAATACTATGGCAAGTACAATTCATTGATTACCAATTCTATCTTTAACATTCAAAAGCTCTGAAATGTTATAAGCCGCATATTCCTATCATATTAATTTTACCACTTTTTTTAAACTTATTATTAATTTCTATAACAATCATAGAAATCTTTAAAATTATAATAAAAAAAATAGAAATAAATATTTGAGAAAATGTTAAGCAATATATTTTAGTTTCACTTACATTCATAAACTTAACTTTTTTAAAATTAAATTTCACTTTCATGTTTTCCTTCGAAATATACTTAAATCTTTCATGCAGAAATAAATGTTTAAAACAAAATTATTAAAATTCTCTTAACGAAAAAGTTAAATTAAATACATACGATTCAAGCACACAGAGTTATCTTGCGTGACACAAAACTAATTAAAATCTGAATTCTCAGATAAGATTTTATTCTTAAATTTCACTAAACATTTTGAAAGGTGCTTATAAATTCTTTCTTCATATTTGCTAGACATATTTTAGATACAATTATTCATATAAAAATATTCCGAAAATATAAACCGAGGAGAATTTTCTCTAAATTAAACTCAAGTCGGATGTTATTTTGTCAGCTTATTAAATATTAATCCCAGAAATCTCTTATCTTTGTTTGTAAGAATTTTATAAAATAATTAATGTAAGAGAACATACTAGTTGTTTAATCTAAAATCCTTTAGTAAATGTTAAATTGACGTTTTTTAAGGAATATAATGTATGTTTCTTATATCATGATTAAATAAAATAACATGTGCATGTCATCAGAATACATCTTTTCTTTATTGTCTTTTACCTTTCGTGTAAAATTTTTTAAAAAGTTAGTTGCATTTTAAAATTAAATATTTAAAATAATAAATTTCTTAATAAAATTTAATTTAATGAGATTGATGAATTTTACATTCAAAACTAATACTCAGTAATCACAAAATTAATTTTATATAATAAAATTACTCTTTAAACTTAATTGGTATTTAATATAATGTACTAAAATTAAAGTTTATTAATATTGTTTTAATTCGAAAATAATCTTTTGCAATAAAAAAAACACACACACAGTTATGATCATTTTAATTTTAAACTACGAATAATTTTGTTTGCTTTATATAATTAATAAATAAATGCTTCAAATCATTTCGAAGAACTTTAGGTTTAAAACAATGTTGGAAACTGATCTGTGGAGAAATCTTTTTAGGTTTGTAAATAAATTTATTTTAAAATATTCTTTTAAAGCACTCTTTTAATAAATATAAGTATTTTAAGAATGTTAGAATAAAAAATTATCTTTGAGTGCATTCATTTTTTACTATAAATTATGGTTAATTGTGTTAAATTTTTTTTTAGTGAATTCTTCTTAAATACTTAAGCTTTGTGAAATACCCGTCTAATATTATATTACATATGTATATGTGATTTTAGTGAAAATCATTATAAAGCAGAATATTATTCTATAACTTTATTATTTTTTATAATTATGTTTTTATATTTTATGCTATAATTTATTAATTATATATTGTTGTGTACAGAATGCTATTACATAAAATTCCAAGAGTTACAGAAATAATCATTTTTGTAAATTTTAAATTTTTGATTGTTGATAAAGCGAAATTTTGCAAGGAATTGACATTTCCTTTTTAAATTCTAAAAATCTTGTTTGACTTTTGGTTTACATTGCACTCCCTCCTTTGAAATAATTTAGTGCATTTTTCAAAACAAATGTAAATATTAATCTTTGCAGTGGCTGTCTCTAATATTCGTGAAGTACTGATGAAATCCTATGTCATTAAACTATTCACTTCTCAAGAATTTCTTAATAACACTTTAAAAGTGATTAGACAATTCGGCATATTTGTCACCCTATGATCACTTATCACGCAAGGATTAATTTGACATAAACCTACAGTTTAAAAGAGTGTCGACTTTTATAAACAATACGATTGAGATGATAACTGAATTCATTGACAGTTAAGATGAGTTTTTAACATTTAAATGAAGCTATCGTAAGTTCGGATAATGTACTAGTCATATTTGATTGCAGTAATACTAAAAGAATCGTAGTTTTTAATTTCATCAGAATATATTTCTAAAAAAAAGCATTTTGAAATATTTTTATCACAATCACATTATTTCAGACTGCTTTTAAATCCTAAAATATGATGACTATATATCTCATTTCAGATTTTAAAACAGTTTTGAAATACGATGATTAAAAAATGCATCATAAACTATGATAATCTTTGCATTACTTTTTATGAAATCACTGTTTAATTGAGCTTCACAAAAATGATGAGCCTGAAATAATTACAAAATTGTCTAAGTTTTTCGAACTGTATTAATTATCAAAGATTTGGTGGAAACTCCATCTCTAGAATATACTCTACTGAAAGTGTTCTAATCTACTCTAGATTCTGCTCTAGATTTTACTCTAATTCTCCTCTAGATCAAAATACTTTGTTAAATACAGATTGTTATGTAGTGGCAAATGAGAAACGATTTAAATAAATCACATTCTTTAAATAGAAATGTTTTTCCCTCCTAAGACGCTTATTTGGCATCAAATAATGTTTTAGATTGCCATTTTATTTACATATGTGCTTTCGTATTTCAGATCGAAAGTAAACTATTTATCCTATGTTGCAGGAATAATATTTTATAATAACTTGAATGTTACATGAATCAGTTTTAAATTACTTCTTCAAGTTTTAATATACATCATATTGTATTAACATGAGGGAAAATGTTATATTAAAATAAGACTACATTAGGTAACATTGAAATATTTTAGATTACAATTCTAAAATTGGCTTACTGCTGCCATATGCTATTTGTCACATATTTCATATATAGTAAATTAAAAGTACAGAGATTATTTGCAGCAAGACAAATATACTAACATTAAAAAATTTTGTATTTCATTTCAATGCATTTAATTTCTCTGAAATGAAATACAAAATTTTTTAACGTTATATAATAGCACTTTTTGTAATAAAATGTTCGTATCTGTACCAAGAATTTCCATCTAAAATAAAAACAACGTTCAGAAAAATTCTTTCTAAACATAAATATTCTTAATATATTCTTCTGACAATAATTGAAATTCAGGATTTCTTTCCAGTAGATTAATTTTTCTTTCTCAAACGATATTAGCAGCAGCTGCTGTTGCCGTTACAATTAGTCAAATAAATTTTTCCAACTATTTTAAGTCTTGGAAGAAAAGAATTTATAAAAAAAAAGAAAGAAAGAATAACGGGGAAACGGAAATTAAATCCCGATTTTGAAATGTATCTTATTTCTAAGAAAAGTAAAAGTAAAATCCTTGTAATGCACTGTGGTTGGGACTCCAGAAGTGGGAGATAATGGAATTATTAGTGAAGTCCGTATTCATGCTTGAAGAGAAATATCTTTCTAACCATAATCATTTTGATAATTGGTTTCACTGACAAAGTGGCTTCCAGTTAAAAAATTTGGAAAAAATAAAAGAAATCGATATTCTTTGTGATATACTTATCATAAATTTAATCTCATGTATGAAATATTAAAGTGCAGAAATAAATTATCAAAATAAATTGTTTGATATTCAAGAATGATTTTTAAGACATTATTTTTTGAAATATGTATTACTTAAATGTTCTTTAAGGCATATGCTGCAATTATAGATTATTATTTTGTGAACAAAATCATTTTAAGTAAATGAATGTATAATTTGAAATTATTTAGGTGTTAAAAATACTATTTTTTTATACCCGACGTAATAAATATTATTAAAATCAAATTCATAAAAAATATATTTATAGTTTATTTATAATTTCAACTTTTCGGTTACCTTCATTACAAAATTCAGCCATTAAATGTAATTATAAATATTCAATGCGATCAAAATTTTTCAGACAGCGAATTATATAAATTACATATAAATGTGTGTGTGTGTATCTCTTCTTATAAAAATATTTTATTGATTACACTTAAATGCAAAGTATTTCAACTCTGTATATCGTGTTATTATTAATAACTTGCAATGAAAATCTTAAATTGCAATAGAATTTTTAATCCATTATAAAAATTCATAGTTAGTTGCTTAATAAATGCATTATTTTTGTATGCAGAAGAAATGGCCCACGTAATCGAGCCAAAAACGTAATTTATTGAGCTGATATGTCATAGAATAGATTTTTTCGAATACTCGGCTGCCCTTAGGTTTTTGCCCTATATAGTTCAATAATGGGTGGAGTGGGAGAAAATTTGATACTGTGAAGCACCAAAGTGTGTGCCAACTTCTCCCTGAAAGTTAAGTAATAAAAAAAAAAGACAAACACAAAAAAAGATAGAAACATCCATGCTCAAAATAGGATTCGAACATGGGGACTAGTTCATCGTAACCAGGGACGCTAACCTCTCCGCTTTTGGTCAGGTTTCAAATATTAGATCAGGTTGTACAGTACGTCTCTGTTTCCTTATATTCGCCAACATCAGAGGCTGAAAACAGCTAACCAACTTATCTTTTCAAATCACATTGAAATAACGAAAACTACACCTGAGCTGGTTTCCTTCTCTTTCAGTCCATTCTCTCACCAATACAGATGTTGGACCTTACAAAACATTTGACGCACAAAAGTCCTCTCAGTAAGACTATCATCAAAGTATAATCACTTATAAAACCCACTATCGCCCAATATGGACAGTAATGTCAATTTCCATTAAATAGATTTGGCTCATTAGAAAATACGCAGCCACTCTTAAGTTTAAATTTAATATTGTTTATTTAATGTGTCAGGTAATCATAAAAAGAATTTCTTTTTTCTTTTTGAGAAAACTTATTTTTTTGTTATTCATGGCATATGCATGCGAGTAATTTTAGTACTGTAAGTAAACTTATGAGAATAAATCATTAAAAAAAATCCTTTTTAACTTACATTAGTAAATCAGCTATTTTGATAAATTAAATACTTAAGTGAACTTTTTACAAATAAATTTTTCTAATATTTTTTATTTTTTATTAACAGAAATAATTTTGATTGGAAAATAAATAGGAAATAATAATTATAGACACTGTATAATTTCATACTTAATAAATATTTGTCTGTAACATTGTTGCAATAATTTTCAGTTATTAAATATATCAGAGATTTATTCTGCTTGAGTAAACGTCACCTCAAATGCACTTTAATATAGTAACTTAATAGAAATAAAGTATTAAATTTTATTTTACAATAGAATATGTAATTAGTTTTCAAATTTAAACTTATAAAAGTTATATTGGGGTATGTTTAGCTGCCAAAGATATGAATTAATGCTTAGAAATTACGTATTATAAATAGTTATCAACTATGTATTTGTATAGTTAGATATAAAAGCATTCCACAGCAGAAAGTAAAATAAACCTCAACACTCATTTAGTTAAGTATTATCTATGAATTCCTCATAAATTTAATAAAGTGTGTAGCATATTATAACAATTTCCATGTTCCCGAACATGACTTTTTCATTTGTTTTCAGATTAGACGTAGATTACAACATTTATTCTGTATTATATGTTTCAATCTGTTATTAATTGTAAAGTTTCATCAATTACCAATGGCCTTTCTATTTGTCTCCGGCTCAAGTGATTGTTTTAGTAAATAATATGAATTTGAATAAAGTTGTCGATGTTGTTTTCTATACTATGTATATAAAAGCGAAAGTACAAGAGTCAACATCTATTCATTTCCAAAGGATAAGGAATTTGGGTTTTAAATTACAGCAAGCGTTCAAAATTCAGGTTCAGTCGTGCACCCCTTTAACAATTCTACTCCCTCCTCCCTGGAAAACAGGAAAGTGCCGTAAACAATCCGTCCAAGAATTTCGGGAATTTTCATCCAGAACTTGGAATCGATTTAAAAGGAGGACGTGTTCTAGTATAAGGGGGGTGGCGACTAATTTATCGGAAAACGATCTTACGATTAAAGTCAAGCGCTTCTCTTGAAAATCGGGACCAGCTACATATAACCAAAAGAACTGAAACCCCTCTTATAAAAAGTGAAGATAAATATTTATATATTATTATGTTGATTATTTCAAGATTACATTTTAATAAACTACAAAAATGTGGTATCCCATTTTATGTCTGATTCCAAATACAATAACAGCTAAAATACTTTATGATTTTTATTTTAATTATTATTTTACGAATCAATCTTATTTCAAAACAAAATTTGCATGAAAAATACAAATTATGTTTCGAATTAAGATTAACCATTAATTATTAAGATAACACTAAGATTAATTCCTTAAATTAGATATTACTATGGTTATAGAAAATAATCAAACCTTGCAACTAAGAAATTTCGTGGAACTATGCGTAAAAGTTTTAAAAATCAACAAGGTAATTTTAAAAGAAATAGCATTTTTAAAATTTATAATCTGATAAATTATTGATACTTTAAGACACGAAAGTATATTATGACAACGTCTCTGCATGTTTGAAATAATATATCTAAATATTTATCATATTCAACTGCTTACATGATGCTTTTCTCGTAGATGTTTCCAGTTACTGTCAACCACCACTTTAGAAGCCTGATTTTAGCTCGAATATTTTTTTCATTTTTTTTAGAGATTTATGCTATAGAAGCCGACCGCCTTGTCTAGTGGTCAGAGTGTCTGACTACGGATAGGGAGGTCCTGGGTTCAAATCCCGTTTCGGGCATGGATGTATTTTCTCTCTCTATCTATCATGTCTTTGTCCTTTCAGTGTATGAATGAGTTGTGAATGGTTGCCTACACTATAAACGGGTCCCTATGGCATGTGTGCACTGAAGCAATTAGACTCCACACCAATATGGTTCAGTATGGAAAAGTGGAGCAGCGCATCCCATATTGTCAGCCTAAGCTGGCACAAGACAAAAAAAAAGTAATAGAAGCTTTATATTTGTGCATGTTCTATTTCTGACAGAAAATACTTAAATTGTACGTGTAAAAGAAATTCTATGTAAATTAAAACATATTTGATAGTTTAAAAATCTCTGAAATCAATTATTTAATTTTCACTGGGAGTTTTACGATAGTAACTTTAAATGCTGCGTTTAAACTTGAAAATTTGTGAACTTTTAATTTTCCTGAATGCAACAAAATATTATATTAACTGTTAATCATTTTCAATGTGTTTTTGATGATTATTAGTTGACTTAAAAGCTGTAATTTGCACTACAATTTTTTTCAGTAATGCAATAAAGAATTGTTCTTTAAATCAAAAGTACCGATAATATTTCAATTTATTACTATAATATTTTTTGATAAAAACTTTAAATGAAGTTATACCATTCCAAATAAAAAATAGCAATGCTATATTTATCCTATAATAAACTTCAGAGGTTTCAAGGTGTTTTTCCTCCTGTCTCGACTCTAATAAGTCTTCCATCTCTTCAAAATGAATGTAGTGGGAGTTTGTGAAAAACTCTTTATATATTATTTTCCTAAAATAAATTTACATATTACTTTGATATTAAACAAATTTTATACAATATTACTATTTAAACATTAACACTGAAACATATAAATTCCGTTATTTCAAATATTTGAATCACATTAGATATTATGTTTGTGATTTTCATCATTTTGAGTTATGCATTTTCATTCCACTCATTTTTATGAAAAAAATTTCAATTTCTAAATAGATATTAAATTCTATCGATTCTAAACCATATTGTTAGCTACTTACTAAAGTGATAAATCTATGTTTTAAGATTTCAGTAAGCATTTTACCTGAACTTTAAATTTATGCTAAATATTTCCACATTGAAAGTGAGGTGTTTAAAATTGAATGAGGCCAATAAATATTATAATAATTATAATAATTTTTTAGAAAATAACAAAAAACTCAAACTTATTTTATTACTTCACAAATTTATACAGTTTTTTTTAAAGATTCTAAATAATGTTATACGTTAGTCGCAACTGAGCCATCATGAAAACAAACTATAAAATATGGTTGAAGTAATATGACTGAGGTTATTTCTTATATAAATTATGGCCATTATGAGTGATTAATTGGTTTGTTTTTTCTACAAAAATATATGGTTTTCAATATTTTGGAATCTTTTAACATTTATGAAGAAATCATTTTTTATTTAGTTTGATTAGTTTTTGAAAATGCTTAATATGTATTCATTCTCATATTGCCTAATATTTCTTCATAGAAAAATCAAAAAGTGAATCTATCTTTCATTTTTTATCAGCCTGTTTTAATAGATTGTTTAATATCAATAGTAATCTATAAAAATAAAGCACATAATACAGCATATACCCTGCTATAAAATTGATTAGTATTCATATTTTTTCTTAATTTGGATTTTAAAATGTAGCACTAAATTTCAACTATGTGATAAAAATAAATGCATCACGACGTATGCGTATAAGAAAAAACTTATAGCAAAAATATAAATCTAATTAAAAAAAAGAAAAAAAAATCTGGAAAATAACAAGATTCCTTTTTTAAGGTAGAGTAATATGTCATGCATATTTTATCTTTTTGCTTCACTTTTTTAATTACACTAATGGTATGCTGTTTTTAAGCACTTGGATTATTTTAATTATTCGGAAAACGGTACAAGATCTTAGTCATTCACAGAGTAAAAGATGCTTAAAAAACGAGCATGGAAGCATTTATTTTTAGCGTCAAAAAACTTAGACACAAATTTACGCTGACTTAAATGAAAATTTATTTGTTGAAAGCCTTAAAATTAATGATGCGATCAAAATGATAAAATATACTTGACTTATAAAATAGAGAAAAAATATTTTCAGTATTAAAGTTTATAGATTGAGAAGAACGTAAACAAATTATGTTTACAGAATTTTAGATTATACAAGATTGATTGAAATATGTTTTGATATTGCTGTAAGTATGTCAAGCTATTAAAAAAAACTGTAAGGTAATAAACATCATAATAGACAAAAGAAAAATATAAAAATATTTATTGACTCGAAAATTATTAAATATTTGATTATTTCACAAGAGTAATTGCATGTAATAGTGCCATTTTATTTATAATTTATAATTTAAACTTTATTTTATTTTAGAAAATTTTTGTCTGTTTTAAAAACTATATTTAATAATTATAGTTGATCAATTATTTCACACTTTTAAATGGTTCGCAAAGAAAATTGTTTGCTCTCATTTAAATTTTGAAAATTTTGCATTAATATTAATTGCTGAAAGTAACAACTTTTTATTCAGAAGTAAATTTATATTTAATAGATTATCAGTTTGATAAAAATTGATAAAATAATATTTAAAAAACAAAATAATTTTAAAAAAAATAGCTAAAAAAATACGATTTAAGATTAAATTTACATTTTAAACTTTGAAATTCTATAAGTTTGGTTGAAGAACATTTTCCTCAAATATCTTTATCCTTAAATCTTATAATTAATAATAACGCCTTAATTTCTCCAACATTAATAATATTTTATTAATAACTAATTTATGCAGATTTCAATATCAAATTTTAAGTATACGTGTATTTTATCTTTAAAACTATTTACAAAATATATTTCAGCAATACATATATTTTGTGTATTTTTAACTGAATTTATTAGAACTGTATTTAAAGTAAAAATAATAATTTTCTTTGTAAATTAAATCATAACTTTATAGTGTCTAATATTTTATTATTTAAATATCATTAAAAAGTACGAGTTTATCAATTATTAAAACAACCACTTCACTCTCTAATTGATAAATAATTATAATTTTTACATGTTTGTTATTCATTGAAATAAGAAAAACTCGTTCCTTTTTATGAAGTTTTTGAGTCAGTACGGTAAAGAAAATACTTCAATAAGGAAAAAGTGTTAACTAAATTCTTTATCAGTTGTTGGTAAAAGTCTATAAAGCACTTCTATATGATATTTTAACATCGCTGAGAATAATTTGATATTAATAAAGATTGAATTATAATTCATGTTTTCTTTTTTTTCCATTATCTAAAAATAATTCATTTGCAAGCCTTTAAAATTTAAGGAAATGGGAACATTTATAAATTATCTTTTATTCCATCAATTCTTCCTTCATTTAGAATTATTAATACAAATGTAAAAAAAAATATGATAAAATTTACGGTATTCTCTCTTTTATGATTTTTTAAGTTATTTTTAGAAATATCTATTTACACACACGAGGGAATAATTATTTTGTATGATGGGCATTTGTGTTTAAATTGAGTTGGTATATATTGTTTTCTAAATTCACCAATTATTATTCAAAAGCTATTTTTCCCCACTAATTCTTTCATATTTCTATAAATTCTTGGGCCAATTGTTGGCCAACATAGTCAGTTTAAGATATTTCACCGCATTGTATCAAGAGATTGACAAGTAAAGACGGGATATTTCACATGCTATCCTCTTTTGCAGACTTTCCCACTATTCTGGCATTCACATCAAACAACGAAATTTTAATTTTAATGAATTTTAAGAATAACCATGAGCAAAATTTGCTTTTAGTGAACTAAAAATTACTTAGTTATTCATTAAAGTTCAAGCAGCTTTAAAAAATAAAAGGTAATTTTAAACTAAAAAATTGTGATGACAAAGGATTTCTATTATCTTGAAGCTTTGTCAAAATTAGAGATCCATATATAATTTTTAAATAAAAGATAAGCATCAAATGAAAGCTATTAGAGAAGTAAGAGATTTTGCACAAATTAAAGATTCATGATAAACTTTCCGCCAAAGTACTCACTGGGAAATTTTCATTTTTGTTTGAGTTTCTGTCCTGATTTAATATTTAAGATGAATTCAAAAACAGAACTGTTAAATGTTAAGGAACATTAGTGAAATTTCAATTAGATATGTGTAAAATTTCATTCTTTATTATAAATTTCATTAATTGAGTTGGTCATTTACCTAGAACAACGAAATAGCATTGAAACTAGGAAAGAAAATATTTTTTTCAAAAAAAAATTACAAGAAAATTTTAAAGCATAATATAAAAGAAATAAAAGTTAAAATTTATGCTATTAATTTAAAATTTCTTAGGATTTATTAAATAATAAAATAGCTATATTAACATTATTTTTTCTAGAGTAATTAACCAAATTTAAAAAAAATATTTTTAAGGGCATCATTTCAATTTTGGGAAAACTGATATCGTTGCTGATAAAAAAAACTATCATCAAAACAAATTAACCAAAGAGATTTATGTCTAAACACGAAAATATCTTCAATAGCACCACCAATCATTGGGAAAGGTAATAGCAAAATTAATTTAGCAGAGCTTAAAGACAGAAGCTTCGAATTACTGTATTTCTCGATAATTCTAATTACAAAAGTAAACTTTGTAAAAAGTAATCTTTTGTAGATGGTTGGACTCATTTGTTTGGCAGAAAGTCATGTTCATGAAAATCTAAAACAATTGTTTTCTCTAAAATAATTGCCTACCCGATCAATCTCTAACGAAAGGAAATAAATTTAACTTTTGATAATCATTGAGAAAATAAGAAATAAAGAGACAAAGAACAATTATGTGATTTTTATTTTCTACATGCAGAGCTGTGATAAAATTTCTTTTAATTATAATTTAGTAGTTCTTATTGTACATGTAAATATCCATTTTAATTTTAATACATGTTATATGTTAATGTTTGACAGTTGTTAATTAAAACACGTAATAGTTAGCATGTATCAGTAATGATTTAAAACAAATAAAATAGTCTGCTTAAGTCAATATTATTAGCAAAATGCTTCTGAAGTAGAAAGACTAATAAAGTTTTCTCATTTATTCATGTCAATAATACTATTGATATTTTCGAATGCATTTAATAAATTTAAATACATAAAGTTTTGACTTTAGTGATCCAGCCATTCGTGTTTTGTCAATGTATTTTAACTAATTCCTTTTGGCCGATGACTATTGTGAAAAGTGCACTTGACTGTTGCAGAAGTTAAAAATACAAACTAAAGAATAATCTTTCTTAAATAAAATGAATAGTCATGCCTGTATTTTTCTACAAAAATATAAAAAGTTATTTTTTTCTATTTGATTTTTAATGTTTGATTTTAAATGCAATTTACAAGGATATTCCATCAATTCCAATTACCGAAAAAATACAAAAGAGAAAATAAAATCTTACTTATAAATAGAAATATTAACGCGTGTATTAAATTAGTAATCTGTCATTCTCAAATTATTTAATAATTAGTATTTTAAAGAATTAATTCAAAATGTATCGCGAAATATATATTACGAATAGACCGAATAAAATTAAATGGCAGTAAAAATTTAACAATTAAGTTCTCATTTCTCGGAATAAAAAAATATGATTTTTATGATGAAAATTATATGATATTTGTTTTAAATTTTTAAAACCTCTCTTAAATATAAGACTGTACATTGGAATATTATAATCCGAGTGTGATATTACAACGCCAGTCTACATCATCTGCTTCACTGAATCACAAATACAAAAAAAAAAAAAACCCTATAAGGATATTTTATTGCAAATGTATTTAATTATAATTGCAAATAATAAGAAATATTCATTAATTAGATAAAATTATTTATTCCTGAAGAAGAAACTAAAGCACTGAATGTAAAAATCATAAAAAATAAAATCACATATAATTATATAGAATCATTTAAATTTTTTTGTTTACATAAATATAAAAGTAATTTTTCATATAATTTTTTCCCTCAACATCATAGCACATTGCAATATTTTGCAGTATTGTAATATAACCTATATCAAAGTAATGAGATAAAACAGTTTTCCGCATTTAATGCTAATGCATTTTAGACTTAATGAATATCTTTCAGATGCGTAAACATTTTATGTTTCTTAGATAAAATTTAATATTTTAATGAAACCATTAGCTACGATCAGAATAAACATTTCTAAAGAAATGTTTCCCAAACTGAAGACTTAACACAAAATAAGTTCCTTTAAAGAAGAAAGAAAATGCTTAAAAGTTACTAGCTTTTCGCACCCTAAAAGTTTTAAATAGGAGAATCGTTACAGGAGTTTTCACCCAAAATTGGATTTCTGAAGAAAAGTTCTAAAAATTCTATTCCTTTTATTTAATTTCCCTTCTCCATAAAAGAATGGGAGGGGGAACTAAAAATTCTCTGAGTTTTCTTTGAAAGTATTTTTTATTTAAGAAAATAACTTTATAATTTTATTTTTGATACATACCTATTCAATTAAACACGCCAGAAAATGCTACAAAGGCATTTTTACTCATTTTCAAATCGATATGCACAAGAAGTTTCTTATCTAGTTTCAAAGAATATAATAAGATAATATTGTTGTTTATTTATGATTAATTATAATTAGTGAAAATACATTTGAAATAAGAATTAATAATGAAACAAAACTGAGTAAGATTTACAATATAAAATTTTAAAATAAAAATAATTGTCCAATCATTCTTTATGAAATAGTAGGAGTTACGAACAAAATAATTAAAAATTAGGCTTCTGTCTGTTTATGAAATAGTTAGGAATTCTTTTGACAAAATTATTTGCACTTGTTTACATAGGTTAGTTATTTTGATAAAAGTTTGTGTTAGCTATTATATATAATTTACAGAAGCAATTAAAATATTTATTGTAACATATAAAATTGAGAACAATTTTTTTCCAAAACGGAAAATACTCATAATCTATAATTCTTATAGGGATGTTTCATTAGATTTTGTTATTTCTGTTGTAAACTTATGAATATATCCAAAAATATTTTTTACAGAATTTGTAAACTAAAAGTACAAAGAATTCAGATAGAAAACTTCTTAGATTAATAAGACAATTTTTGGATTCCAAATTTTTTCTATTTTCAGTATCAATACATATTTAAACAGCAAAATATATGCATAAAAACATACGAAATAATTCAAAAAGATATTTGAATTATTCGTATATTTTTAAAAATAGAAAATGTTACAAGTTGCAATCATGAAAAGCTTTCTAAATAACACTGTGTATGTGTGTGAAAAATATTTATGCATTATTAGATGTATCATAATAAAGTCATTCATTTTAATATTGAAAAATATAATGATAGTAATATCAAAATACATAGAATTATTCAAAAACATAGATTGAGTTACATTCATATGACGATACATTTTTCAAAACTTATTTATTCTACATTAATTATAATCTAACTCAATTTTCAACAGATAAACAATGCATTTGAATATCTACAGAAATATATTTTAATGAATATTTCATAACAAAGTTTTATTTAAACATAAATATGTCTCCAGTTTATTTGCTTAAAGGAATAAAAATTCTTTTCACACTTTCGTTGAAATCAGTTATTTTCCCTAATCCTACATTCATAATATTATTTGGAGAAGGATTTCTGAAATAATACTCACTCTCATAGTGATAAGAATTGAGAGTTACTGTTTAAGTTGATATTTATTATCGTATCGAGTTTCCTAGTGAAAATCTAAATAAATCAATTTGAATGAATATTTTCATTTGATGCTTAATCCCTCTTTTGAAGCCATCAAAGGAAGAAACCTTTATGCAAAACCATTTACTTATTGTATGCCACTTATTTACTTAAAATAAGGAATTTTTCTCTCTATTCCAATTCTTTTATTGTGTTAAGAAAAGTAAATCTTCGTTGAAGTTGTATATCAGCAACAAATATATTATTCAAATTTGTGTTGTGTCTTTATTTTCACGAAAGTCTTCAACAACACAGAACAAAATATACATGAAAAAAAATTATTTCTCATGAATAAGGACGAGTATTTTCAAATAATCCAAAATTTTCATATTTTCGTAATGATATTTTTAGACAGTAAGCAAACGTGTTTTACACATAAACTATAGTTTTGAAAGTACTGAGGAAATTAACTTCTTATTTAATGTATGCATAAAAGCAACCTTTTTAATTCGCCTATGCAGTTATGTGTAACACCACTTAAACATCTCATTTATCTTTTAGGCGTTAGATTAATGACAAAGTTTATCACCCTTAATTGAGTTGAGTTGTTACGAAATGGAATTATGTATGAAAATCTAAAGGAGTATATTCAATTAGCATTAAAATTCAGGTCACCTCATAATTATTGTGAGTAAAATTTTCATCCTAAAATGACAAATGCAGTTTCAAATGTGATCACTTAATATCTAATTTTGACTATATAAGCATTCTTTATAAAATAATCGCCATAATATTATTGTTATGACCTTTCATGCATAATGTATCGCAAAATTACACATTATTTTAAATTAAAAAGCTATTGACAGTAATGTATATTTCATCGACTTTAAATCTGTTGTTTAGAAACAGGAAAAGTATAAGCAAATATGCAAAGATGACAGAAATAAAAAAGCAAATATGCAAATATGACAGAAATCTAAAATCCATGGAAGTAACAATATCCCTCTATCCATTTTTCTTCCTGAGCACAGTCATCTTAAATGTCTCCTCTGTTGCTTCAAGATGTTGCACCTAACACTCATTCGTCATGGCTCGAAACACTGTCGACCCGTGTCCCGGACTTAATGGGGTAAAAGGACACTAAGACGAATAGATCTCGTGATTTTTCTGAGTTTTCTATCCATGGGTTATAAATACCGAGAATAAAACGAAAGTTATTTACTTCTTCCTGATCCAATAGAAATGACTAACATTGAATAGAATTGGCTTTTTATGATATTGGTCACTTATGACGCTTGGACATGATATTAATCTAGCATTGCAGGAAACACAAAGGAAAGAGATTGCAACAGGAAAAAGAATTGACATTCTTGCTTATTTGGTGATTTTCTACCGGATGTTTGTTTCTGGTTGGAATGATGAATAGTAAATATCAATTCACATTATTGCAACCTAATATGATAAAGCAGCTTCTTTAGTTATATAACTGATTTATTTGATTGTGATTTTGTAATTCATGAAACTGTTATTTAATAATAAAGTTAGAATTGTATTATGAAATCATCTTTTCGTATATTTATAATGATATTTTTAATAAAATCGGATAAATTTGTATAGAATTCTTGAGTTAATTTTTACAAAAAAAAAATAATTTTATTTCATCTTCAATTTTTCTACAAAATATGAATATAATTAATATATTTAAATATAATTATTAATTATATTTAAATATAATATAATTTAATAAAAAATAATAATAAATATACTATAAAATATAATTTAAATATAATAATAAAATAATAATAACAAAATATGATTAAAATATAAAGAAAATAATTTTTTTAACAATTCATCAGTTTTTCATTCTGTATTATATGTTATATTTATATAATTTTAAAAACTTCGTTTTCAATGCTAACTGAAATCTAACAGTTAGTATTGAAAGTTTTAAAACTAATGAGGATTTAAATTTATTTCTGAAACCCTTTGAAAAACAAATTTTACATTATTTTTCTATTTTGACGTCATTCTTTATGGCTGAAAAGCGGCAAAAGCATTTTGAAAGTCCAAAAATATTTTTAAGGTCCATCACCTATATTTAAACAAAGCCCATTCATTTTAAAATTCCTCTACGGAAATATAATTGGTAAGCCTTAAATCATCATAGTTTAGGTAAATTATCCAATATGTAAAGTCTTATGCGCCATACCATTCCAGTTACGAGTAATAATTTTCAGTAAAATCTAAAGAAATATATAATTATTCTTACGTCTTTAAATGAACATGAATTAAAATCAAGGTAACAAATATGTTTGTAATTAAATTCTTGAAATAATTTTCGAAACATACTCATAAAAAATCTATTGTTTCTTCAAAACTACTTAACAGTTTGTATTTAAAATGTAAGTAATTATATCACATAGTTTATTTTATGTCAAAGAATATATTCATAAGTTTACACATAATTATGAAAATATATTCCCCAAGAATATAATAAATTCTGATCTTCAGAGAAAAGAAGCTTTGAATCTGAATAAGGCTAGGAAATATTAGAAAAGTAAATATTTCTCTAGAAAAACATGATTTTTTTTTCTCAAAAAACCTAGCTCGGTAAAAAAAGAGCAACTATTCTTTCTGATAAGATAAGAAAGAAATTAGTAACTCTTTTTTTTATCAAATTAAGTAATAAAATTAATTAAGTCTTCGATAATATTTAAGAAAATGTTTTTAAATTTATCGAATACATATATATATCTTGTAGAGAAAAGAATCTCAACAAACTCCACATTACCTGAAACTCATTTTATTTTGAAACTTTGTCAGATTTTAAATCTCTTCTTTTGAATCCGAATTCGGATATTTAGCATGAAAAACAATAAGTTATAAAAATTAAATTTAATTTAACAAAATAAAATGTGAAAAATGTTTTTTTTTTCAAAAAAAAAAATGCTTTGCTTAATTGCGAAATATATTCCTGATAGAATTATCTGATCATTATTTCATTGAATAACTAATAGAAGACCTATGATTTTAAAAACGAAAAGTCCCACATTCTACTTCAGTCATTGGATGATTCATGAAAGATGATTGTTAATTTTCTGTTCTTTTTATCCACATACGTTTGGATGATTGCTTAAAAACTATCTGAATTTTTTTTTTCCATGACTCAAGAATGTGAATACCTATGTAAGAGAAGTTGAATCAGAAGACAAAACTCATATTTACATAATTGACAAGTTTGCAGCTAATAAAAAAAAAATAATTTTGATATGGATTTCTAAATGATATCCAAAAGTTTTGATGCTGCATAAAAGTGGCTTATATCTGTCAGCTGAATTTGATTGTAAAGCATTTAAACATTCATTACAAAATATCTTCCAAAAGGAATTATTATGTTTGTATTTTTGTTTCACAAGGAGCTAAATCTCTTGACAACCAAACATTGAAGACATGTACGCAGGAACGTAATATACGACTCTCCTTTTAACGTGGATACATTCCTTACCAACGAGTTTTGGAAATGGAGAGTCATTGTTACCTGGTAGTGTTATGCTAAGTTACAGTGGTTATTACCACGACATTCTTATTAATCCTATTAAAACAGTGATCCCCTAACTGGGTGCAAAAAATCAAAAATATAATTTGCAGTATCAACCACGTTTCTGCAGTGGAAGCCACTTAAGAATTTAAGCACTTGTACCCATTTACTGATCGATTTAAGAAACTTTATAAGTAGATATATTTTGAAAAAGTGTATAAATGTTTTCATATTTTAAACAAATGAAGAGGAATTTAATTTTTATGAGGAAAATCTACAAAAAATATAGAAACATTTTTGTAGTTTTATGAAAAACACTAGTCAAATTCTTTTATATATCTTACGTCTGACATAAAAATGATAAAACACATATTGCATTTATTTATAAGGAGTATTTTTATAAAAATTTAATAACTTTTAAAAACGCATTCATTATTATACATGAAATTTCAGCAATTTTATGCATAATTTTACATTTCTTTTTATTCGGTGATCATTTATATAATGATAGCCAGTTATCATTATATAAATGAATATGTTTTAAAAATTAAAATTTTTTTAGGTTTATTTAATTTTTCTTTTTAAAAACTATATAAAAAATTAAATTCCGAATTCTCGAAATATTATCTCATGTATTGAGAAACGAAAGCTGTAAAAATAATAACATTCATTGAATTTTTAATATAATTGAAAAAGTTTCAAAAAATTGCATACTATTTGATGAAATTCCCTTGTAAAAATTATTAATTCGTGAAAAAATTGTAAAGCGAATCTCTACATAAATGTTTTATTCCCGATACTCAATTTAAAGTTGGAAAAAACATTTTCGTAAAGTTACTCAAATTTCTAATTATTCTCATTCATAAAACAGAGATTTTCTATTCAAAATATACCTATATATAAATAGCTCGTATCAGAATGTTTCCCTGTTTAAATAGAATAAATTACGTATTAGTAAGCTTTGACTACATCGCTTATAACTTTATTTAAAGGCTGAATGTCCCTGATTTGTTAGCTTATTTTAAAGTTTCAAATGTCGTTAAGTGATTAGATTAAACGATATAAGACTCTTCCTAAGTAATGCTTGCTTTATCAAAAAAAAAAAAAAAACATGTGTTTTTTATGATTTTCTAAAACTTCATCTACACGTTAACTTTAAGAAAATAATAATTATACATTGTTTTTCAATATTTACAAAAGTGTTGTTTTGCTAACTATATACAATGAAGGCGTTTGGAGGCATACATCGGAACACTCATGGTATATAAGTAATGACCCTAGTACATGGATTGGTTTCGTCGATTTTAGGAGAGACCAAACTGCTTTGTCTCGACTGTGCACTGGACATTTAAAAAAACCCTTACATTTTCCAATGGCGCCAAGAGCTTCCGAGTTTGCACAAAATGCCACATTGAAGAGGCCAGTCCCAAACATCTTTTACATTGCGCTGATTTACTTCGTGAGAATCTGTTAAAGAAGCCTGGTTTGACTGAGTTGAAATTAAAAACGGTCGACTTCATGAATTTGATCTGATTTCAGATCAGAAGGATTAGTGAGAGAAAAGAAGAAGAGGCGTTTATGGCTTTTCTCATTACCGATTACAAATGCACTGACACGAAGATTAAAGGAGGTTTGAATTCCATATTTAATACCTATTTTAGTGAAGTAAATTTTTAAGTTTTCCACTACTTATTTAATTTTTTTAGTTGATTTTTACATATGATATTATTTGGTTTTGCAGAACAGAGTTTTCAGAAAAGTTTATAGGGAATAATAAATACTATACGTAAATATTATAAATTTTTAAATCAAGTTATTTTCCTAAATACTAATTTTAAGTTTTTCAGTGAAAGCTGCGGTCTCTGAAGGCTGCTGTTTAGTTCTATATATTTCTACTTGTTGAACAAAATATATTAGGTTGATTTCTCATACACTGAATGTGATAATTTGAACTGTTATATACGGTTTGACTAATAAAAGTACTCAATCTGAAATTTGTCAGTGTTAATCCAAGAGATCCTGACCCCGGTATCGTTTGCGTAAATCATATTTATTTGTCATGTGATAAAATGTCTTAACAACTTACAATGAGCGAATTTATGAGGAAGATGTTATAATGTGATAAGATTGTTGAAGCTAAATTCTCGAAATCATCTACATTTTCCATTTGAGTAAAAATATTAATAAAAATTCATATGAAATTAGGATTTGCTTACAAAAAGCATCTAAATAACTGGAATATATATTAGATTCTGAATAGATAAGCAATAAGTATATAGAACAGTTTGTCTCAAAGGCCAGAAATAGGTTACATTTTTTTAAATACATTGCTGGCAAAGACTGGAGAGCCGATGCTCTCACTCTACGTATATAACATTTATTAGTTCCAGCCTGCCGGCTAAATTGTCTAGTGGTCAGCGTGCCTGACTATGGATAGGGAGGTCCTGGGTTCGAATCCCGGTTCAGTCATGCATGTAGTTTCTCTCTCTCTGTGTTCTCTCTTTGCCCTTTCCTTGTGTGTGAATGAGGTGTGAATGATTGCCTACCTTATGAACGAGTCCCTATGGCATGTGTGTGTACTGAAGAAGTCGGACTCCTCACCAAATACGGTTTAGTTCGAAAAGTAGAGCAGCGCACCCCAATTTGCCAGCCTAGATGGCACACGAGAACAATATTAGACCCATCCTATAGTATGGTTTTCCTGTTTACAGAGATGCCTCAGCCACCAACTTAGAAAAGCTGGAAAAGTTTTAATTCAGTACTGCTAGAATTATCACTGGATTAAAACGCAGCTGCCCTTGAGAAGTTATTCTTTATGAAACTAATTTTCAACCATTCCAAGCTAGAAGAAAGGCGAACCTTACCAGGTGTTTTAACAAACATTTTCAGCTATGATCAACATAAAAGAACCTCCACTTAAACAAGTGGAATAACGATCAAAAACTCAGGAAGAACAGTCCCTTAAGTCAATTTCTGCCTTATAATCAAATTTAGCCCAACTACTTGAAATCTTTTCTGGTCCCTCTGAGGGACTACCCAGAGTCCATTTCCATTTCAGTTTTACTGCCCCGATCAACAAGAAGGATTTTATTCCTGGTCATCTTAGACAGTTGGCCTTAGAGATCATTAAAAAGATCCACGGTAATGCCATAAAAATGTATAGCATTGACAGGAATCTTGTTAATGGAAGTAAACTGGATGACCATGCTGGTAGTGGCATCTACATTGAGAAACCAGGAGAAAACAATCTATCAGCCTTCGCAACCCAGATTCATCCTCGATCTTTTTGAAGACCAAGGAGAATTAATTGCAATTGAACAAGGTCTTTAAGCTAATAAAAGTGATTTTGAAAATCTATGGATCCTTTCGGATAGTAGAATCTCTTTTCAGCGCCCTCCACAACTGAATTGCAATTGGAGATCAAACCAGCAGTTCAATCCTTTTCAAACTCATTTCAAAGACCCAGGAAGTTTATTTTCAATGGACTACTTCTCATGTAGACATATGCGGCAATGAGCAGGCAGATAGACTGGCCAAGGAGGATTGTTATTACGATTATCCTTCCTTTTCAACATTTACCTTCTTAAAACATCAGTCTATAGTTAATTATGAAATTTCGAGAGGGTGGATGATTCCACCCTGACATCATTGGTACGTGGACAAAGATCTCCTGGCTCTTCATTCATCCTAAACTGTGACAGAGCTTCTAAAACCATAATTTCCAGGCTATCAAGTGGCCACACTAGGGGTCTCACGTATTTCGAAAGAAGGAAAATCTTTGAGGTCTGCTCTAAATATAAAACTGAGCAGTCTTCACCTAATCACATCCTGGAGTGTTTGGGACTTTCCAAGGAAAATATATACTCATCCCCCTTCTGGTCCTCGATTTCCTTTGGGTCAACGGTCTGATGGACATTGTCTGACTTCGTCAGACACTTGGAGGATGAGTCACAACAACACATAAAACTAGTATATGTATATATATATATATATATATATATATATATATATATATATATATATATATATATATATATATATATATATATATATATATATATATATATATAATTTAAACTAAATTATTCGAATAGAAAAATTTTGAAAATAATCAGTAAACTAAATCCTTAAGAATGTTACCTTCTTATAATTACTACCATAAAATTTTATCATTCAGGCTTTCAAATAAAATATGAAAATTCAAAATGAAACAGTGCTTAAATAACGATTAGTAACCAAGGGCGAGTTAAATAACAATATTTATTTTAGTTTTCCTAAATTTCGTTCCTTTACCAAAGTTTTGCATTAAACATTACAAGCTTTTCGTTGCCATAACTCTTTATCGAAAGTATACTCTTTAATAACTCTCACCCAGCAGAACATACCTCGAACTACGAGACCGGATCGTAAGAAAAGATTGCGGTATTTAATCGCTAGTTGCATTCATTCCATCGATTGTGCCTCTTTTTGGACAAAAGTTAATGACTTTTTGCACCCACGCACAAACACTAGGATGCAGGGGCCACATTAGCAGAAGGAGGGAGGCGCCCCATGTGATCTCTTCGTAACAGCTGCTGAGGGTGTGATCAATATAGGCTGTAATTACTGTTGGGGTAATAGATTATTGGAAACATTAGATAGTCTGTCTCTTCCGCCCGCCTACCCACGCCCTACCTTTCGGCATTTAGGCTTTTCCTTGAATGTGTTTTGGAAAATAAATCTCATGCGATTTAAAAGCGTTGATTCACATTGCGATATGAAAGCTGGCAAAAGGAAGAAAATGATTGGAATTTTTCAACTTAAAATGCTCGATGGTGGTGTGAAATGTAACATGAATCTACAAAAGGTGACTCTTTCAATTGCTATCAAATTTGATATTTATTAAAAATATGTCTCTTAAGAGTGAATATTATAGGGAAATAAATTTAAGACAGAATTGTTGTGGTTACTCTATATTAAACGATTTTATATAAGGATTTTTCTATGACACGAATATACTTGAAATTTTAAATATTTAAGACTATCATTAAAAATAAACTGAAATTCCTGCATTATCAACGTTTCAAAAAAATAGGTAATTCAAAATTTACTTTTTTTACGAAACCTTACTTTCAAATTTTAAATATTATATTAAAAACATTCTACAGAAATTTTTCTTGTTCAAATTTTATGGATCTTCTGAAATTCATTATATGCCTTAACTTAAAATAAGAAATGCATTAACTTAATTGGCAATTAGTAAAATATTACTTGGCGTTTAAATAGCAGTTTTTCACGAATTAGTCGTCAAATTTGTTATGACAATAATGTTATACCATATATTGCCCGTGATGGCTTGGGTGGATAGAGCATTGGTTCTCGTTATCAAAAGGTCAGAAGTTTATCAGAAGGTCGTTCTAATTCCTACCAGCGTCGTGTTCGCCAATAGCAGCTTTAAATATGTAATTGTCGCAATGTCTTCCATGTGAAATGATACTTCTGGGGGTTGCAGGGCAAGTCTCGCGTGGTCCCTGATTCTAAATTACGAAGATCTCATTTCGTGGCCTTCATGATACATCCACTGAGAGACCTACTATATACGGTACCATCATTTTCGCTCCTTATAGTGCTGAAAGTCGGAAATTAGTCGGATGTTATGTAATGATAGCAACAAATTAGTTTTCAATATAATCCTTTCAGTCTTTAATTTTGTTATTAAATTAACGCAACATCATAGCTTAGACACCATTGTTTGATTGCATTTGTATGCATGAGTTTTCGAAATTTTGATAGTTTTGATTGTTTACATTTTCCAAAATAAAATTCCTAAGCCAGATAAAGGAATGTCTTGATTATTCTAGGATTAAATTATCAAAGCAAAAGTCTTTAATTTTGTTATTAAATTAACGCAACATCATAGCTTAGACACTATTGTTTGATTGCGTTTGTACGCATGAGTTTTTGAAATTTTGATAGTTTTGATTGTTTACATTTTCCAAAATAAAAATTCCAAAGCCAGATGAAGGAATGTCTTGATTATTCCAGGATTAAATTATCAAAGCAAGCGTTGTTGGTGAAAATTCGTAAAATTTTCTATAGCAGTAGTTTCCTTTTACGTCACAGAAACTTACCACACCAACAATCAATTATAAAAATTTGAAATCATATTTAACTTCTTTAAACATCATTGACAAGATTTTACGAAAATTTACTGAAACATATCAAGGGATGTCTTAATCTTTCTGGTATTAGGCTACTAAAATATTGTTGGACTATCTTTATGTAATTTCTTTATAATTTATATAATTTCTTTATAAATTTAATTTTGCTGAAATGATTCAACTACTCTACTTAAGAATTAGAAACAAAACTTTGTCGTCGAAATTATTACATTATAGCAAATTAAATAATAGCTAGAAATATATTTTATATTAAACTTTAGATATTTCCATAATAGATTACCACATATACAAACATTTTCTTATCGATGTAAAGTGACGTTGAATTTTCCCTATGTTCATGTCAACATATTTCAACATTGAAAATTATGCTTTTAATTAAATCATAATGTTAGCATTGTAAGTGCAGTGGCACTTAATGTTTCCTATTCGTTTTCTTTGAAAATATAACTTCTACATGAAATATATGCCCCCCTCCCCAACTTGTCTAGTGGTCAGCGTTCCAGGCTGAGGCCTGGGTTTGAATTCCGGTTCGGGCATGGATGAACTTTCTCTCTTTATCTATCCTGTCTTTGTCCTTTCCTTGTATTAATGGGGTGTGAATGGTTGCTTACCTTATAAACGGGTAGCTATGGCATGTGTGTACTGAGGAAGTCGGACTCCACACCAAAATAGCGTTCAGATGGAAAAGTGGAGCAGCACACCCCATGTTGCCAGCCTAGCTGGCGCACAACAACAACATGTGATATATTCCTCTCTTCTCAAATGAATCTACTGCAATTACTTATTTTATTTAGAACTAAGCATCTTATACATAAATTACCTTTTAAAGTGCTTATGATATGTATCTCATAATATAAAATATTTTTTAAATAATTATAAAAAATTAATTTTATAATTAAATAAAAATTATTATAAAATGATATATAAAAATATTAAACTCTTATAATTACTTTAAAAATATTTATATACATGTTGAAATATAAAAATTTTACTGTGTATACAATAATTTAACTTAAGAAAAAACGAACATTCTTTTTAATGTCCATTGAGAAAAATTACTAAAAAAATTCTTCATGATGTAATTTATAAGTTAGTAGAAATAATGCAATTTATAAGTTATAGCTTGAGTAATGTTAATTAATTTCTAACAAACAATAAACTTTTGAAATATTGCAATAAAATTGCTTAAAATTTACAAAATTTTTAAATCTTTTTGGTTCTGGAAATAAAAATTGAAATTACAAAATTCTATTGAACTAACTTCAAGAATATACATAAGCACTTCAAGAATATATTAAAATATTATTCAAATCTTAAAATTGCCAAAATTATTTCCACAATTAAGTTTAACGGTTTCAGATTTTATTCACTAACTGTTTATATGAAATTAATACCTCACATTTTTAAAATAATATTACATATTTCATAGCAAAAATGTATTTCCATAGTTAAAGCAAAGTGCTTTGAAATTATTTTGGAATAAGCACATGTTTTATTATAAAAAACGTAGTAACATTTTTATGTGGAGAACATTTTATGCAAAAATTTCAATCAGGTTTACGAGCTCAGGCCTATTTTAAGAACTTGGCAAAATATGGAACAATTAATGTTTCTCGTTAAATAATTCTTATGATATTATTTTTTGTGACATTTCTCATTAACATTTGAGGTTCAAAAGAATTATTTAGCCGTTTTAGATTACTAATATTTTATATGAGTTCTTTTTATATAAAACTAAACACACAATTTTGTTGAGTTTTCAAACGCTCACATTTTGATTAAATTAAAATATAAACTTATTGAAAAAGCTATTAAATACTAGTGATATTTTTTATATTATTCGGAAATCTGGCATACAACTTACAATGATTTTACTTGAATCTTTCTGTAACATAATAATATGCTGCTAATTCATTTCCTTGATATCTTAAATATCTGATTTCTCAACATATTTTACTTGATCTAAATATATTAAAAATTTTCATATTTTTCTCCAAACATATCAAAAAAAATTCAGCATTTCGAATTACCTATTCGAAAGTATGTTGATTTTCAAGAAACCAACAAATAAAACCTCAAAATCATTAACAAATGTTTTTTTATGCCTTGATGAAATGCCTTTATGTGGATCACTTTCTTCAAAAAAGATCGAATCATTGAAAATCAAATTTATCAAAATGAAAAATTTCCACCCACCGCCCTTAACAGTACCTCCTTGGCGCTATCTCCTCCTTTCACCCTCCAAAGAATCGCCAAGTGGGTGCTTCTTTATCTACGGTATGCAGAACTGAATCAAAGAAAACTGAAATAAAGCGAAAAAGAATACAACCTCCGTGAAATCAAGCCTAATGAAGCTAGTTGCTACTTGTTCCCTTTTCTAAGACGAACAAAGCAATAAATTAAGTAACCCTTCTTTCCCACCCACTAATACCGGGATGAAAAGTCGAGATAATGAAAAATTACGTGATTTTCTTCTTCATCAGTAATTAAAAACCTAGTTATCATCTATTACGCCAGTTCCATCGATCGGTTAAGAAAGCGGTTGTGTTTTAATGAAACAACGTTGGTAGTAATTACAATTTCATTGGGTGGATCTGTGGGTGTCGGTGATCAGAAAATGGCGTTCCTTTGTTTCACTGGTCATCTGACGACTTTGGAAGAGACGGTAGCCTGTTGAGGTTATGTGATAAAAATAGCTTTCTAGCTTGAGATGGATTTTTTTCTTTTAAAAATATAAACGTAATTTAGAGTAGATTAAAATATGGTTTTTAGTCTAATATATATTAACCTATTGCCTATTAGAATATTAAACAGAAAACTTTCCTGATGGATGATAAAGATTTTACCTGATGATAAAACTATATTTTGTAGTAAAACGAGCTAAATGAATTATGAAATAAGAAGAACTGATTTTCATACAAGAATGGTGCAATGTCTAGCAATGCAGCACTCTTTAACTTTTACATACTTAACGCATTTTCTAAGTAAATTTATATATGAAATTATAACAGACAGATAAACACTATAATTTAATTTTTTTTTAATATTTTATATTTGTTATTAACAAGAATTTTCTTAAGCATTTTACATATTTAATTTTCAAAATTTAGAATTTTTCTTGTGACTCGCTCGCAAAGGAGTATCCTTAAGAGTGGTTTTATATTTATATTTTGTGTTGAATAGATTGCATTTCTAAACATCATAATTCCAAAATAATTCAAAATTATTGATCATTGCATCTTTATGAAGCAAAGAAACATCTTTCATATGTAAATAATATTAGAAAATGAAAATCTTTGCATTATTTTACAATCCAAACAATTAATATTTTTTTAATTTTTGAGGCAATAATTTTAAATAATAGATCTCTTATATTTTTAATAAGAAATTCCTAAGTGTTACAATTATTCAGAAAAGTATTTTTTTTCAGTTCAATTGATTGCCATATTTTAGTTGGTAGTTCATATTTTTAAAGATATTTATGCAAATTTGTAAATATGTGCATATGTAACAAAATTAAAACAATTTTGTAGACTTCATTTCTCCAAGTTCTCATATAATTTTCACTTGTTCAGTTAAGTATTTATTCACTATAAATTACAGTAGGTAACCTTTCATGTTATTTTTAAAGTATTGTGTGTATATTTATGAGTCTGTATTTGCTTAACAAATAAAATAAAAACTTCAAAAATATGTCACGTGCTTAAAAAAGGAAACATATATGAATAATTCATAGGAAAATATAACTAAGTGTTGTTTGTAAAGTGGTTAATAAATAAATTATGAAAAACTAATAATATTTAACGCATATATGAAATATTTCTAAAAAACCCCACTTTAGTGTAACTATATTCCAATAATTTTATGCATAAGCACATAAAAATTGCAAATTTATCATTTAGCTGTTGTTGGAATCAATTCTCAAATATGATTATGAATTGAACAGTCACACCATCCCCAACATAAATAATATTATTATTTTTTTTTTATTTTATTTTTTTTTATATGCTTACTTTTCTTTAATATAACTAAATTTAACCACTAAGGATCACTATCATATCCTTCGAGACTATAATGTGCCTCATTTTTCGTTAACCTTTACATATATCGGTTATCATAAATTGGAGCAAGTTAATTTATCTCAAAATTTTGATTTAATGTTTATACACCCAGCTCTATGAAATCCTATTAAGTATTAATACATTTTTCTTTTATCATATTATTCGTGGGAGCTAGCAATAAATTCATAAACAGTAATACTTTCACTGTACAGGATGTATATCTATATTTCCGGAAGCAAATATATTTTACTTCTCATTCTTTCATTATACATATAAATATGATAGAAAACAAGACATTGCATTCATAATAACAAATATTACACACAAACACTTGATGACTGCACAAGAATAAATACTAATATTTACCCTGGAAATTTCGGACTTGTTTTAGATTTTTCATTTTCGGAATATATTCCATTGTATATTATTTATGCGTAAGACACTAATTATTAAAATATTCTCCTAGAAACTACACTGTGAATAGTAATTTGAATAGAATAAAACAATTACATTCGAATTGAAAAAAAAAAAAACTCCAGATGTGTATTGTTAGCCACTATATGTATACTTAAATACAGAAATGAATTTTTTATTTGAAAATTAACCAGCATAGAAAATGTCTGACTGGCACTGATATTATAAGTGGACGAATCTTGTAATGTTGAATTTCTGAGTTAAATCTCAACATTAACAGTTATTTATGTAAATTTAAAAAATTAGAAAATAAATTATGGAAATAAAATATTTTTGATCAATCACATTCTGTGCTTTATTATTCTTATTCTTGTGGTACGGCAAAATTAAGTTTAATCTATGACATATTTAGTTGTACTTTGATAAGTTTAGTTAATAGATGTTAGCATTTATCCATTTTAAATAGTTATCGATTCGAGTAACTTAGTATAAATTGATTTCATTTAATAATAATTTTATTACTTCATATTTATCTTTATCTCACTTTTCATATTGTTAATACTTTGCATTAATTTTAATCTAAGAAATATAACTTATTTTTAATGGTTCTTCACATGCTTATTACACACATTTGCTCTAGTTAATAAATTTATTTTCTTTTTTGATGTAATCTTCCTAGAAATCTTCCATAAAACGTTAAGATTGAATTGACAAAATTTTATATTAAAAGCCGTAGGATCACAAAAACAGAAATCACTCAGCATGAATCAAATAGATGTAAAAGCGCTTTAGGGTAAGAATAGTTTTGGTACCAAAATAAATGTTTGCCTACAGAGGAAAAACTGAAACAAAATTTCTCTTTATAAAGAAATATTGCTGTATATTTTTACAACCTTATTTGTTTGGTGTTCTTTTTCAATATGAGACTCATCTTTGCCATCTTTGCTATCGAGATAAAAGTACTTATATCTCAGTGAACAATTTGTCATAGTAGGTGAGTGGTTTTCTTGATAACATGGATATAATTGAAAATAGATATTACATTTTTAAAAGTTATGCTACCAAGTCGTATATCGCATGTTTAATAATAATTTAAATTATGAAGTACTCGGACAATTTCTTAAAATATCATATTTATTATTTAAAACCATCCCATCAGAATTATTTTTATGAATACAGTGACACTTTTTATAAGGTTTTCCCAAGTGAAATCTTGAAATAAATATATCCAAGGAAAGATTATTTTATGAGTATAGTTGTTGTCGTGTGCCAGCTAGGCTGACAATTTGGGGTACGCTGCTCCACTTTTCCAACTGAACCTTATTTAGGTGTGGTGTCCCACTTCCTTAGTACACACATGCCATAGGTGCCCGTTAATAGGGTAGGCAACCATTCACACTGCATTCATACAAAGAAGAGACAAAGAGAAAAATACATCCATTCCCGAACTGAGATTCAAATCCAGGACACTCCTATCCACAGTCAGGTACTCTGACTACTAGATAGGGTAGGTGGCTTATGAGTATAGTAGTTTCTTTTAACATAAATAATATTTTTACACACATTTTAATCCCAATAATCATAATTACTCTTCTAAAATGCTTTGTGTGCTTGGATAAATCACGGTTTTTGCTATTAATTGAATCAAATGCGTGATTCTTTATTTCTTTAATATCAATTAGTACTCATAATCATTTTTAAGCTGAAATAATTCGTATGTGTAAAAGGATACTCAATATACTGAATAAGTATTATGTCATATTTCTAAATACGATACAAAGAAGTGGAACTATGGAGAATTTTCATTGAAAGACAATTTTTTGAATGTCATAGCTGATAAACAACGTTTATGATAATATTTGACGATTGAAAACTATGGTAACAATTATATCTTTTCCCTATGTTGCTATATTTTTTTATATTTCTAATTAGGATACGTGTTATTTCGTTCACACCTAGTAAAATAATTAACATTTTCGGTTTGAAATATCTTTAAACTAATGAGACAGCACATTTTTAAATCTAAATTCATTAGATTGTAAAATCCTCCTTCTGGAGACAAAATATAGGAAAGTTCTATAAATGATTTTCTTGATCCTTTATTGGATTTGTGTGCACTTCTTAGAATATTTTATTTTGTGTGTGTGTGTTATTTTTATTAAATTTTACTATATATGAGCAGTTAAAATATTTAGTTTTAAGTTCAAATTCAAATTATCTTTTTGGCATGTTTATTCCACCGAAAACAAAACTTCAGATCTTAATTTCATATACGTTTATTTAAAAATTTTCCTACTGTTTAAACTTCGGTAACCAGATTATTTTAATTTCATGTATGGTATTATAAATATTTTTTTTTTTTTGGAAAAACTCTGCTTTTATTATAGCAAAATTATTTTCTTTTTATAAATGAGTTTACGTTAGAAATATTTAAATTTATCATGATCGCATTACTATATTTTTTGCTTGCGGCGGGGTAATATTTTACACACATTAAGGTTTTAAAAAATTTGTATTAGGTGATAAATGACTAATTAACTTTAAATATTATATTATTAGAAATACCTCTTATTTTTATAGTGAAAAACTAAACATTTTTCGAAACATATTGTTAAACATGTTTCTAAACATAAAAAAATGGAACGAAGAGTATAAACAACTAGCAAACAAAAGAACACTGTTTTGTTTGGAAAAACTTTAATTATTTTGCATTTAAGACAAATTTATGAACAAAGAACACCCTATAAAGAATATAAATACTTTATAACTAGAACGAACACTTTTTTCAGATATTTTCTTTCTATACTACAGTCTTTTATTCGAGCGATCTTTTTCAATACCTTTTAATAATAGTCAAGGACAAAAGACTGCTGTCTTCACTTCTTTTCTGTTATCTCGAATTTTTCTCTCACGGTTGCCGTTCAGGGGAAGCGAAATTCTTACAACAAAAAGGTAAGAAAAGAATCTTGTACAGAATATATTAACCTTATATAAAACAGGTGTTATCTTTAAACGTAGTAAATTAATTAAACTAGAAGAACAAAAGAAAAACCAACCAATTACACGGTACAAAAGAAGAAAATATTTTCTAGAACCATCAACTGTGAAATGTGCATGGAATTTTAAGTAGAAAAATAGCAAAAGTCTTACTAGAAAAGGAGTGAATTCTTCAAATGCCTAATTCCATGGAAATGTTTTTTATGACATTCAAATAATTAAACATTAAATACAAAACATTTTCTTGAAATTAAAAACTTTAACTGGAATCTTTAATTGATAAATTCATTGCAAGTTTCATTAATAAAAAGAAATCTAATTAAAGGATTAAATATAAAAACTGAAGCTTTTTATTTAAATATTTATAACTCTTTTTGTAAGGTTTTAACTTTAAATTAATGAAATGAAAATGAATTTTAATATTGTTGGGAAAAGCAAGGATTTAACCTTAAATTAATGAAATGAAAGTGAATTTTAATATTGTTGGGAAAATATTTTATTTTAATACAAACTCTTATTGGAATAAAAAATGTGATAAGAAAATCTTTTCCAAATTATGAAACTTTTGAAAAACAAAATGAATTTTACTAAAATGATAGTTATAAAAAGCATATTAAGAAATTGTTTGCTAATATTAAGTCATTGTTATTTATTGTTTGTATTAAATTGAAGCTGAGAGAAAAATTCATTATTAAAGATCAACTTTAGAAAAAAAATGACCAAATGCTTCAAATCTAATTTGTAGTAGTCAGGAAATATTTTTTCCCTATTTTTTAATTAAAGTTGAAAATGGCATCATCTGTGATAAGAAAGATACATTATTCAATTTTACTAAACAAAACTAATTTTAAATTAATTTAAACTGAGCCATATTATTTCTTGAGCAAAATTGTCGGAATATTGATTTTAAATGGCTTACGACTAAAAGTTTGATTCATGTAACTGTGTATTTTTAATTTTAATTCACCAGCCTTTGTTTAAAATTTAGTCACTCTTGTGGAATTTGATTATGTGATTACTTGTGTGTTACCAGAATACTTAATATAAATAACTTTTATTTATAAGTCAAAAAAGTATTTCTTCTTATTCACTACTGTTAAGAATTCAACTTCACAAGATCTCTTAATAGTCAATATTAAAATGTAAGATTTTTTCATTGTATGTCAGTAATAAAAAGATTAGTTTCAGATTTGTGTAAATCAATATTTTTTTACAAATGCAATTAAATTCAAGCATTTTTCTTCATGTCAGTCTTATTAAACAAAAATGGAATGATTAAAATAATAATTAGTAACTTTTGATTGGTAGTTCTATCATAATTGTTGTTCTTTGTTTCCCAGTCTTCAATAAGTTGTTATTTGTGTGACATAATAGCAACAACAGAAAATAATTAGTTATCTTTGTTAATAATTACTAGACTAATAATAACAGTTTTTAAAATTGTTTGCAATACATTTTATAAACAGATAATGCTCAATTAACCTACATTTCTTGAGAAAATTAAAGGAAATTCTAAACTAATCTTTTTTGATCATTTTGTCGCTGAATATTATTGTATCTGTGTTAATTGAAAATCATATGATTTATTAACGTGTACTAAAATTGAAATAATATATTTGTGATAAAAAGTATTATGATAAAAAAAATTGTATATATTATTTTTTTTACCTATACTACTTATATTTTTTACCTATATACCTATATTTATAATAAAAAAATAATATTTAAAATTCTTCAACGTGTTTTTCGCGAACATTTGGTATTGAGGTGAAAATTTAAAATAAACTTTCAAAACATTTTTTTTTTCTCTTTAAAACGTCATATTTTATTCAAAGAAAATTACATTCAAAAACACCATATGAAGAATTTGGTGTTTATTCGTATTTTCTCTGCCTCCAGCACATATTTAACTCTCCCGATAATTCAACATATGTATATCGGTGTTTTTTTTTTTTTTTTTTTTTTTTTTTTTTTAGCTGAATTCGTAAGGCGGATGAGGACATAAGAAAATAAAGATAGGAAGCTAAATAAAAATATTAAATAATATAAAAACCGCTCGATGCTTGCTGAAGTAAAGAAAAGTTGAAGACAACTTTCAATGAAGCCTAATACTTGGAACGAGCGACGTAATGCAATCAGAAAAAGCTATTTTCCTCTGGGAGTATACTCCGTGAAAAGTCACTAAGGAGATATCTTCCCGTTTCTCCTCTTGCTGCTTCTGCTCACCACAACCCCCCAGGCAAAAGTCCTTGAAGAGGGACTTGTTCGGGTGTGTTCCTTCACCACCGCAACTTCACGCCTAGTCTTGTCAGGGGAGACCAATGCAGCGTGACTAGACTTGGGGGCTAGACAATGAATTAAAGTTTTTCTTTGCATTGGAATTAGGTACATCAGGAAAAGGGTATTCACATTTTTTTTCGCTGTTGTCGAACGGAAAAGACCAGCCTGAGGTGAGCTTGGGTTGTTGTGTAGAATCATTTTTCTAAAAGTAAAGTGATCTCCTATGTTTTATTGATTTTACAATGTAGATTTATTCGCGTCACGAACAAGGCGAATTAAATTATATTTTGAGAGCGTGGAAAAGAGAAGCTGTCGTATTAAAACGGTTTGTTTATTTTGTAATTTAACTTGCTTATCCATCCTCTGTTTAACTGTAGCCACCACTTGCATAGAAATACTCCATCTCCTTACGTAAATAGAATTTTAAGCACAGGAAAGTATCAGTATCAAATAAAATACTTTATTACAATTTATGCCCTAAAATATTTACTTTAATTTTTTTTATTCTAATTTTTGACTTAAGTTTCAAAGTCTCGGTTAGTCATTGAAGATGTTAGCACAATTATTCTTCGTATGATGTATTTAAAGTGTAACTTTCTATATTGAAATAATGCATCACACATCTTATTACAACACAAATATTAGTTTTGAAATAAACTACCTATTAGAATCCAAAACGGAGCTTTTAATAAATGATGCTTCAATGTTACTATCCAAGCTACAACATCACTATTATTTAAGCCGGTAGTGATATTTCAGCATAACATAGATTTGAATGCCAAGAACCATGTCTAGAATATGCACAATTCTGATTGATGCATATACGGCGTAAATGTAGAAATAGTTCACGATTCACTCATTAATAATCCTGATATATATATGTGAATATTGGTAACGTACTCCCATTATCATAATATTGATGCTAAAATGCGATAAATGTTAATATCGATCTAAAGATATCTTATAAATAATTATGACTGTGAAAATTTTGAGTGATACTTAGTTTTTAATATATTTATTAAATAAATGTGTGTGTAAATAAAAAAGAAAAGGATTGAATATATTATTCATAAAATATAAAAAGAAAATGCTGTCTTAAAATGATACTTTTGATAATTAATATCATTGAATATTATGTATCATCTTCTAATTTTTTGAGACTTTAAAATACAAAAGCATTGCAGTTAGGAGTAATATGTTTTAGCTATCATTTATACTTTAAATACATTTTTGAATTAATTCTAAATAATTATAAATTAAAGAATACAATTCAATTTATTATGAAATCTATATATAATATACCCATAAGACTTTACAACTTATTTTAACTTTATTCATATTTTTAAATAAAACTGTATTATCCAACTGCTTATAACATGATACAAGAATTAAATAATTTTGTATATTTATGCCTTAATTAACTTAATATAGCATTGTGAATAGACATAATTTCTAGAAATAATTATTTGGAAAACACTCAGTGCTATTCTCTATATATAACTTTACACATAATAAAAAATTTTTGTAATATAATACCTAATGTGGGCAGATATAAGATATAAAATTAAAGTTTAGAAGTTTTTGTTTAACACAATATATTGAAATGAACTGCTAATTTTTCACACTTTTTTCAATTTAAGCTTATTTTAAAACAGTTATTACATTTTTAAAAATAAATATTAAATCTGGAAATGATTGTGTTAAATCGTTTTTTTACATTTATATACATCTTCCTCTTACAAATCAAAAATTTATCAAAAACAACATCAACAACACCATCAAAAACAACATCTCAACATACATGTATTTTCTTTCGTATTTAAATTCGTATACGAAATACCCATAGATAGAAGCAATAATGAGAAAAATATTATATTAATTTATTTGGTGAATAGCCATAAAATGATTAGACCAAAAAAAAAAAGGGTGTAGAGGTAATTTTTTATAAATTGTATAGATTACCTTAAGACTTTTATCAAGTAAGAATGTATTTGGAGATTTCGATTTTGAAAACAATTAGAAATTGCAAAACGCGAGATCTGACTATGAGGGGATATAGTATGATTTTTCTAAGACGCTGATTTAATTGCATTTTTTAAGGCAATGATAAGCAGAATGATTATGATACTGATTATAGACTTAGATTGGTTGATCCTGATGCACAAAGTCATTTGTCACCGATATGAAGTTTTCCTACCTAGATAACAGGATAAATGGTGGTATAATTTTAATTACAAGCAATGCACTGGTATAGATGGTTCTGAATGCAGTTGTTACATTTGAGAGATATTTCTTTGAATTTTATACAGAAGCCACGCACGTTTTGAAAATTAGCTTGAATTTTGCACAGATATTTTCCCCAAACAACAACACTGAATCTTATCATCTTTCCTATCATTGTTTTAAAGATGATTACTCTATAAAAAATATTAGTTAGATAAAACCGAATTTAGCAATTCGGATTAAGATTTGATGTAATAATACAGTACTTTGATTTTGACATTCATGACCAGTTAAATTTTCATCAACCTAGTGAACAAGGAGTCTCATGATAATGCACCATCTAATTTTGACTTTTCACAAAAAAGTTTAGAAACCATGTTGCAATTTCAATTGGAGAAAAGTCATTATTTTACCTTTTTTCAGATCTTCAACCTGTGTTTTTCATTCAAGTTTTTCAGCTTCTTGAGAACTGTAGTTGTTAACTTTTTAACTATTGGCAATAAAAAATAACTTGGTTGGTGTACAACATGACTATTCTTGTTGTCAAAGATTTGCTGTGTCATTGAATCTTTCGTTGCAAGGGATTAATTTTCAACTGTTCGATGTGTGCAACTTGGCATTGAAGGATCCTAATAAATTTCCTATAACCTCCATATGTATCTTCAATACGTTAGCTGTTTTTAATCTCTGGATATTTCCATTACATTCCCATAACACATTGCTACCAAATCTGAATTTGAAGTGAATCGACTCAAATACTGGGCTTGTTGATAATAAAAAGATTCTTGTCTATGAGAAAATCACGCAAAATATCTCTTCTTTGGTTATTGTAAGTGTAACTTCAGAAAGATTAATAGGAAATCAATCTATCTGTTCCATAAATTCTAAAAGATTAGTTCCAGATCTTCTTCGTAAGAGAAATTTTTGGTCATTAAAAAAATATTCTTAGCAGGAAATTCCCTTGAGATAGATAAACCATACAATGGAAGAAATAACAGTTTTTCAAATCATAGAATTGTATGGAAAATTATTTTATTTATATGAATTCCAAATTCTAATTGCATATATATTTCAATATCAGGAAATGCATTCAATTAAATGACCTAATTGATAACAAAAAACAAGTTTGTGATGAAAGGATTTTTAACTTCCATTAAAAAGTAATTCACAGTAAAATAATTAATAATTAACATGATAAAATGTGAATTTAATGCAAATAATATTCTTTTATGTATAATTTCCGTTATTCAGTTAATTTTGCATCGCTCATGCTTTATTTAGGATGCTATAACATATAATTTATAGTAAGGGATCATAATTTTGCAATAAGATATCGCATTTTACCTTTAATCTCTTGATTGAAACATCTACAATATTTAAGAGTAATGTGCAGACAGTTTTAAATGAATTCTTCATATAAAACTAATACCACTGTAAAAAACGAAATAGTTAGTTTTGATTCATGAGATTTTTATCTTTTTTAATACTGAAGAAAATGAAATGTATTATATTACAATGTAATTAGAGGCATTTTATTCTTGAAGGACTTGAAGATTCACATTAATTTTGATATACTAATGAAAAGTATGAAATGTGATGGATTTCTAGTACATCATGGATAGTTTTGAATATTTATAGTTATGTATCGAAAATAAAATGGATAATAAATAATTTTTCAATTTTACATCTTTTAATTAATTTTTATTAAAAAGAAATTTGTTTTTCCAATTTTTATATTTCGTACATATATTTATTTATAAAATTGTGACCTTACTAATCAAAAATTTTAATAGTTATTATTTTTCCTACACTATAAATCAAGAAATAAGTAATTTATTTTTATATGCTCGTAAATATACAATTAAGAAAAATGTTATTCATAACTTACGTTATATATAAAGGAATGTAGAATTGTAATGATTTAAGCATCAGTACATTATTTAAACATGTGCAAAACTGATTCAAACATGTACATCAGTGTTCGCGTCTATTAACAATAAATAAATAACCAAAATTTTAATTTTAAAGTGAATAAAGATTTCTTAACCATTAATATTTTTGAGACCTCACGAAACATGCAACAAACACACAAAAGAGGAAATAATTGTTAATAAAAATTAAAAAATATCGAATAATTTAAAAAAATATACTTAGTCATTTTCAATAACATGTATTTATTTACAGTTTAATCGAAATAAGCTTCATTCAAGTTACTTCTAAATGAAAGATCACTTCTAAAGTTGTAATCCTCATTCGCAATAAAAATTTTAAATTGAAACAGCAAATTTATTTCTGAAATGTTTCGCGATAATTAAATATTAATATATTCAACGCTCACATACATAACTCAGAAAGAAGTGAATATTTTTTACACTATTAGTTTTAACATCTCCAAAAGTTAATTTCGTAAAATCATTCAGTGTATAAATTTGATAAGAACAAATAAGCTTGATGGAATGAAATATTTCATTTTATTTCATCCGGCACGTGAAAAGTATTAGAAATAAATTTTATTCGTTGCAACGATAGAGATGATATATCAGAAAATATTTAAAGAGAAATGATGCTGCAGCCAATTTATGCTATCCTTCTCCTTTTCTCTATTCATGAAGTCTTGACTTTTGGAAAACGCGTGTTTGGATTTACCAACTTACTCACAAATCCACTCTAAAAACATTCCGCAGAACTTGCCCATTTCCGACTCTATCTTCACGGATTAAAATTCGATTTTTTACACACTTGGACGCTCTGTTGGTGTGGAAGATGGTATGTTTGTTTTAAAGTTGGGCAAGAGTATAAATATATGAATGTAAAAACAAGAAAATGGGCGAAAAAAAAATTCGTCTTTTCGATTGATTTCTAGCTCCCTGTATGTGTTGAGTGGAAAATGCAACTCGTATATTCGATTTGAATTCGTTTTCCAACTCGAATGGTGTTATTAGATTTGAAAATAACGTCGAGCAGAAGTTTGTAAAGTGATCGCGCTATGAATTATTCAAGTAACAAATGCTAGCACTAGAAATGAAAATAAAGTTTTTGGGAAGACTTTTACTTAGACATGATAGTTGTTTTCGCTATTTTTTTTTATCGTTGTTTGTTGTTGTTAGCTTTCCTGGAATGCAAATACTGCTTCGCCGAATATAAACATTGCTTTGTAGGAAGGATCGACATTCTATTTGCTTTGATATGTTTTTAGTTATACGTCAGCTGGAGAGTAAGCAAATAATTTCTAACATACGTTGTTTTTCAATTTGTTTCCCCGAGTCAAAGAATTTTAATTCCTCCCTTTTATATTGAAACGACCGACTTGTTATTCAACTGGAGAAAACGTTTCTTTTTAAAAATGCTTTTCAAAGTTTACTTTCTTAACAGAACCAGCATATTTCTTAGTTACAAATAAATACTTACTATAAATAATATTATTATCATGTGTATATAACAGATGAACAAGAAATATCGTTAAAAAGTAAAAATATTGTCTAAATGAAAAAGAAATTAAAAAAGGAAAATTACCAAAATGTTTAATATCCATTTGATTGTTAAACGGATAAGTAAATTAAACATTCGATATTCAGTAAACATTAATATTTAATGATCTATGGATAAGAAGGTACTTTCATTTATTTGGTCACTAATCGTGAGTCCCTGAATAATTAGATTTCCTTGCTTATCCTATATTTTGAAACATTTTTATTGAATATCAATGTCAAATAACTTTTACAAATATATGCTTGAATAATTAAAAAAATTATTTCATCATCACTATGCATACAAACTGAATACTACTGATACAACTAAGAAATGTGGATTACCTTTGAAAAATAAAGTACAATATACTAGAATAAACTTTGTATCTGAAACATTAGATAAAATTGCAAATTACAATACTTAGCTTAGTAATAAAAATACAATAATTATGATTGAGTTAGAAGTAAAATAAAAGATATACAGTTGAAAATTCCTTAAATAACATAATATGTTTACTTTTATTACTGGATTTGCAATCATCGTATTTGATGTCATATATTTATGTAATGATTGAAATATATATATTATTGAAACATATAATTTAAGAAAACATTGCTGTGGCTTTACAATTCCTTACACTGCATAAAGGAAGTAAATTGGACCATAATTAAGACTTCTATATAACTGACGTATCAAGATCTACTCTTCTAATCAGATGAAACATTAACGGTTAGTTCACTATAAAAGGTGAATTAATTTTCGAATTTTAATTTCGGATATAATTTAATTCACACTATAACACCAATAATTTTTATATAAGTAGCCAAACCAAATGATTAATTTTAATGGTTTTTCTTTAATTTAAGAATTTTGCTTACAATAAAAATTCTAGTTTTTATTCCTACTTTTTTTAAACTAAATTCAAATTAAAAAGTAAAGTCTTCAAATTATAAAAGATTTAAAAAAATATTGCTTCACCTCAAAACATATTTATCAGTTTTAGTGTACTTATAAGTGTGTTCATTGTAATTACATTAGAAAATGCTTTATTCTTTCATCAGTATCATTTGTTGCAATTTTCTGTCACAGATGTATTAAAAGAAACTATGAAATGCAACAATAGTGGAAACAAAACTCATTCATTTCACAAAATACACTAATAATCAAAATGTAAAATAGAATTTAAAAATGTAAAATAGAATTTAAAAATGTAAAATAGTGTATTAAAACGTAAAATAGTATTTAAAAATGTAAAATAGGATTTATATGATTGTTAAATGTGCGGAAAGAAATTTTTAAAAAAAGCATAGATTAAAAATTTTTGGATGGTTCACTTCAAAATGTAAACAAATATTTTCATCAAATTACGAACAAAAAGTGCTTTTTATAATTTGATTGGCATAAAATTTATGTGAGATTATTTCAAACGTAATTCACAATACTTCATTTTCTGATGATTAGTCTTGATTTTACCATTATTTTAAATTTTCCCCTTCAAGACCTGTCTGTTGCCTTACAGTGGCAAAGGGTATTCCTGGGCAGAATAGCTGAAGTACGTAGGCAGTTTACTCTTGGTAGGGCCACTTTAGGCTTAAAGGCCATCCCATTATGCCCAGCTAAAACAGACAGGCACTCAGGCCTAATTCAGACTTCTCCCTTTGATGCCCTAGATCAATTAAAGCTGCTCATTTATTTAAAAACCTTTTAGATATTTTCAAATTCATGGGTAATGTCTATCTCTTCTAGGTAATCCCGAGATTAGCAACAACAACAACAACAGATCTGTCTGTATGCATATTAAGGATGTTTTGACCAGAATTAAGACAATGTATAATTCAGAATAATAACTTATATATATGTTCGAGTTCTGAGGGTAAGTCAAAAAGTTTTCAGAAGAAGCATATCTCTGTTCTTTTTATCTTGAATTTGACTTTTCAAAAATTGATTATAAGTTCTTACGTTTTGCATAAGCAAATCTTCCTGCACTTAACTCAAAATAAGGTTTACTTGTTCAGGTAGAGGTCGCTATGAATCTATTTATCCACATTAAACAATTACAAGAAAAGGCTCTTAAGTTCTGTTGGATAAAGTAGAATTCGTTGGAAAACGTCGGTAGATTAAAAATTACCAAGAAACATTAAAAGAAAAACAAAATAAAAAAAGACTGGTGCTCAGCGGAACATTCAAAAATAAATTTCAGGGCATGAGAGAACTACTCGGAATAAAAATTATTGAACCAAGTAAATAAATGTTACATCTCGATGAGAAAACTCATTAATCAATATAACTTTTTCTGGAGACATTGTTAGAAGGTACATATTTTTTCATGCGGTCGTCCACTTAGGTACATGAGTATCGAAATGCCAAATAGAGGTAAGAATGCATCTAATCAAGTTGTGAAATTATTGAACAATACTTCCATTTTACGAAACTAAGAGCCATTGCCTGACTGTCCTGACTGAGATGTGATAGTGAGAGCTGTGTATAAATTATCTTTTGCCCCCTTGAGACTTGCCGGAAAAATGATTTAATTTTCCAAGATGCACTTCAACCCGGCAAACTTTTCTTCGTGGTAACGAGGCCGGCCAAATGATGATCCATTCAATGTTTGTGTTATGCAACAATACCAGATCCGTCTCAATCTACTATTTTAGAGCCATTTATGAAAACATGGATGAAGAAGTCATGATTAAAGTGGAAGTAATAATTCGTATAATAATAATTCGATTCCCACTAGTTCACGTTGGATCGACGTGAAAGTATTAAGTTAAGTTGACATAAAGCTAATACAACCGTAAAAATTTGCTTAATCTTATCTCAAGTTACACTAACTTTTCTGATATTAGCAAATGAATGTAATTCAAGATTTAAATTATTTTTATTAACAATTGCAATTATACAATTTAATTTGCAGATTAAATAATCCAATTTTATTTGCATTTAATTTTATTGTAAATTTTTTTCATATTATTAGTAAGAATTTTGGAATCATTTCTGAAAGTTGCATTCCTATTCATTTTTATGCATGATAGTTTAAAACTTCTATCTTAGTTTGGAGACTTTAATATAAAACTGACCACATAGCCTATACATAAGAAATGCGAAATGTTCTGGAATTCACTGAACCTTTATTGGATTTCAGTTATTCAACTATTTGTTTTCATGTATATCAAGTTATGATTTTAATCATATGCATAGTATAGTTTGTTATTTTCGTAAATTAGAAGGAATCTACTTTTATTATTCTTTTGATAGTTAGCCTTAATATACCATGAAAGAATAGTTTCAAAATATTCATTTTCCATTAACTAACTAAAATAATTATTTTACTATACGCTTGTTTATTTGAACTGCTATCGAAAAAATCATAAATGATATATTCACTGCCTTAATTGAAAAGTGTGCTTTCCAAAAAATTCCATTACAGGACAGAGACTGATATAATATCTTCTTTAATTCCAATGAAAAATAATTGTTCCTAAAACTTTTAGCGACATTCCTTTCGTCGTGGAACCAGCTTCCGGAAATTTATGCATTCCTCAGGGAACAGGAAGAAAGTGTATTTTACTCAGACTATATGAGAGAACATAATCTATTTACGTGTTACTTGTTTCATCGAGGATTCGTGAAATTCCTTAGAACATTCCACAGGTAACGGGAAGAGATGAATCAAATTACACCACAAGAGACCGACAGTTGCTCGCTTTTTGAAGAAATAAGTCTTTTATAATCTCGTTTATAGAAATTTTACTAAGAATACTTATCTCATGAGGTAGTTACATTTTCCTCAAAATTATTGAAGAATGCGTGAAATAGGAATAATATCATTATGGAAACCTTAATAAATCTCGTGAAATATGAAGCAGATGCTCTGCTTATGAAGGAAGTAAGTTAAAATACAAAGTTTGTTAATGGTTTAAAAATAAAATTTGAGTTAATTTTAGGAATTGTTTTAAGCGTTATTCTATTTCACATGTGAGAATGTAGTCTTTTGTTACTACATACTTTTTATATTTAAAAATCCATGCATATATATTATGAAAATAATATGTACTTAATATAAAAATACATACGTTGTTTTATGTCTTAAAAATATTTTTATTAATATATCTTGCTAAGTTCCTTTCCAGGTTGGATACTTAATCCTTTTAGGTTTAAATTTTCAATTCTAAATTAAAAATTTTCTAAACTTATTAACTAAAATTTTAAAACTAGTTTTTATTACTATTGACTTAATCTCGAGAAGAATATTATCATTTTGTTCTTAAATAATGAAATGCGAAAATTGAATTCCTTTTACAATAATCTGCAAAGATCATAGGTCGTTACCAAATTTTAAATTTTAACCTTTTCATTATCTACCACTTGCAAATTCTCAAGTGAAATGAGAATACAATGTCAGGAAGATTTGATAGTGAGAAACTTTATAGGGCTAGAAAATTTCCCAATTAGAATTTAATAAAAAATTTCCAGGCATAAATTGAAAAACTACTTTTCGCTTTGCACAATTCTTCCTTTGGCATAAGTTCTAAATAATGTATCTTCTTCGAGAATGAATACATATCCTGTGTATTCATTCTCGAAGAAGATACATTATTTAGAACTCCGTAGTTCCGTTAATGATTTGTTTGCGGTATAAATCAATCATGATTTTACAATAAAAGTATTGGTAGTACGCCCAAATGATAATAATGTATGCAATTTAGCATTTTATAGAAAAAGTTAAATACATTATTAATTTTATACTGTTTATTTCAAAAATAATTATTGCTTTCCTCTACCATTTTGTAGTTCACTTTTTTTTTTTTTTTTTTTTTTTTTTTTTGTCAACAACGAGTAAAAGTTCGTCCCCTTAAATAATTTTCTACACATAAGCGTTTTCTATTTATTACTTACTTTTCAAATAGAATAAAATTTTTAATTTAAACTAAATTTTATGTTTGAATTTTGACAAATGTTTTATTTTGATATACTGCACTGGTGCAGTGATAGGATGCGAAACTAACAGTTGTTTTTTAGAAACAGCTGAATGTGGTTGATGGCTTTGTCTTGAAATCAATCAATAATATATTTACACATTTACTGTAGGAGAAATTATTTCAGTGATACTATTTTGAACATGATATATATATACATACATACACACACACACACACACACACGCATGCACACGCACACACACATGCACACACACTTATTTATATATATATATATATATATATATATATATATATATATCACATTTTAGGAAACACTTCATTATGAATTTAGGGTTTGTTTTGAAAACATTCAAATTCTTATCACCCCTTGCATATAAATATTGATTGTGTAACATTTTCTTAAAAATTAAATTAATAAACAATAAAGTGAATATTAAATTAAATAATTTTAACTATAAACTCACTGAGATAAAAAAACCCATTTTTGCATTTCATATGCACACTCTAAATGGCTCCTCAATCATAAATAAGCTTGCATAATCTCTGCTGCTCTAACCACGTTCTGTTCATATTTAGTTTGTTATAATAAAAATTACGCCTTTCTTCACATAAAAATTATAAATAATAAATATTGATGGTATACATCAATTAAAAAAGACTTTATCTGGAATTTTCATCAGAAAATGTTCCTTAATTCAATCATTTATTGCCTGAAAAATTAAAAAAGTTATAACAACTCTTAAAATACTTTACAAGAAAATATATATTTTTCACAAAGCGTAAACAATCTCTACATATACCATTGTTTCTTTATAAATTTTTCTTAGGAAGGATTATGTATTTATATTTGCCTTTTTACTCTGCTGCTTCTGCATCAAAAATTTAATCTCATTTACTCAAAAGATACAAGAAGAACCAAAGTTTGGACCAATGCAAATATGCTGGCAAACAGACATGGACAGTAGAAAGCCGAAAAAGTGCCACACTTGCACTTCTAGAAAAATCAGGAATAACCTCTAATTCTCTTACCAGGAAAGTTGAATGCTTACTGGTAGAATCATAGAAGGTCTTATACTTTATTCTAGTAGCATGTCTAACCTTCACTGAATGGAAAGCCTTTTCTGAAATACCCTTGCATCTTTCTTCTCCAAAAAGTCGGCAATTCTTCTTCTCCAAAAATCAACAGCTTTCTTCTCCAAAAAGTCAGTCAAACTAATTTCCAGCAATCCCGTAATTTGTTGAAATCTTCTGGAAGGAAACATGTTGACCATAAGAAAGCTCTGCATTACAAAATTTGAATTCTATCTGTGTACTGCCTATTTGCAATAGATTGCAGAGCCGATATAGAATCAGACAAAATTATCGATGGTTAAAAAAATGACTGCTTTATATGCAACTGCTTTAATGCGCTTTAAATTTTCCCAGCATAATGTGTAGAGAGAGAGAGAGAGAGGCGATTCAAGCATAACAAGAAACATACTCACAATATACTCTAGCTCCATTACCATCTTCATCATGAAACATGAATCCTCATCAAACATCTGTAAGGAAATATAACCATGAATCTCTAGGGTATCTGTTTTCAGTAGTAGATAAAACAGTTGCACGAATATGTTGTTTACTCATGTGACTGTTACAGATATTCATATGTTCTAACTTAAAAAAAAAGAGTAATGCATCATCTCTTTTAATAATGCCTTTAATTTGTGAGTTGTGAGCCAGATATTGCAATGATAAAATAATGGTGGTCTTTACAGCATCTGTTATAATATGTAGCGCTTGGTTCAGGATAGTTTCAAGTTTCTGAAGTGCACACCAATAACAGGAGGTATCAAATCTTCGTTACAATAGCTAAAATTGGATTGAATATAGAGCCATTCAGAACATCAAAACTCCAACCAGCCTCATAATAACAAGCAGTATTTTAACAATTTTTTCACAAATGTAGTCGACTTGTCTGTTTAATTCAACTTAGAATCAAGAACAAGCCCAAATTTTTTGTAGTTTTAATTTCTCGGAAAGTTATACCATGAACTATGATACTAGGTATAAAAGGATGCTTGTTTAAAGTGAAAAACTTGCAATTGATATTGAATAGATTGATGGATATGGTCTTATTAAAATACTAAGTACACTGTTTCTCTAGTGCTCTATTTAGTATTGTATTTAGCGTGTGCTAGATTGCCAATTCATCAGCTAATAGTGTCCTTCTCCAAGGTGTTGATCAGATCATTAATATAGACGTTAAACAATATAACTCAGGACCACTTCTTAAAAGAATCTCGACTGCATTTTCTTTGTAATTTGAGTAGGTCTTACCATCTTTCATAGCACAAAACCTCTGACCCAGGACCTCCTTAATCAGTGTAAAATATTTTTACTGATATCCAGTGACTTAGAAACCAACTTAGATCGCTATGGCTCTCTGAAAATTATGTCATACTTGTATTGGTCATTCACTCTCCACAGTTTTTGCATATATACTAGTACCATACTATAGGTAAACATTTTGAGTAAGGTTTTTTTAAATATTAAATTATGTCAGCATTTAGTAACTATATAGATTTTTCCAATAAACTTAAATTCCTTTCTTTTGAAATATAAGATCAACATTTTTTTGTATTTATAATTTTTAGATATTTTTATTCTACAGAGAAACAGTAAGCTAAATAGCAATTAAAAACTGAAGGAAAAAAATTGATAAAAAATATATCCAGAAATTTACATAATAAAGTTATCATTCATTTACTAATATTTTTTGCTTGTGTTAAAGTGTATATAGATCTTAGAATTGTTTTATTTTTGATAATTTTATTATTTTCTTTTTCAAATGAAGATATCTTTGATATATTAAGATAGAATATTTCATATACATTGAAATATTATAATCTGAACTGTATTTATAATAAACCATCTTAAAGTGAAAAATTTTATTCCCATTCTTTTGGGATAAATTATATATAAAAATATTCATAAATATATATATGTGTTCTACTTAATTATAATTTTATTAAAAAAAAAGAAATAATTAATTTTAATTACTATATTTGAAATTAGTTTTGTTAAAAATGAAATATATTTATTGTTGAACTTGTACGTTTATTGAATATAATTATTTTTACAATTTATTCGATGTGATCAAGAAAATATGAAAGCTAACAGAAAAATTTACTGTTGTAAATGAAAGAAATTACGCATGTCATTTTCTCTGATGGTGACGATAGGAATCGAGGATTCGAATTTGCAGTCCATAAGCAAAAAAATAAAAAATTTAAATGTGTTCGTCTCTTCATTTTATACTAGCTTGGTGGTGGCATGCTAGGAATGGCATTCTAAAAATCAATGAACAGAATTTATTTTCATGCAGAAACTTTTCCCAAGAAAAATCATTTTCTTTGAAAACTTCCCTGCAACCTTTCCTTTTCAGATCTATCTGAATTATGTATTTCTAGAGGGGAAGAAATAAAGAGGGGTGAAACGAGGAAAATTCCCTCCATCCTTCTAATGCGCACCTCAAACATCATAGACTTTTCTAGCATTCATTACAAAATGCTTCCCTTCGATGCTTTGATGGGGAGATGGAGTAGGGAATAATATGGAATGAAGGGGAAAGATAGGGAAAAAAGATTTACTTCTAGTATAGACTGTGAACAAATTGAATGCTTAAAGAGGGCAAACGCGGAGTTCAAATAGGAAAATATGACTGGAAGAAAGTCTAAGAATGAGACGAAATGCAAATGGGTTAAAGAAAAAAAAGAGTGTGAAAAAGAGCAATTTTTATTTCACCTCAGAAAATTTCGTGAAATTGATTAAACTAACTTGAAAAGTTTAAGAGACAATATGTTGAGTTTCATCATAAATCTAATGAATTGTTGAAAGTTTACTTTTATTGCAATTGTTACTGTAAAATGATGAACTGCAAATAGCATAATAAATTTCATTATATTAAGAAATATTTCAATTTTTGAGATTATATCTGTCACACTAATTTAAAATTTAGTTTTTAAATATGTGAAATCACCTTGAAACGCTGTTTAATCGAATCAAAATTAGAAGAATTGTGTCCCGATTTTTTTGACAAATCAGACCAAAGAAACCATTTTAAAGCTTCATTAATTTTTTTTAACTGTAAGAAGAAATGCATATATAATAGCATATAAAAGTATGTATGCAATTTTTTTTTTTTGGAGTTTGGAACTGTTATTTTAAATTGTTACATTTGGCTAACACAATAACTGTGATACAGTTAATAAAATTATGTATCTTCCTATAAACTTCACTGTGTGCATGTTCAACCATATTGAGACATTGTATGCTGTGGTGCAGTGTTAATTATCTGTGAAATAGGTCGTTTCAATATTTCAGCAATATTTTTAATTATAAATTAAAATAAAATATATTATATTTATCAAGAAATAAATATTATGATTACTTACTTTTGGATTTAAACATAGTTGTTATTGAATTCTAAATCATTGTTCATTCAATGATGGTTCAGTTAGGGAATGCAAATTAATATTAATTTCTAAACTTATCTAACATTTTTATATTTTCAAGATTACTTAATTATTAATATTTCAACTATATTCACCAACATGTATATTTCCTAACTTATACTGTATGGAGCATACAAAGGAGAATATTCTTTAAAATATAAAATTATCATAACTGACATTATATGTGTATATTAACACAACCTATATAAATATACTGAACAAAAAAATAACACTGCATATCTTTATAAATTAATAAATCATACGTCGTCAAGATGATTATTAATTTTTATGATCGTATAAAAATTATTCTTATATCACATTTATATACTACAATCACATTGAACATAAATTCATATTAATAATTAATTAAAAGAAATTAACTAATTATTATAATTTGGTTATCAATATTACATATAAACAATGTTGTAATTAGTTATCGAAAGTGTGTACTTTTACCAATCTTAACTTGCTTCAACTTTATTGTGGAACATAGTTTTACAACATATTGGAAACATCATCATCATACTTTTTGCTACTATTTAATAGAGGGATCGACAAATAAATGGGTATTATTAAACACATCAGAAAATATTTAAAACACATTGATAAATGATTTTTTTTTAAATTTATATTGCATGCCTGACTGATTATTCCTGCAAACATTAGCAATTGAAACATTCAACTGCCTTAAAATTTTAAACCGTACTCGAGTAACTCATATAAAACGTAGAAATAAGTCTGTATTGAGATCTTGAAATTATTTAATAAAACTTACTTCAATTTATAAATTCGATTAATTCAATTACTAGTTCTGTTTGAAATGACTTCAATGGCAGATATAACAATTGGTGTTGGCATGCATATACATTTCAATATATTGATTCTGTTTGAATCAGGTGAAAGACTGAAATTTATAGTTCTCTCATTTTCTGGTTTTTTAAGTTTGAATAATCATAAGTAGTAAAATAAATAACAAAAACAAAAGGCCATCATAACCATAATTGGTCATCTGTGGTCAGAAGTCATCAATGACAATCATTGTTCTCAGTCAATATGGCGTTAAATCTATTATGTCTTTATTAATATTGAATTAAGAATTCTTTTGATGTTCTCTTGTTTAAATAAAAGTACATTTATTTCAAGCATATTTCTATTTTCCATGCAATCTAAAACTGAGTATCCAAGATTTATTTATTTTCCTCCGATAAATCAAATATTGTTTTACAGAAACAATTGATAAATCTAATAATTAAAATAAAAGGAAATGAACTTATAGTACTAAACTTTTGATATTAGAAATTAAAACTATAAATGCCAAAAGTTAATTTTAAAAAAACATAAAAAATTATATTTTAATCTAAGTGCTAAACTGATTCTTTTATAAATAGTGGCATGTTACTTTTAAGAGAAGAAATACTCAAGAAATCTTTTCATCTGGCTGAATTTTAATTAGTAAGATGCTCTTTCTCAATTTGTAAAAATGAACTGAAAGTTGCCAGCCATAAGGATAACATATCTGAAAAATTATTTCATCCAAATGAACTCAGTACATTTAAAATTCAACAAAGTAAAAGGAAAGATATTTTTACTAAAAAATATCAACATCACAATTTTGATGTAATAAAACGAAATCACCATTCAACTTTTTTTTTATCACAACTTTTGGTACAACGATAAAGTTCATTTTAACTTTTAAGGAACTGTTTCCTGTTGTATTTTTAAAGTGAATCTAAATTTCAGCATTAGATGGAAATTAGAGGATTTCTCTCGTTAAAGGAAGGGGATGGATTAAATTGAATTGGAAACTATTTCTGAAACTAATTGGCAGAAAGCAAATTAATTGATTTGGCATCTTTTTAAAATAAGTTCACCATATTTGTCAAAAGACTCGACCAAATTTCTTTAGCGAAAAAAATTATTCTTTAGATTGTAAATGAACAATATTTTGTTGAATGTCTTCTTTCGTTTCCTCTTTTATAGTCATTAGAATAATTCCTTTTAAGTAAACAACATTTGTATGATAACTAAGTTTAAGAAAATCAATGAGTTCACCATTCAATTTAATTTTAATATTAATTGCTTGCTGTCCTTTTAACAAAGAGTGTAACTTAAATTAAGTTAAGGCTATAAAATAAAATTATAATAAAAGTGAATAAAATGAAGTAAAAATATCTATAATTATTCTCTATATTGAGATAATATAGAAAATCATAGATAAAAATATTTTATACAGAAATATAAAGACATTTTTAGGGACTGCAATTTTCTATATCTAGGACAATTTATTTGATCAACTTCGCTACATTTTTGACTTTAACTACATAATAAATTTTCAGAAATAATTGTTGTGATTTATAGTCTAAATTTTAATTGTTTTATTATAGACTATAAATAGTGATAGGAAAACTTAAGGTTCAAAAAAATAAAATGTGTTTCATATTCTGCATACAGATCTAAAAATTTTAACAAATGAGGAATATATATCAATCCTATAAGTACAATACTTATCATTTATAAGCCGATAAAAATGCATATGAAAAAAATCTCCATTTACACGATGTCCTACTAAGCAACTTATGCGTTTTCTGATGTCTGTCAATAAAGATACTCAAGAAAATACTGAAATGAAAGACAATCAGACAAAATGTTGAGGTATTTTTGTGGTTTTTCTCATCATATTAAAATTGTATGACTGATACTTTAAACAAAAATCAAAATCTCCGTGATTGCAGTCACAAAGATGTCCAACCACACTGTATTTTATCAAAAACTTTAAACTAGTACTTAATATTTCTAAGAAAAATAAATATCTACTGGGCATTTCAAGTACTGAATTTACTTTCAGATGCTTTAAAAAATTCATGAAGACATGGAAATTTTCTTTTTTTTTAGTGGGGTTGATATAAATTTCATAATTAATCCTCTATAATAATATAAAAATTTATGAAATTTTAATGAAAAGTTTGATTTTATCAGACGCGTGAAAATAAAAAAATCTTTCACTTTATTATTGAAAGCTTAACAACTTAACTTTTAATAAAGAAGAGAACTTAAGAATTTCTTACAATATATATTTAAAAAGATGTGAAGTAAAAACTGAGTGAGTATTGAAGATATTTTTCAAATGACATGTATTTAAAATCGGTGAATAATTTATTTATTCGTCTGAAATTTTAAGGAACAGAACAAATTTAGCTTAATTTAGAATGATATTATAAGCTTAATAATTTAGAATAATATATAAGCTTGAGACTTGATACCAGAATCTACAGGCAGAAATCAGAATCTATTTATCTATATTTTTAGTTAAATGAATGGATATGTTGTATTGCTGCGTGTTTTTAATTTTTAAAAATGTAATGCAAAATAATTATATATATATATATATATATATGCATAAAAACATTATAAAATAAATTCTACCTTGCTAGATATAAGTAATTAAAAGTAATGAATATTTTTCGTTATAACAATTATAAATTTTATTACGATTATAAATAATTTAATACAATTATACATTTAACAATTATTTTTCCTAATAACAAGATAGTCAAAATAATGAAAATAATTTCTAAAAATGTATTAATTTAAATTTAAAAATGCAAACTTTCGACTGGTTAAAATTAAAACAAATTTTTGAAAGCACTTATTTACCAAGACATAATACAACTTTTTATGTTGAATTTTTATAAAGTTGTGAAAATTAAAGTTCCCCAAAATGTAACAGTTACTATTATTATCTACAAAATTTAAGATTACTGAAGAAGCAATTTTTGGTATTAGAAACAGGTAAATAATAATTAAAAGGCAATAAGAAAGATTGAAAATCTTGTTATTAGGAATAATGTTCATGAATGAAGTTAATACATTTTTGATATCAAAAATGAAACACAAGAGCGTTTAGAATAGTTTTTAATGAAAACTCTGAACCTTTTTGCATGCTATGAATAATTTTTGATGTATAAGAATCTTCTTTCTTATCATATGATTAGCCTCTGGAATTCATCCTTATAAGAACCTTTTATTTTACTCATTGATCTCTATTGGACTATCAATTAAATGAGTTTAAAAAGGAATTTATTAAGGCTTATTTTTAAATAATTTTATTAACAAATATCACTAACTGTAATATATTTTAGAACCGGAATGATACATAAAATAAATAGTTCATGTTTATTAACTTCCTCAATATTTCATATTAGTCAAATTTTGAAACTATTTTTTCTTCCTTATATTCATTCACATTTGATCAATTTCATTTTAATAACCATACGTCTCATTATTATGAAAATTTATGTCATTTTATTTGAATGCAATCATAATATTTTCACTACTTGAACCTATTGTAGTCATCGATTTTATCCCTTAGATACATATTTTGGTAAATAGTAGCATTTTAATTTACAACATATTTAAGTACTACAGTAAGCAAATTATTTCAATACATCACGAAAAACTAAAAATTCTCCAAATAAATTTTTATTTAATTTTTTTCTTTCAATTATAAGAGAAGCGCTATGTCAAAATATTTAATCTTATCTAGATAAAAACTATTTGCTATAGCGAAACGCTTCTCATAATTAACTTTGGAAAAATTCTCTCAAGAAATTTTAAGTCTGAATACAATATCTCTGGGTTAACTTGAATAAATATTTCAGGCAATTATTTCATTTTAACATAAAATCAAAATACATGAAAAAAATACTTAGAGAGCGAGAGTTTCTCTCCTATAGTAAAATTTAATAATAATATAAATAATCTCAAATTGTTAAATAGATCTCGTTTTTAAGTGCTTAATATATGCCGGAGGCTGTAAGATGAAATGTTTAATATCACACTCAAATTATTGCTTCAAATTTATTTATTGTAATTAACTTTACATAAATTTTTATCATTGACGTTTCGACATATTTAAATGAGAGCAATTTATTGAAAGGAAAAATTATAAATCTGTTATCATCATTATTATTTTGTGATTCATTATTATATTTTTATTATTAAATCTGCAAAACGTTAGTTAATTACATCAATTAATAAATATATAATATAAGAGTAGGATTATAAAATAAAACAAGCACTTCTCCTGTGGTTTGAACTATTTATTTTATTCCAGTAATCAATTTTGTATTTGAAATGTATTGCGTATAATAATTTGCTTGATTAACAACAATGCTTTAGAATGTAAAATAATGCGAAATATTTTATATTTTTGTAGCAATTATTTGTAAGACAAAATAAATCATTTCATTAATGGCTAATTCAAAAAATATTAATGAGTAAAGATATTTTTAAAAATACATATAAAACATTATCTAGAGATTTTTTCAATCATATTTAATACAATTTTGGAAGATATATCATTATTATTTTAACATTTTATTCTAAATAGTTATAAATGATAGTAAAAAAAGATAACTTTCTTCTGTTTTAAAAAATCCTGAACCAAATGTTTTTATTTAGCTCACATTTTTCTTTTAATAGGAACAATACAAAAACTCCTCCCCCCCAATTCAATAAATGCTCAAATTTTAATTATAAATTTCTAGATTATAATGTAGCTCATAATAAGTAAAACTTTTACAAAAATTTCTTACAATAAAAATAATCATTCAGAATGTAGTAGAAAACGTTCGCAATGGCAGAATTTCATGTTATGCAAATGTTTGACATACATAGTTTGTCCAACAAAAACTTTTTATAATATTCAATTTGAAAAACATTTTTGAATTTAAACTATATAACGCATGAAATTGATAACATAAGAAATTTTATCATACGTTTTAGTCTTTTGCTTTGGCTGTATGACAACTCTGTGGGGCTCCGGTTATGGTGACCATGTATGTTTTCAAGACCCTGGACCATGGGATGCCAAATATATGTCCTGGTTAAGTGGAGAGCTTATCGTTTACTCCTCAAGTTTTCCAGTGTTTCTGGTTTAGTGGTGAGCTTATCGCTTAATCCTCAAGTTTTTCAGTGTTTCTGGTTTAGTGGTGAGCTTATCGTTTAGTCCTCAAGTTTTTCAGTGTTTCTGGTTTAGTGGTGAGCTTATCGTTTAGTCCTCAAGTTTTTCAGTGTTTCTAATTTGGTGGTGAGCTTATTGTTTTGTCCTCAAGTTTTCCGGCTATATTGCCTATGTATGTGTTTAAGACCATGGGATGCGAAATATAAGTCCTGGTTTAGTAGTGAGCTTATCGTTCAGTCCTCAAGTTTACCAATGTTTTCCAGTCGCCTAATGTTTTGCTCTCAAGCAAGCTTGGTACTCATCTTTATCAACCTATTAAAAGGATAATTTCGGGTTCCCCCGTAAAGAAAGATTACTTTAGTCTAAAGTAATTTATAATTGAGACATTTATTAAAGTTTTATAAAAAGAAAATTTAATATAAAGTTATGGATTGTAAAAATAATTTTAGAAAATTCTTTATTTTTTAAAAAATAGTCTTTTACAAAAATTTAAACTTTTGCATAACAATACAAGAAAATGAAGCCAAAACTAATATTAAATTTAAGATATTCTATTTAGGTTATTAAAGCATTAACTTCTTAATGTGAAATGCCAAATGACTTCAAAAACGCGGTGATCAACCTGGCAGTAAGTTGAATATTAATTTGGGAAAAACAGAGTCATTTTATGCTAATTATTGTATGTTCTAACCATTAAAAATTCTTTTTTACTGTATACAGTAATCTGTGTATTATTTTTATCATTTTGTATTAAATGTATAAAAATTAAATATTTGTTTGTAAGTAAACATAGGTGTGTGACCAACTCAAACTCACTTATATGTATTCACCATGTGCTACAAATGAACACACTAATTTCCACGACGATGCAGCAATTAAAATGTAACACATTACCATAAATTTTTATGTCAATTGTTCATTTTGAATGCTTGTTATTTAAATCGAAAAAACAAACCAACTTGGATAATTCATTAAATCAATTAAAAAAGTATTTATAATCATAAAATGGAAACGTGTAATTTTAATCATGCGATGATCATAAGATGAATCTTGAATTATCTCTATATGAGAATGTCATATTAAACGGGTTCATTATAAAAATAATTCCTGACATGACATTTGATTTTCTTTTTGAATCTGAAAAAATACAGCAATAAAATGGAAAATGCGTTAACCATTATTCTGAATCATTCACTTCATTCAGTATGGGATTTAAATATTGCTTAAAATACATATTCGATAATTTAAATTGCTATTGTTACTAATGAACATTTGGAACAAATTTTCAAATATATGGCTTAATATTTAACTCCTCTTTTGCACAAAATTGGAAAACGTATTGTGATAAAGGTTTTAAAAGGATATTTCTGTAATCGGCAAACACTTAAGATTTAAAAACATTATCTCTTAATGTAATATAAAATAATGATTTAATATCAAAATCCTTTCCCCATCCGATACTTAAGAAACCCGGAATGCAAAGAATCAAAGAAAAGCATTTCCTTGTCAGGAGATTTCTTATGCATTTATCATAAAACTACAAGTTCAATTACTCTAGTGAACTTCTCTCAGTTTAAGACATTAATAATCAAAACAAGATATCTTTTGATTAAACTTCCACAAATAAACTTTTGTATTTATTTTAAGAGCCAGAAATTGAATTAAGCAACGAAACAAAATGAGTGCAGGGATAGGATAGCGAAATTATTAGGTCGGAAAGCTTAAACAGTGACGACAAATTTACTGTCATCAAAGTCCTTTGCTAACATATTTCCATCGCCAAAACCATCTTCTTTAAAGAAATTTTCACTTCCAATTTGTGCATAACTACCCATTAAATTCTGTATGCGCCTTCATTAATTATTCATCCGGAAATATCATCGCCAATTTGATGAACAGAAAAGCAGAACAGCTTAGCCAAACTTTCCTCCCCGATTCGCAATGTGCCAAACAGAAAGGAGATCCTCTCTAGCTTCGTAACTAAATTACCAATCTTTGAGATACCTTACAAAGGAAGTAGTCTTCTCTTTTCTAACGTTCTCTTTTTCGTAATTTAGTTCCAGTTTTTAAATCCCCCGAGGTACTAAGAAGATTACCTTCAAATCAGTTAGAAAATGCTCTCAAGAATTATTATGTATTTTTGGCGGATGTGTAGCTTTAGTGTTAATTTCATTAACCAATTCATAGGAGAATGAACTTTAAATCAAATCACTATGCTGTTAATTTTTGAAAGCCTTTTCAATTCTGAGCGTTATTTAAATTAAATTTATAACTTAATCTCTAATACCATGCAAGATTGTGCCTAATTTTATCATAAGTTTGTCTATATGTAAGTTGATGAGCATGCAAGTATGCGCTTTTGCATGTGTTTAGGTATGGAGGTATGGATATCTTCTGGTTTAGTTTTATTTAACCCACTCAAAAGTTTAAATGTCAAAAAAAAATGTAGAATTTAAGAATTAAAGATGTATGATTCATTAAATAGTAGAACTCTACTTGTGTTATCATAGTGAC